>OX376372.1:86657267-86692267 GCA_947369275.1 Nemotelus nigrinus | reverse complement strand
AGATTCTATCACAAGCAATCAGAATTCAATAGCAGAATCACGATCTTTACAAATCCAAACGAATGACAATCTCCTTATACGAAACTCTTGTGCAGATAGTAAGAAAAACTTGTTTTGCTGGTTTATTTAGCTGAAACGTTGCTTCTGCATAGCGTACGTTGCATTTTTAGCAATTTATGAATGGACGGCAATTTTGCATGCATAGTTTTCCTTGAACGATAATTAAGGCGAAGAGTCAATGTGTGTTGTGAATATGAGTTAAAAGAAACGGTAAGAGAAGATTATTATTTTATATGACGTCAGGGAATCACTTGAATATCTTGATTGGATGTTGCTTATTTGCAGGTGCTTGAGATGTGTCTGATTGTATCTTTCATGCATAAACACGTTGGCCTCTGGGTTTGTAAATTAATACAGTAATAAATGCATATGAGCATAAATATACGAATCAAGATGAAATTGATTGCATTCATAGCAATTATTACTCAATTGAGTTACTGCAAACTTTGTGCTCCTGTTATTATAGTATTAGGCTGACCTCAGAAAGGAAGTATTTATAATTATTAAATTTATAGAATTTTGTAGATTAATGCAATTAATAAGTAAATGTATTCTCAAAACACATATAAACTTTGTATTTTACACTTTTAATTATTAACTGGAAGCTTATAAATAGCATACCTCATCCTGAATCACATCATTCAACAAGTACTTGCCGTGCGATACAGTTCATACAGTGCTATTAACAATTATAAAGTATTAAAGATGAATGTGAAAAATTTAGTTGAAGACTTACAAACTGCATTTATCAATGCCAAAAATAACCACGAATTAATAAGTGCCGTACATAAAAAGCTTAGTAATTCTTTACGTAAGCTCAATAATTCTTTGAGGCAGACCAACAACGTGAGTAAAAAGACTCAACTGATGACAGCTATAGGTATACTAAAAGGAATGCGCATACAACTAAAAGCGCAAAACTTATTGTCAGGAGGTGGACACAACTTACGCCGTTCTAATTGGGCTTCTTCCCGAGTTAAATGGGAGGATGTACAGTCCGCGTTCAATGATCGCATTAGGACAGGAGCAATTATCAACTTAACACATAAAGAGCCAAAGAAGTTCCTTAAGGACTGTGTTGGACTCTTTCAACGCCGCATAAATAACGCGCTTAAGAAGGAAGCCACTCTCAAAGTCAACACCGTTTTCTGTGCAGAATTTAAGATCGCGCGAGGTGATGAGGAGATATTTGAATTTAAGTATATGAACACAAAGAATGCCCCCATCTACCGTGATACAAATATAAATGCTTGGTTTGAGCAAAACATTCAAGAACCAGTTTTGAAAAAACTGGAGGAGTTCCAGGAAAAAGAAAGTGGGTGGGCGTTATCAGCTATTATTAATTTAACAATCAATATTAACAAATATACTCCACTGCTTGGATCGTCTTATATTGAGCTGCCGCCATTAATAAAACGTCGTAAAGCATGTGTAAATGTTGAAAATAGTGACAATGCATGTTTTGCATGGGCGATAATATCAGCCCTACATCCGGCAAAGAAGCATCCACAACGCGTAACAAAATACCCCCACTACTCTAATGTTCTGAATCTTAAGGACATTACGTTCCCGATGACCATCAAACAGATCCCCAGGTTTGAGCAACAAAACAATCTTTCAATTAATGTATATGCTTTGGAAAACATGGTTCATACGGTCAAAGAAAACTTTAAAGTTCTACCGACTTATTTAACCAAGGAGAAAAAGGAGAAGCATGTAAACCTACTTATGATTCAGAACATCTACTTGATCGAAGATAATGAGGAGGAAGAAAAATCGGATTATGATTCCATCAGATCACACTTTGTTTGGATTAAGAATTTATCTAGACTTCTCTCAATGCAAATTTCTCAACACCATGGCCGAAAATACATTTGTGACCGCTGTCTCCACTACTTTTACTCATCGATTGCACTAGAGCATCACTTGGAAGACTGCAAAGTACTGAATCAATGCAAGATCCGGCTACCATCCGAAGACCAGAAGCAGCTTAAATTTAAGAATTTTAGAAATAAAATAGAAGCTCCATTTGTAATATACTCGGACTTGGAATGTTTGTTAGTAGAATGTAAGAATGAAAATAAGTATCAGCAACATGTGCCTTGTAGTATAGCATACTACGTTAAATGCTCTTACGATCCCACATTATCATTTTTTAAGTCTTATCGTGGCGCGGATTGTATCAAGTGGTTTGTGTGCGAATTAAATCAATTTGCTGAAGACGTGGAAACCGTTTTCCTTTGCCCTCTACCCATGAATCAGATGACTGCTGAGGAAATAGCGTTCTTCGAGACCGCCACACTCTGCCATATTTGCGAAAAGCCGTTCACAGAGGATGATAAAAAGGTGCATGATCACTGTCACCTAACAGGTAAATATCGGGGCTCAGCACATGAGGGATGTAATATTAATTTCAAGGATAGCCACACTATCCCAGTGATTTTCCATAACCTTAGCGGCTACGATTCCCATTTTATAATTAAAGATATTGCAACTGATTTGGAAGGCCGCGTTGATCTTCTTCCTATAAACAAAGAACGATATATTTCATTTACGAAAACCTTAGACGAATATTCTATCAAATTCCGCTTTATTGATTCCTTCCGCTTTATGGGATGTAGCCTTGAAACTCTTGCTTCATATCTAACTTCACTACCCATTTTAAGATCTCAGTTCCCAAATTTGGCTGATCCGAAATATAATTTACTAACTCGTAAGGGAGTTTACCCTTATGAATATATTAATGATTTTAATAAATTTTTAGAGTCTTCTCTTCCTAATATTTCAAACTTTTATAATAAATTGAATGATTCTAATGTTAGTTATGAAGATTATAATCATGCTTGCAATGTCTGGAATGAATTCGGCATTCAAAACCTAGGTGAATATTCCGATCTGTATTTAAAAACAGATGTACTTCTTCTAGCGGATGTTTTTGAACAGTTTCGTTCAAGTTGTCATGTGACTTATGGATTAGATCCTGCACACTACTATACACTTCCAGGTTATACTTGGGATGCTATGCTCAAACATACTGGTATAACTTTGGAACTATTGACTGATATTGATATGTTAATGTTTGTTGAGCGTGGTATCCGAGGCGGCCTCAGTCAGTGCTCTAAACGTTACTCCAAGGCAAATAATAAATATATGGTAGACTATGATCCAAATATATCATCAAAATTCTTACAATACTATGATATTAATAACCAATATGGTTGGGCAATGTCTCAACACTTGCCTTACGGTGGCTTCAAGTGGGTAGATAACGCAAACAACGTTAAGATTGAAGAGGTCTTCGATGATTCACCCACTGGCTACATTTTAGAAGTAGATTTGGAATATCCACAAGAGCTTCATGATCTTCATAAAGATCTACCTTTCTGCCCAGAGCATTGCAGCGCCCCCAATTCAAAACAGAAAAAACTAATGGCCACTCTCCACAATAAGCACAAATATATAATTCATTATCGTAATTTAAAACAAGTCCTGCTACATGGATTAAAATTAACAAAAATTCACCGAGCTCTCCAATTTAATCAGTCTATATGGCTGAAATCTTATATTGATCTTAACACGCGTCTTCGAGCATTGGCGAAAAACGATTTCGAGAAAAATCTCTTCAAATTGTTGAATAATGCCGTTTTTGGGAAAACGATGGAGAACGTCCGGAAACACAGTGTCGTTAAACTGGTTACCAAGTGGTTGGGGCGATATGGAGCCGAAGCCCTCATTTCGAAGCCTGAATTTAAGGCTTCAACTATTTTTAATGAAAACTTAGTAGCCATTGAACTTAACAAGACGGAAATTTATTTAAATAAGCCAATATATGTAGGTATGTGTATTTTGGATTTAGCTAAAACAACCATATATGATTTTCATTACAGCTACATGATCCCCCAATTTAGTTCCAAATGTACTGTTTGTTATGTCGATACAGATTCCTTGATTTATGAAATAGCCTGCCCCAACATATACAAAATAATTAAACGCGATTGCTATACACATTTCGATACCAGTGACTATCCTTCCAATAATATTTGGAGCATACCCCTCGTTAATAAAAAAGTGCTGGGTTTAATGAAGGATGAGAACAATGGTCGCATAATGACTGAGTTTGTTGGTCTAAGATCTAAAATGTATGCACTCAGGGTAGATGGTAAAGATAAATCAAAAAAGTGCAAAGGTATTAAAAGAAATATTATAAAAAATAGAATAACCTTTGATGATTATATAGAATGTCTAAACAATAATATTGAAAAAGTAGTTTCACAAAATTTGATTCAAAGTCAAAAACATGACGTATGTACCATCACTCAGTCGAAAATTGCTCTAAGTTCACATGATGATAAGCGTCATTTATTAAAAAACAGCTATGCGACGTTACCGTGGGGTCATTATAGCATAATGGATGTAGATTTATGTGTGAAATAAATATGTGTATAATATTTTATATGAATTTGTAAAATAGTTGAATATGTCAAATAAAAGAATGTTTATACTGTAATGAAATCTGTGTTTTATTTTAAAATCCTAATAATAAGCCCATTTTCAAATCATATCAACATATTGTTAGAAGTACCGCAGCAGAGTGCAATTCAAAAACCAGATTGATGGATTTAAAATATTGCACATGCGCGATAATCGTTTGAAAACGTAAAATGCATTATTTATTTTGATTTTTTACCATGCTGAATTATTTATTATGAATTGGAAAAATTCAAACAAATTATCGTTACCTGCTCTCATACGAAAAATCATTTAAGAAGAAAATATAAAAAGTATAAATTTTCTACTTCCAATGCAAAGAGATTTATTAGCAACCACAGAACCAGGCGTACATAGCATGCAGATGGTGAATTGTTCTACGTCCATATGAAATACAAGTTCACTGCACTGATCTTTGCCAAGAGTACTAGAAGTTAACAGTTGGTTGTACGAGCATTCGTTTTGGTCTCTAGCTATGCATCAAGCATTTATTTCATGACCGAACTAGTGAACGATCATTCAACAGAACCAAAGGTAGAATCCATGTGAACTTTTTGCATACATATGTGTATATATTTTTTATATTATTTAAGCCACTCGAACATTTGTAATCCATGCTTTGATTTGGGCGTTTCATTGATAAAGTGTTACATGTGTAGAAAAAGCTACGTATTTTCAGATTTTGCTAGCCTCATACTCACCAAACGTAAATCGCATCTCTGTAGTGATTTTAATATGCTCTAATATAATCAATGAATAGTAAGTAACATGATACATGATGCCCTTTTTGCATATTAAGTTATCTATCGATAATCATCGATATTAACATGAATATCAATGGGTTAATGAAGCCTAAACAGTCATATTTGAAAAAAAAACTACTGCTGTCTAACATATTCTGCTTCACCTATTATATTTACTAATTTCTCACGTACGTAGTATCCACATTTAAAATAAATTATGTACTTATTTTTTTCACACATGTCGCCGTTCTAAAAACTGTGCTTAATTATGCACACCAGCAAATAATTTTGTTCTGTTATTCTTTCGTTGTATGTATGTTATATATAAATTTAGGGTGTCCTCTTGGGCCGTTGAGTATTGTCATTTGTATTTCGCTCTTATGTGTTATGTGAATTGCTATGAATGGTACTGATAAAACAAATAAATAAATCATTGAATCCAAATTCAATCATCGCGTGCACTTGTACGAACAATTTGTTTCAGAAGGAAATACAAAAGATTCATTGCCAGTTTTGGTAGTAGGCATGCGTAAGATACAACAGATGAATAAGATTTTGCTCAACTGCATTAAAACGTGTGTAAAACAGCGTTTGGATGCATGCATGCAAAGCGTAAGTCCGTTTTCAACTGCTTTAGTCACCGCGCATATTAAACCTTTTCTTCAATCTTCCCCATAAAGTACTAGAAGTTAACAGCTGACTCTATGAGTGTGCGTCATAAAAAAAAAACTTCTGTTACTCTATACATCTTAAACATAATATATGCAATGTGTTTCACATGTAAATTCCAATCTAAAAGATTTTCTGCTTATTCGATATGAATTAACACCTCCGCGCTGTTGAAAACATGATTTTTTGAAAATAAATTGTTGTTGTTTATCGGCTAATTTAAGTGAATTAAATTATTTTACATTTACAAAAGTATTCAAAACATTTATTTCAATTTTTTATTTTTATTAATTTTTTATTTTATTTAAAAGTATTCAAAACATTTATTTCAATTTTTTATTTTTATTAATTTTTTATTTTATTTAAAAGTATTCAAAACATTTATTTCAATTTTTTATTTTGAAATAAATGTTTTGAATACTTTTGTAAATGTAAAATAATTTAATTCACTTAAATTAGCCGATAAACAACAACAATTTATTTTCAAAAAATCATGTTTTCAACAGCGCGGAGGTGTTAATTCATATCGAATAAGCAGAAAATCTTTTAGATTGGAATTTACATGTGAAACACATTGCATATATTATGTTTAAGATGTATAGAGTAACAGAAGTTTTTTTTTTATGACGCACACTCATAGAGTCAGCTGTTAACTTCTAGTACTTTATGGGGAAGATTGAAGAAAAGGTTTAATATGCGCGGTGACTAAAGCAGTTGAAAACGGACTTACGCTTTGCATGCATGCATCCAAACGCTGTTTTACACACGTTTCAATGCAGTTGAGCAAAATCTTATTCATCTGTTGTATCTTACGCATGCCTACTACCAAAACTGGCAATGAATCTTTTGTATTTCCTTCTGAAACAAATTGTTCGTACAAGTGCACGCGATGATTGAATTTGGATTCAATGATTTATTTATTTGTTTTATCAGTACCATTCATAGCAATTCACATAACACATAAGAGCGAAATACAAATGACAATACTCAACGGCCCAAGAGGACACCCTAAATTTATATATAACATACATACAACGAAAGAATAACAGAACAAAATTATTTGCTGGTGTGCATAATTAAGCACAGTTTTTAGAACGGCGACATGTGTGAAAAAAATAAGTACATAATTTATTTTAAATGTGGATACTACGTACGTGAGAAATTAGTAAATATAATAGGTGAAGCAGAATATGTTAGACAGCAGTAGTTTTTTTTTCAAATATGACTGTTTAGGCTTCATTAACCCATTGATATTCATGTTAATATCGATGATTATCGATAGATAACTTAATATGCAAAAAGGGCATCATGTATCATGTTACTTACTATTCATTGATTATATTAGAGCATATTAAAATCACTACAGAGATGCGATTTACGTTTGGTGAGTATGAGGCTAGCAAAATCTGAAAATACGTAGCTTTTTCTACACATGTAACACTTTATCAATGAAACGCCCAAATCAAAGCATGGATTACAAATGTTCGCGTGGCTTAAATAATATAAAAAATATATACACATATGTATGCAAAAAGTTCACATGGATTCTACCTTTGGTTCTGTTGAATGATCGTTCACTAGTTCGGTCATGAAATAAATGCTTGATGCATAGCTAGAGACCAAAACGAATGCTCGTACAACCAACTGTTAACTTCTAGTACTCTTGGCAAAGATCAGTGCAGTGAACTTGTATTTCATATGGACGTAGAACAATTCACCATCTGCATGCTATGTACGCCTGGTTCTGTGGTTGCTAATAAATCTCTTTGCATTGGAAGTAGAAAATTTATACTTTTTATATTTTCTTCTTAAATGATTTTTCGTATGAGAGCAGGTAACGATAATTTGTTTGAATTTTTCCAATTCATAATAAATAATTCAGCATGGTAAAAAATCAAAATAAATAATGCATTTTACGTTTTCAAACGATTATCGCGCATGTGCAATATTTTAAATCCATCAATCTGGTTTTTGAATTGCACTCTGCTGCGGTACTTCTAACAATATGTTGATATGATTTGAAAATGGGCTTATTATTAGGATTTTAAAATAAAACACAGATTTCATTACAGTATAAACATTCTTTTATTTGACATATTCAACTATTTTACAAATTCATATAAAATATTATACACATATTTATTTCACACATAAATCTACATCCATTATGCTATAATGACCCCACGGTAACGTCGCATAGCTGTTTTTTAATAAATGACGCTTATCATCATGTGAACTTAGAGCAATTTTCGACTGAGTGATGGTACATACGTCATGTTTTTGACTTTGAATCAAATTTTGTGAAACTACTTTTTCAATATTATTGTTTAGACATTCTATATAATCATCAAAGGTTATTCTATTTTTTATAATATTTCTTTTAATACCTTTGCACTTTTTTGATTTATCTTTACCATCTACCCTGAGTGCATACATTTTAGATCTTAGACCAACAAACTCAGTCATTATGCGACCATTGTTCTCATCCTTCATTAAACCCAGCACTTTTTTATTAACGAGGGGTATGCTCCAAATATTATTGGAAGGATAGTCACTGGTATCGAAATGTGTATAGCAATCGCGTTTAATTATTTTGTATATGTTGGGGCAGGCTATTTCATAAATCAAGGAATCTGTATCGACATAACAAACAGTACATTTGGAACTAAATTGGGGGATCATGTAGCTGTAATGAAAATCATATATGGTTGTTTTAGCTAAATCCAAAATACACATACCTACATATATTGGCTTATTTAAATAAATTTCCGTCTTGTTAAGTTCAATGGCTACTAAGTTTTCATTAAAAATAGTTGAAGCCTTAAATTCAGGCTTCGAAATGAGGGCTTCGGCTCCATATCGCCCCAACCACTTGGTAACCAGTTTAACGACACTGTGTTTCCGGACGTTCTCCATCGTTTTCCCAAAAACGGCATTATTCAACAATTTGAAGAGATTTTTCTCGAAATCGTTTTTCGCCAATGCTCGAAGACGCGTGTTAAGATCAATATAAGATTTCAGCCATATAGACTGATTAAATTGGAGAGCTCGGTGAATTTTTGTTAATTTTAATCCATGTAGCAGGACTTGTTTTAAATTACGATAATGAATTATATATTTGTGCTTATTGTGGAGAGTGGCCATTAGTTTTTTCTGTTTTGAATTGGGGGCGCTGCAATGCTCTGGGCAGAAAGGTAGATCTTTATGAAGATCATGAAGCTCTTGTGGATATTCCAAATCTACTTCTAAAATGTAGCCAGTGGGTGAATCATCGAAGACCTCTTCAATCTTAACGTTGTTTGCGTTATCTACCCACTTGAAGCCACCGTAAGGCAAGTGTTGAGACATTGCCCAACCATATTGGTTATTAATATCATAGTATTGTAAGAATTTTGATGATATATTTGGATCATAGTCTACCATATATTTATTATTTGCCTTGGAGTAACGTTTAGAGCACTGACTGAGGCCGCCTCGGATACCACGCTCAACAAACATTAACATATCAATATCAGTCAATAGTTCCAAAGTTATACCAGTATGTTTGAGCATAGCATCCCAAGTATAACCTGGAAGTGTATAGTAGTGTGCAGGATCTAATCCATAAGTCACATGACAACTTGAACGAAACTGTTCAAAAACATCCGCTAGAAGAAGTACATCTGTTTTTAAATACAGATCGGAATATTCACCTAGGTTTTGAATGCCGAATTCATTCCAGACATTGCAAGCATGATTATAATCTTCATAACTAACATTAGAATCATTCAATTTATTATAAAAGTTTGAAATATTAGGAAGAGAAGACTCTAAAAATTTATTAAAATCATTAATATATTCATAAGGGTAAACTCCCTTACGAGTTAGTAAATTATATTTCGGATCAGCCAAATTTGGGAACTGAGATCTTAAAATGGGTAGTGAAGTTAGATATGAAGCAAGAGTTTCAAGGCTACATCCCATAAAGCGGAAGGAATCAATAAAGCGGAATTTGATAGAATATTCGTCTAAGGTTTTCGTAAATGAAATATATCGTTCTTTGTTTATAGGAAGAAGATCAACGCGGCCTTCCAAATCAGTTGCAATATCTTTAATTATAAAATGGGAATCGTAGCCGCTAAGGTTATGGAAAATCACTGGGATAGTGTGGCTATCCTTGAAATTAATATTACATCCCTCATGTGCTGAGCCCCGATATTTACCTGTTAGGTGACAGTGATCATGCACCTTTTTATCATCCTCTGTGAACGGCTTTTCGCAAATATGGCAGAGTGTGGCGGTCTCGAAGAACGCTATTTCCTCAGCAGTCATCTGATTCATGGGTAGAGGGCAAAGGAAAACGGTTTCCACGTCTTCAGCAAATTGATTTAATTCGCACACAAACCACTTGATACAATCCGCGCCACGATAAGACTTAAAAAATGATAATGTGGGATCGTAAGAGCATTTAACGTAGTATGCTATACTACAAGGCACATGTTGCTGATACTTATTTTCATTCTTACATTCTACTAACAAACATTCCAAGTCCGAGTATATTACAAATGGAGCTTCTATTTTATTTCTAAAATTCTTAAATTTAAGCTGCTTCTGGTCTTCGGATGGTAGCCGGATCTTGCATTGATTCAGTACTTTGCAGTCTTCCAAGTGATGCTCTAGTGCAATCGATGAGTAAAAGTAGTGGAGACAGCGGTCACAAATGTATTTTCGGCCATGGTGTTGAGAAATTTGCATTGAGAGAAGTCTAGATAAATTCTTAATCCAAACAAAGTGTGATCTGATGGAATCATAATCCGATTTTTCTTCCTCCTCATTATCTTCGATCAAGTAGATGTTCTGAATCATAAGTAGGTTTACATGCTTCTCCTTTTTCTCCTTGGTTAAATAAGTCGGTAGAACTTTAAAGTTTTCTTTGACCGTATGAACCATGTTTTCCAAAGCATATACATTAATTGAAAGATTGTTTTGTTGCTCAAACCTGGGGATCTGTTTGATGGTCATCGGGAACGTAATGTCCTTAAGATTCAGAACATTAGAGTAGTGGGGGTATTTTGTTACGCGTTGTGGATGCTTCTTTGCCGGATGTAGGGCTGATATTATCGCCCATGCAAAACATGCATTGTCACTATTTTCAACATTTACACATGCTTTACGACGTTTTATTAATGGCGGCAGCTCAATATAAGACGATCCAAGCAGTGGAGTATATTTGTTAATATTGATTGTTAAATTAATAATAGCTGATAACGCCCACCCACTTTCTTTTTCCTGGAACTCCTCCAGTTTTTTCAAAACTGGTTCTTGAATGTTTTGCTCAAACCAAGCATTTATATTTGTATCACGGTAGATGGGGGCATTCTTTGTGTTCATATACTTAAATTCAAATATCTCCTCATCACCTCGCGCGATCTTAAATTCTGCACAGAAAACGGTGTTGACTTTGAGAGTGGCTTCCTTCTTAAGCGCGTTATTTATGCGGCGTTGAAAGAGTCCAACACAGTCCTTAAGGAACTTCTTTGGCTCTTTATGTGTTAAGTTGATAATTGCTCCTGTCCTAATGCGATCATTGAACGCGGACTGTACATCCTCCCATTTAACTCGGGAAGAAGCCCAATTAGAACGGCGTAAGTTGTGTCCACCTCCTGACAATAAGTTTTGCGCTTTTAGTTGTATGCGCATTCCTTTTAGTATACCTATAGCTGTCATCAGTTGAGTCTTTTTACTCACGTTGTTGGTCTGCCTCAAAGAATTATTGAGCTTACGTAAAGAATTACTAAGCTTTTTATGTACGGCACTTATTAATTCGCGGTTATTTTTGGCATTGATAAATGCAGTTTGTAAGTCTTCAACTAAATTTTTCACATTCATCTTTAATACTTTATAATTGTTAATAGCACTGTATGAACTGTATCGCACGGCAAGTACTTGTTGAATGATGTGATTCAGGATGAGGTATGCTATTTATAAGCTTCCAGTTAATAATTAAAAGTGTAAAATACAAAGTTTATATGTGTTTTGAGAATACATTTACTTATTAATTGCATTAATCTACAAAATTCTATAAATTTAATAATTATAAATACTTCCTTTCTGAGGTCAGCCTAATACTATAATAACAGGAGCACAAAGTTTGCAGTAACTCAATTGAGTAATAATTGCTATGAATGCAATCAATTTCATCTTGATTCGTATATTTATGCTCATATGCATTTATTACTGTATTAATTTACAAACCCAGAGGCCAACGTGTTTATGCATGAAAGATACAATCAGACACATCTCAAGCACCTGCAAATAAGCAACATCCAATCAAGATATTCAAGTGATTCCCTGACGTCATATAAAATAATAATCTTCTCTTACCGTTTCTTTTAACTCATATTCACAACACACATTGACTCTTCGCCTTAATTATCGTTCAAGGAAAACTATGCATGCAAAATTGCCGTCCATTCATAAATTGCTAAAAATGCAACGTACGCTATGCAGAAGCAACGTTTCAGCTAAATAAACCAGCAAAACAAGTTTTTCTTACTATCTGCACAAGAGTTTCGTATAAGGAGATTGTCATTCGTTTGGATTTGTAAAGATCGTGATTCTGCTATTGAATTCTGATTGCTTGTGATAGAATCTGATCACCTGGTAGCAAGTTTTAGCCTTTAGTTTGTTCGCCATTCAAGTGAATGCGAAATGTCTAATTTTATTTTAATAAATTTGAAGGGAAATAGGTGTGGGTATTTCGCAACATTGCATAATGCAGCGGTGAGTTATTCTTAAACCTAGGGGGAGGGACGGTTTCAAGTTGGGGGGAGTTGAAGAGGTTCTTCTATGACACCATACCGATTTCCATGTGTGAGAGTGAGAGAGAGAGGCAAATAGAGCAACATATATAATGCTATCTCTTTCTATCAATTTTATACACACTTTTGAGAATTTAGAGGCCCCTTTAAAAATACACAGGAAATTGGGCTAGAACTCTCATAGCTTATCTACTAAATTTATTAATACGTTCAATACTCGGCTCATATGCAAATCAATTTTCGGGCTCGCATATTTGTTTTTGGCGTTTGCTCAATCAATCCAATTTGGCAAGTTCCAAGCAGTATACACCAACTTTTAAAAATCCAATTATATCTCGTGCAATGTCTTCAATGATTGGTGTAAGAAGATCAATTTGACATTTTTTATAGAAATTGCTAGATGCGGCGACATATATTTTGACAGAATGACAGACTTTTGAATTAGTATCAATTACATGGGAGGTGAAAAGTGATATTGTTTTAATGAGAATCGAACAAAAATTTTTCATTTGATTAGTCTCTAACAAATTTTATATTTATTAACTAAGTTGGTGCTGAGGTGGCCAATTTGAAAAGCTTTAGTAATGACTTTTAAGGGAAAAATGATGTAATACTATTTTGATCAAACTGTGAAAGCTATAGAATACTAGCCACTTGAATTTTGTTTCAACACCTACATAACTCTGGCTCTTGAAGGAGTTCTTATTAGATATACTGTCGGAAAAAATTTATTAGAAGACCGATAGCGGATGACATGTGAAAGTTCTGCAAGTGCAGGCAAAACGTTTGGTACATTTGAAAAAACCCATACTATAACCAAAAATTTATTAAGTTCAAAGAAGCCAGCAAATTTTTCCTAAGTTGTAAAGGAGTAAAGACTTTAGCGCTTGATTGTAATACATGTGTATATAAGAAATATGGAAATAGATATGAGATATGGAATATGGTGAAAGTTGCACCAAAGCAAATCCCACTGTGTATGAGTAGGTTATTAGCCCACAGATGATTTCGATGATATTTTTCGATATATTTTGGTGAACCATTACCACTTTTCGAAAAAGCCAATGCAAAAACAGAGACAGCGCCGAGAAAATTCGCCTACCGTGATAGAACAGTGCTTTACTTTTGACTTTTGTTTTAATTACCCTGTAAACCAATGAGTTTCGTAATCTTCAGTGGAAATAGCTTATCTATTGGAACGAAATTCTCCAATATATTGGCTTTTTTGTGATAACGTAAGAATGGTATGGGGCAATTGCAAATAGATTTTGCCAAACCACTCAGCAACGAATCACCAGCGGTCAGAAAAAATTAAATAAGGAATATGACAAATACAAGACCAATTATTCATTTTTTTTTTTGTGGAAAAATGGCAATATTTTGAGGTTTATGTGACTTTTTCAGATTCAAAAGCAGATTTCTCTTAAAATATTGATATCTGTGTAGAAATTGAAATATATTGAACTTTTAAAAACATGATTTTGGTTGAACAATTTTCGTTTAGAAACAAATAAGTCGTAGCATTTACAAGAAATCAAACACTTTTCGTCGTATCAATGAGAAAGCATCATTGAATTTGAAACGTTTTGCACAATGTATTTGTCGCAGAGACAAAATTTGAGATTTGTTTCTCTACACAGCAAGTACTTTCAAAAATACAAGTACTTTTTCGTTTCCTTCGAACTTCGGAGAAATCAATGAGATGCGCAGACAGTGATCGCAGCTTTGAAACCTTTATTCTGCAGACAGACTACAGTCGAATCGCATTTCGTGAGCTTCAATGAAGTTTTACCTGGGTGCAAGGAAGGGAAATTCAAAAGCCCTAAGCTCATTGGAGATTCGCGAAAGAAGAATCAATTTCAAACTTGAGAGCAGAACTCCAATCCTTTCGGCTTTGGTGCTAGCAAAAAGTTTTCGTCATTTCTGCAGATAGAGATGCTATCATTAAATTTTCATACTGCAAACCATGATACAATGAAAACAAGGTAGACTATTCCGAGCACCAAATCTCGTTTGTTCTCCTCTGGTGATAACAATGAGCGTTTTTACAGCAGTTCCCAATTCGGGATTGGGAATATACCGTAATTCGTGAGCTTTCGCCCGATTTACATGTATGTGTGCGCAGACTGTGTACGTGCACGGAAGCTCCTCATGAGCTTGATTTCCGAATACCGGTTTTGTACGAAGCGTTTATATGTGTGTGTGCCGGATAAAATTGTATGGCTACAGGAAGATCGGATTAAAACCGGTTTGAAAACCCGATTTCGTGTAACCATACAAATTTGAGCGGCGATCTGGTTTACAAACACATAGATTGTGATTTGTTTTCAATAGGGCGTGTCCAAAAGGGAAATTTCTAATATCGTGGCTTCTAGCGGCCGCTGTTCACTTCGTCGAACAGTTTGGTGGCCATCCACCAAACAACATGCATCGGAATGCAAATGCAATATCATTCCGAAAATACCTCTGAGCGGAAAGCACGTGCGTTGTATCTGAGCGTTGAATAGTTATCTTTATCGTGATCGCTTAATAAAACACTGTTTTTTTCTTAATCACTTTAACATATTTTATTTCTTTATCAGAAATAATTCTTTACTTATAACGTTGAATATACATATTAGTGTACTTTCTTTTATTAAATTTGATTAACTTGTTTTAACTGATCTTGATTAATTAAAACACACTCTTGATCGATTGAACCCACTCTAATCTACTTTCTTCTTGATTGGGTATTCTTATATAGTGTTAGAACTGCTGTGTTCGCAGAAATTGCTAAATGCGATTTCTGTAAACTGATCTGTGCGAATTTCGCTTTGATCTTAGAAATAAACATTTTTGTTTTGAGCAGATATGTTTATATGAAGATTAATTTGTTTATACGAGTATTGAAATTGTATGATAGTTGCAGATGAAAAGTATTGAATTTGTTTAGGAAAGTATTGAATTGATATGATGGTTGCAATATTGAATTTGTTTATATGAGTATTGAATTAATATGATGGTTGCAGATGAAAAGTATTGAATTTGTTTAGGAAAGAATTGAATTTGTTTATTCGACTATTGTATAGAGATTTAGACCGGATGTCGTTACTTGAGGGTTAGGTGCTGACGGTGCCATAACTAGAATGCTCTTAAATATTTATTTTAAGTGTAGGGTGAAGAAATTCTGCTGTTGATAGCAAACAAGCAAATGGCATACCATATTGCCTACCATATATGGCATGCCATCAAATATTGCATACCATAGGCCGCCTCCATTAGCAATTTGAAATGTTATGCCATGGGAAATTGCTAATGGATTCGGCCTGTAACAATTAATTAATGGGCTAGAAAACATGCAGTTTTAGCGAGTATATATCACCTATACACTTTTATGAATTATTAGCGATAGTTTTAACGATTTGAAATATATAAGCCTTTGCGATTTGAAAATGAGTTAAAATTATTTACGCATGGTAGAGTAAATTTGAAAGACTAAAAGAATGAAGCAATATAGGCTGCTAAAGTTGAACATAAAACATCGTAACATTAGAACACTTTTCAGCACAGACAAATTGTTCGGCATACCGCGACCAGCAAACTAGGGAAAAAATCTTGGTAATGTTGCCTGTTAATGAGTTGCATGGGCCATAGGGTACATACACATGGCATGCATTATTATTATAGGTCTGTTTCCGTACTTGAATCTATTATAATATATTATAATAGATTCGCAGCAAGTCGTTTCCGTACTTTTGCTGCAAATAAAATCTTGTTGACGTCATCGCTTCCCCTCTTTCAGAAAGTTGTAGAAAAATACAGCCGAACTGAGCTGAGGCATTTTGCTGCAGCTTGTCAAATCGACTACGATGGGCTTGGCGCGAGGCTTTGAAATGTATATATATTCAAATGAGCGCGCGAAGAAAAATCTTTTCTGTGCAATATTCCAATGAACACGGAATATATTTCTCGCACAACGTTTTTATTGCTATTACAAAATATCCAATGGTGGATATTTAGTGCATGGTGTGCACTTATTTGTATATGATCGACTTCGGTGGAGGCTAGGTTTTAATAAGGGCAAAACTGATTTGTACTTTGAACTTGTTAGTCATTGCAACTGAAAATGAAATGTATTGTTGGCGGGAATATGCTGTTCTTTTATTTTGCAGGCATAATAATATAGATGAATTATAAATTTTGTTTCGCAGGCGGATCAATATTGATATGGGCTCCATTAATAGAGCCTGTTATATCTATTAATGGAACTCATAATTGCGCACGAGCAAAATATGATAATCTTGTAGATGGAAAAGGATATGTTCACAAGGTGTTTCCAATGCATATGATGGCTTCATCTGGTGTGTGGGCTGTGATCATGACACTCAAAATGTCCGCAAGAACGTTTTTCGAAATTCAAATCAACGCAGCTGTCACTTTTAGTGTCTTCTTCTTACTTGCAGCAAGTTGCAGCAGCGCGTTTCTGTACTTTTCCAAATGTTCCCCCACCACAAAAATAATCAAGCTGTAAAATTCTGTTACTGCTGCACTTTGCTGAAAGTACGGAAACAGACCTTATATGTCGCTAATCGTAAGGAAAATTATTGTTGCTGATATATTTGCGAACAGGCTAGGTTTCGTATAAGGGATATGTCTGAAGAGTATCGAGAAACTATCGTTTTTAGGAAACGCGTTCTAAATTGCTTGCTGGGTACTTTATGCTGCCGTTAGCAGGGCTCGCACTTCGTGGACAAAATTTGAAGTAGAAGTTGAAAATAAATTGAAGTAGATTTGAAGTAGAAATAAATGAAATAGATGAACGATTGGGGTCACATAATGTAAAGCATTAGTTTATTTTTCATATAAACTAGGTAAACATAATTTTGACGATAACGGAAAAAATATTAAGTAAAACAACGTCAAAAACTTCAATTAAAAGTTATTTAAACAATAAATTAAGGCATAATATAACTTTTATACACAAAACATAATGATATTTGCAGTCTTGACCATTTCTTTCCCAAACTGTATTATTTTTGAGTTAAGCCTAGCATTAGTGACTTGCAGTAAGTTGTTCGTTGCATTGAAACACCATTAGACTAGAAAAATGTTACTGTCGAAGCTCGGTGCAGGAAAAAAAAATTTGAAAAAGAAAAACAAACTCTCTCTGATTCGATTTGAAGCGAACATGGACTAGAATCCGAAGAAACTGAAGTAGTGAAGTAGCTATTATTTTCAAAATAGAAATGAAGTAAGCCTACTTCAAATTTAGTAAAGTGTAAACCCTGGGCGTGAGTACATAAACGATTTGCTATTATGGTTCTGTAAATTTATGAAAATGATTAGACTGTTGTTGTCTTTTGACAATAAAAACCGGTATGCACAATTTGAACGAAATCCAGAGCCACGAATTTTTTTCGTTGTCCGCTTCACGTGAAATGCCCCTTATTTTAAATAAGTAAAATGTGCTGTCTTGGTTCTTCTAAATATATTTTCTCTCATAAATGTAATTAGAAATTAAATCAAACACTCGCTCTGCCCTGATTTTCATAAACTTTCTTTCAACATTTTGGTCATTTTTGCGTTAGTAATACTCGAAAATTAAATACTCTACTGCAGGGGTGGGCAAACCTAATACTGGTATAATCGACATTAATTTTTTTAATTTATGCGCGATCGACTTCAAAAATTGGGTTAAATTAAAAACAAATAAAAATTGAATTAAGGTGTTTATTGATATTAATATATTAAATACATTGTATTACTACTTTGTGCAATGTACTTTATTAATAAATATTTTGGATTAATTTTGATGTATATGAGTGACTCTCCATTTCATCAAAAAGTATTGTTGAGTTAGGCTTGTAAGCACTGGAGCACAAAATACCCTCGTTATCGAATTCTCTAAAAGGAAATGAAATAAATTCAAAAATCGGTTGAAGGTTATTGAGATTTGCAAATCGTCTCTCGAATTCTTGTTTAAAATTTTCTAGTTCAGGACAAAACATTTCAATATTACATTCACCAGTAGGTTAGGTTAGGTTGTACCAGTTGGCACAAGGCCACACATGGACCTATTGGTATATAGTGCTACCAGATAAATGGGGCAGGAGAAAAAAATCAGTCCAAGCGGCCATCCAAGGCCCCGGACTCTTTCGCGAACTGAAGAATGTCTTTCAGCTTTCAGCTAGAATGACCAGTAAGTTAAATATGTTTTTCAAAATATGGAAAATATTTAAAAATTGTGAAGCAAAAGGTTTTAATTTTACTTAAAAAACATTTACCGAACTCAACAAGTCAACAATATTTTCCTTTTCCTTGTAATTGTAAATTAAGCAAATTGTAACGGCCCATAAAATCTGAAAGAAATGCTTATATCTTTACCCATACTGGATCTTCCAATTGTTCATGTTTTTCTCCCAATGTGTCCAAAAATGCAATAATTTCAGGCAAAAGATTTAGAAATCTTTGCAAAAATCTTCCTGAGCTAAGCCATCTAAAGCTTAGTACTGTTTTCGATTTCACGTTAAATTTTCATGCAAATTTTGACGTGAAATTTATTTCGGCGAAAATTTAGCTTGAAAATAAGCAAGAGTTGTACTCACTTTTAAGCGTGAAAAATTGCTTGGAACATGCTTTCGCTTTGAAAATGCAAATAGCTTTGGCACATGTCTCTAATCATTTCACGCCCATTTAGTAGGTGCAGTTCATTTTTTAGACTAGTACTGAATTAATCGTGAAGCTAAATTTTGACATGTCTCCATTATCTGGTCATTCTTTCAAGCAAAAATTTTGAAAATGCAGAAAAGCGGGGACACTTATCATTTCTAACGGATAAGATGTCAAGAATTTCAATTTTTGAACGATTTTATTATTGAAAAGACATTTACACAATTCAATTTTAAAAATTCAAACACCAAATGTCACTATTAAGCTCGAAAGAATGAACTACACAAACTACATTGGCGTGAAAAGATTTTAATTTTAATTTGATTTTATCTAAAATTGAGATTAACCTTTGTTGCGCTGTGTGTGACAATTTACTATCTCGGTAGCAGGGAGACGAATGCAAATGCAGTCAAGGTGTATAGAACAGAGAGATTTTAGGAAATGAAACAACCGTATACGTATACGAGATTTAATGAAGCAGTTTTACTAAAATGATATAAATCTTTAAACTGCACAAATCGAGAGCATAGCTATCTCGGATTTTCCCGTTGGCTTCTCCGCCACCAAGGCTCTGGGAGGACTGCCCGATTGGATCTATGAACCCAAGGCCCATTCCAAAATCTACTGAATAAATCGTCCAAAATGTAAAAAATCATTCCAAAATGTACTGAATAAATTTTTAGCTTACATTTTAAATTAACTTAGTAAATTATCAAAAATGTCTGTGATCGACTGTCGAACTGTTTGCGATCGACCGGTCGATCACGATCGACCGTTTTCCTACCCCTACTTTACTGCATTATTTTGCTAAATTTCAAATACTTATCTTTTGTGGAAGTATGCTAAAATCAATATTCAAAAATGTCCTCTCCATCTATCTGCAGTACGAACCAAAACACAAATCATCGAATATCTCGAAAGTGCTAAAATGTGCTTGGAACATCAATGCAATTCACGGCCGCGGTGCCGCCAAATGTCTAAACCACATAACCATCATCGCAAATGGTTCATGTAACGTTGATGCATGAAGTGGCGACGTCGCTATTCACCAGACACGCACCAACTAAGTGAACAGCACTCGCCAGAAGCCTCAATAAAACAAATTTCCCTGTTTCCACACGCTTCAACGAAGTAAACGGTGAATTTCAGAAGCCGCCACATTGGAATTTCCTTACATGAATACGCATCTACGAAGTGAACTGCACTCACCAAAAGCCGACATATTAGAAGTGTGCCCGTTTGTACACGCTCCTGTGAAATGAACAGCGTTTTTCAGAAGTCGCCATGTAAAGAATTTCCCTGTATGGAAACGCCCTTACGAAATCAGCACCAATCAGCAGAAGCCGCTAGGGGAAATCTTCTGCACGAGCATGCTCGCACAATGTGAATAGGATAAGTCAGAATCTGCCATATTGGAAATCTGACTACACGGACGTTCTGACACGAAGCAAGCAGCGTTGGTCAGAAGCCGCCATATCGGAAAGCTGCGTCCATGCACATGCTCGAACGAAGTGAACAGCAGTAGTCAGATGCCGCCATAATGAAAATCTACGTGTACGTACACAGAATTATCGTGTACACACAAATACAATAACACGCAGAGAAAGCTCACGAATTACGGTATATTCCCAATCCCGAATTGGGAACTGCTGTAAAAACGCTCAATGAGTGATTTGCCTTTAAGCCAATGTAAAATTTGGCAAATTTAAGGAGGGCGTTTGGGGTGTTAATGAGGCAATATCCCCATTTTGATGATGAGGTTTAAAAGGTTGATATGTTTTCTTAGATGTCCTTGAAAATTTTGAAGAAAAAACTATTGTACAAAGCATAATGATGAAAAACTCAATAGCTTATTTTTGCGAGAAAGCTTTTAAATGCACTCACTAAAACGATTCGTTTCGAGTTTTTTGTGGGTACGATGCTAATTGTATGTACGCGCGAAGTTTGGATGAAGATTTTTCTAACCCGATAGGGTAAAATATGTGAATGGGCATTGAGTAATTCAGCTTTAATGAAATATGTATGTGCGTATGCATATAGGAGCAAAGCTAATGAGCTAATTTAGGGTTTCAGGTCGTTGAATTATGTGCAAAGTGTATATGCATGATTAAATTGATATATAACAATTTTGTTGCTTTATCGTCATAAAAATAAGCATTTTAAATTGGTACCCGAGTTAAATCGATCGAGGACTCCAACTAAATATCATACTAAATATTTTCATTCCTAGCCCTTACAAGTGCAGCATAATCTGGTATCTATATTTTATATGCCGAAGGTAAAAACAAGTATATTCGTTAATTTTACCTGAACTTGGGCTGAAAATATATCCAGGTAGCTAAAATTTTAAATATCTGTCAGGAAACTAAAAGAAGTCACAGCTCCAAATCTACCAAAAACCATTTGGATTGTGAAAGTGCTAAGAAGCCCAAATTGAATACATCCTTTATTGTACACCAACGTACTCATTAATATTGGGAAGTCTTTTACTTAATTACATATTGCACGCATTACATCGGGTAGCAATTTTAAATGTTTATTTCTTGGTGGACAAAGCAACAAAATTATTATAGATCAATTCAATCACGCATATACACTTTGCACGTAATTCAACAAACTAAAACTCTAAATTAGCTATTAGTTCTGTCCCTGAATGCATACGTACCTACATATCTCATGAGACCAGAATTTCTTGATGTACATTTACATCTTTTACCCTATCGGGCTGGATCAATCCGCATCGTAGCAAGGTTAGGTTAGGTTAGGTTGTACTGGCTGGCACATGGCCACACATAGACCTACCGGTCCGTAGTGATACCAGATAAATGGACCTCGAGAAAGGAATTCAGTCCAAGCGGCCATCAAGGGCCCCGGACTTTTTCGCGAGAGATCCACCAGCCAGGGCTCACCGAAGTATCGCAGTCTGGTTTTCCCCAGTGCCGGGCAGTGACACAGGAGATGCTGGATAGTTTCTGACACCCCCGGCTCTTGACACCTTCTACAGGTGTCGCTCGTTAGGAGTCCCATTTTCATAGCATGTGCTGCTATAAGGCAGTGACCAGTAATGATACCAGCGAGTCGTTTGCAGTCAATCCGCACTAACTCGAGGAGGTACTTGGTCGATGCGAGATTGTATGACCCCCACATGATTTTGGTTACTCTGCAGGTCTGAGTTGCATCCCATCTGCGCGTCGCTCCCTGCATCATGTTGGAGTCGATTGAGTACTTTATCGTCTGGATAGGAGTAAGGATGTTAACCGCTTCCAAAAGGGGAAGACTAGCCCCATACTTGGCTAACGCATCCGCCTTTTCATTCCCATCAATACCCTTATGACCGGGAACCCAGAAGATTCTAACTCTACTGCTGTTACCCAGTCTGTTCAGGGCCTGAAGGCAATCGAATACACACTTCGATTTGTATGTGTGAGACAGCAGTGCTTTTACCGCCGCTTGACTGTCCGTAAAGATGTTTAGTACTTTGCTAGTAGTATCTTTGGCGTATATGAGGTCTGCGGCTTTACGTATCGCAAACACCTCCGCCTGGAAAATACTACTGTGATTCGGAAGCCTGAAAGCTGCTTCCATAGCTGCATCTGCAGCATATACTGCAGCACCCACTCCTGCAACTGTCTCAGTGTAGATGCTAAGCCGTCAGTGTAGATGCTAAGAGCTGCAGGACACATTTGTCGATTCCATTCTTGCCCATCTCCCACAGTCGCTCGATATTTCCGCTCAAAGCACAGAGTGGGAACCAGGTAGTCAGTGCTTCCTGCGTAACCCCGTTCAATACTGCTGTGGCCAAAGGATCCCGGCTCGAAGTGCCCTGATTCCCTAAGCCTGACAGCAGCCTTTGCGGCAGTGCCTCTAATAAAGAGATCAAGCGGGGGGAGATGAAGCAGGACGTTCAGAGCAGACGAAGGAGTCGATGCTAAGGCACCTGTAGTGCAGAGGGCCGCCAGCCGCTGAACTCTATTTGCCAGGGTAGCAAAGGTGCTTTTATTCACTGCTGGCCACCAGACCAAGCATCCGTAAACAAGGATTGGCCTAGCTATCGCCAAGTAGATCCAGTGCGTTAAAGCAGGGCTTAGACCCCACGTTTTACCCAGCACTCTCTTGCTGGCATAAATCGCGTTGCTTGCCCGCTTAACTCTTTCCTCTAAATTCGCCTTCCATGTGAGCTTGCTGTCCAGAATAAGACCCAAGCACTTAGTTTGTAACTTGAGACCTAACCTGGAGCCGCCCAGCATGATATGGTCTAAATCTGGGGTCTTATATTTCCTAGTGAAGAGCACAATATCCGTCTTATTGGGGTTAATGCCAAGACCTACGGTATTCGTCCACTCCTCAACCAGCCCTAGAGAGTACTCGATGAGCTGACCAAGGGTGTGTGGAAACCTACCCGAGACTAAAATTGCAATGTCGTCAGCGTAGGCCACAACCGTGAGTCCCTTGCTTTCCAACTTTTCCTCTTGAGTTTGTTACAAGGTTCCACAAGAGAGGAGATAGAACCCCTCCCTGCGAAGTGCCTCTGCAGACTTTTCTTGTAATTTGCGCACCCGACCACTCCGCTGATATGAGCCTGTGGTTACGCATGTTGCCTATGAAGCTACAAATAGCGGGGTGAGTGTTGTGTGCGTGGAGGCTCTCCATAATAGCTGTTGTGTGCACATTATTGAAGACGCCTTCAATATCTAGAAAGGCTCCCAAGGCGTATTCTTTGTAATGGAGTGCCCTTTCAATTTTGAGGACTACCCTATGGAGAGCCGTTTCAACAGATTTTTCTTTCATATACGCATTTTGGGCTCTCGATAGAGTTTGAGTACCAAGTCTTTGTTTGATATGAAGATCAAGTTATCTTTCGAAAACTTTAAGGAGGAAGGAAGTCAGGCTAATTGGTCTGTAGTCCCTCGGATACGCATGGTTGACTTTACCTGCCTTGGGTATAAATACAACCTTAGCGGTCCTCCAGGCTACAGGTACATGGCTTAGCTCTAGGCAACCTTTGTAAATTTGTTTTAGCCAGGAAACAGCAAGCATACCTGTTTTTTGAAGCATGACCGGCAGACATCCGGACCTGGAGACTTGAAGAGCTTGAAGGTGTCAATTGCCCAGACAAGCCTCTGCCTGGTGACAACTTCGCCAATGCCTTCGATGTCATGCAGATCAGACGCCTGCACACGAGTTAAAGGGGTGGAGTCATCCAAACAGCCCGGAAAGTGAGTGTCTGCGAGTACCTTCAGCGTTTCCGAGCTGTTGCTCGTCCACTCCCCATCAGACCTGCATAACAGGCTGGGCGTGACAGGGCGTTTAGCCAGGAAGTTTCTTAGTCTTGCCGTCTCCGAGGTGGATTCAATCCTACCGCACAGCTCTTTCCAGGAGCTCCATTTGGCTTTCCTAATTTCCGTTTTGTAGAGCCTAAGTATGTCCTTGTATTCGTCCCAACACTCCCTACAGTCAGCTACTTTGGCCCACTTAAAGAGTTCTCGTACCTGTCTTCTGCGACAACCCAGGTCTCTGTTCCACCAGGGTGGCTTAGGTTTGCGCTTCGGACAGACTTTGGGACAGGATCGTTCAAAAGCTTTTACCAGTTTACCAGTAAGAGTGTTGACCGCAGATTCCAGGCCAGCTACAGAGCTTATCCTGGGAGGAGGGCCTAAGTCGTTGGTCACTTCCCGTTTGAAGTTCTCCCAGTTTGTTTTCCTGGGGTTGCGAAACGACCGAGAAATGCGAGTGAGGCTGAAATTTAAGCTGTAACTAATGTAACAGTGGTCAGAGGATGATGGACTTCCAAGAACCCTCCAATTCTCTACTAACTGTTCATAAGGATCATTGTGAAGAGTTATGTCTAGAACGTTAACACTTCGAGGTCCCCTATGAGTGGGGGTGTTTCCTCAAATTGCCACGACCAGATCATAATTAATAATAAAATTTAGTAAAGACTCACCTCTTTCGTTAATATCGCTGCTGCCCCAGACAGTGTGATGCGCGTTGGCATCCGCTCCCACGAGTAGCAACTGGTGCTTTCTGAGCGCTTCCGCGGTGACTTTTCCGACCTCATCCGGCGGAGCGGGTCGATCGTGTGCCATGTAGGCGGATGCTAGGAGCACCTGCTCCTCCTCGTCCCCCTTGCATGCCACCACCGTCAAATCGTCTGTGCTGAAATTAGACAGAAGATAAGCGTGAATATCCTTCCTCACCAGCATAGCCGTTCTTATTCTTGCTACTGCGGTGGGGAAGAACAGATTGAAATCCTGTGACGCCAGTCCCGCAACCCGACCCCCCGCAGAGATCCAAGGTTCCTGAACCAGCGCCACATCAAACTTACCTTCGTCGAGTGTCTGCAGTAGTTCGGCCAAGGCCCACTTACTGCGGTGCAGATTGATCTGCAGCAGTTTGAGTGCTGGCTGCAGCATCCTCTTTGACCGGCGCCTCTTCTTTCTGGGGATCGGCCGTTGTACTTTGCAGGTCAACGGTGCCCAGATCCCTCTCAATCTCGCCAGCCTCCAGGGTGTTTTTATTTCCATCCTTCGGCTGGCGTTTCCTCAGGCGCAGGTAGACACTACCTACACCCCAAGCCATCTTGCCAAAGCGCGGATAAAGCAGGTCGTCAGCCTCCTTGTTTCTTTGGAGGATGTACAACTGCCCTCCGTCCTGAGCAGCCGGTTTCCTTACATCCAAGATTTTCCAATCCTGTGTTGGAATGTCCGGGTTTTGCCGTTGTAGCAATTTCAGGGCCACATCTGGTTCCACTACCCGCGGTATTGTTACCTTCGCTTTAGGTAGTGTCGGTATGCTCCCTCTGTCAACAATCGCCAGCTGAGCTCCTTCCCATAGCCCCGGTAAGTCCGGGACTACAGTCGTACACCAGCGCAGCGAGAGCTCATCGTTGCATTTGATGATCTTTACACCCTTGAACCAGCCCGCCCCGTCAAACGAAGGCATAGCCAGTTCAGGGTGCCTCTCCATTCGATCAATCATCGCGTTGAGCAGGCCTGACTCTACGATCTTCCACTTCTCAAGCGACAATTGACCCAACGGGTTGCTTCGATCTACCAAAGCCACGAAGAGGTGCTGTTTAGCCACATCACTGGCCTTAATGACTTTCTTCGGCTTCGAGGTAGAGGGTTGTTGGACCCCTTGCCGACTGGTCTCGTTTTTAGGCCTCTTGGACGCCGGTTTTTCTTCCTCAGCGGACCTCTGCCTTTTATCTGCCAGCTTCTTTGAGAAGCTCTGCTCCACTTTGTTGTGGAAAACAGAGTCCTTAAGAGCCAGCCTTTCTTTGCCAGCGAAGTACTCGCGGCCTTTTGCCACCGTCGTCCGAGCCCAGCACAACCGATCCTTCTCCTCCGCAGAGAGGGAAGGATTGTCGCCGAGCCTGTCGACAATGCGCAACGCCGCTTTATAATTCGCCAGCGCTTTCTTGCTCTCTTTGCTCGGCTTGGGCCTGTTCCTCTTCTGGGGACCTCGCTCAGGCGATTTGAGGAGTTCCTCCTCCGCTTCGGTCGAAACCATGCTCTCCGAGTCCGAGTCTGCGAGTACTCTGGCACCCGAACGCATTAGCTTTGCGCGACTTGAATGGCGGCCAGCGGAGGTGCTAGCTTCCTCAAGCGTTGTTTTTCGAAGTGGGGATCGTTGTAGCTTGAAGCTCCTTTTAAAAGGGTCCGCCACCGATTCCACCACCTCTGCGTTTATCGTAGGACCACTTGTTATTGGATCCGCTACGGTGGCCAAGTGGTCAACCTCCATAGCATTGCAGTCGATGAATAACGACGACCCGGGGCCTGCTCGCTCACCCCTGACGGCCGCCGGTACTGGGTATCCGACTCCCTGTACCGTAACTTTATCTCCTTTGTCTTCGTCCATATTTGGTTTTCTGTTCGGGGTCACCTTCCCCTAAGGTCACTTTAGCAAGGCAGCAACTCTTCTGGCTGATGGGCCACTGCCCTGAGCCCCCTCACCGCGGCAAGGTCGGACCGTAGCAAAAAATTTATGAATTATTTCGCGCACAATTATTTTTCTTCCGGTGGCCATTCAAATGCTTATTTCCATGTCGATAAAGCAATTTTTATCCTACGCGGTGTTCGCAAATTCTTCCAAATAACCAAAATATAGATCTTGTTTCCAATATTAACAACATTTTGAAAACGCAGCTCACAAAAAACCTCAATCAACAAAATTATTAAATAGCAATTTAATCATACATACACACTTTGCGTATACTCGTAATTGAACTGTATGCATACGCACATACATATTTCATTAAAGCAGAATTACTCAATGCCCATTCACCTATTTTACCCTATCGGGTTAAAAAAGTCTTCATTCAAATTTCGCGTGTACATACAACTAGCATCGTACCCACAAAAACTCGAAACGAATCGTTTTAGTGAGTGCATTTAGAAGCTTTTTCGCAAAAATTAGCTGCTGAATTTTTCCTCATTGTGCTTTGAACAATCGTTTTTTCTTCAAGATTTTCAAGGATACCCTAAACAACATATTAACCCTTTAAACCCAATCAACAAAATGTCGATATCGCCCTATTGACACCCCAAACGCCTACCTTGAAGTTGCCGAATTTTACATTGGCTTAAAGACAAATCACTAATTTTTGTCCCCAGCGCGAGAATCAGATAGGGATAGACAACTTTTCCATTGTTTTTCCGAGAATATTGGCATAAAAATCGTAAACTTATTGTTGACCGCATTGAACATCTACCTGGTATTAGGATTTAATTTTCGAAAACTGTGCAATAAAAATGGGTAACCGCTGCGTTACGTCGAGAAAATACCAATTCTTCCTTTCGTAAATCATGAAAATAATATGAATAGCCATCGGGTCCATCTAAATTAATATGAATTTTTGCCATTTTCTGGTCCAAATTATATGCTTCTTTGCGAATGCCAGGCGCGCTACCTTATGACGCTCCTGTAGCATTGGTTTGCGCTTCAGTTTCCTGCGTTTCATGTTCGGAGATCCTTTAATAATTCGACGAACCGTTGAAACACTTGCAGTAACTCCGAATTTTGCACGGAATTCGCTCACAAAGTCCTTGGAATTATATGCTTCCCTCAAAATTTTTCGCCGTTCTTGCTCTGTTGTCACTTTATTAACGCGTCTTACATAATTTTTACCACAATTATCATTGTCTTTAAAAAGCTTCTCACTACTTTATTACTTCTGTTAATTCGCCAGGCAATTTCCCTGTGATTTAAGTTTTGTCCCTTTAAAACCGAGATGGTAATTTTTTCTTCGCCACTCAATGATTTCCCGCGTTCCATTTTAAACACCACCACGTTGATTTCTCTCAAAAAATTAATGTTAACATAGAAACAATCCTCCAATTTAAAAACTCAAATAAATACTAACCGGAGGACTGATACACTCAACACACAGTATATACAAATACTAAGTGGGCTATTCTATTGCCGCGCTGAAAAATGCATTTTTTTTAGTTACTCCTGTTTTATTGCGTCAGTTTTCGAGCATTAAATTCCAATACCAGGTAGATGTTCATTACGGTCTACAATATGTTAACGATTTTTATGCCAATATTCTCGGAAAAGCAATGGAAGAGTTATTACGGATTTCCAAGTGGGCTATTCAAGTGATAAGGAGTGTATATATATATATATATATATATATATATATATATATATATATATATATTTATATATATATTTATATATATATATATATATATATATATATATATATATATATATATATATATATATATATATATATTTATATACATATATATATATATATATATATATATATATATTATATATATAATATATATATATATATATATATATATATATATATATGTATATAAATATATATATATATATATATATATATATATATATATATATATATATATATATATATGTATATAAATATATATATATATATATATATATATATATATATATATATATATTATATATATATATATATATATATATATATATATATATATATATATATATAAATATATATATATATATATATATATATATACACTCCTTATCACTTGAATAGCCACTTGGAAATCCGTAATAACTCTTCCATTGCTTTTCCGAGAATATTGGCATAAAAATCGTTAACATATTGTAGACCGTAATGAACATCTACCTGGTATTGGAATTTAATGCTCGAAAACTGACGCAATAAAACAGGAGTAACTAAAAAAATGCATTTTTCAGCGCGGCAATAGAATAGCCCACTTAGTATTTGTATATACTGTGTGTTGAGTGTATCAGTCTCCGGTTAGTATTTATTTGAGTTTTAAATTGGAGGATTGTTTCTATGTTAACATTAATTTTTTGAGAGAAATCAACGTGGTGGTGTTTAAAATGGAACGCGGGGAAATCATTGAGTGGCGAAGAAAAAATTACCATCTCGGTTTTAAAGGGACAAAACTTAAATCACAGGGAAATTGCCTGGCGAATTAACAGAAGTAATAAAGTAGTGAGAAGCTTTTTAAAGACAATGATAATTGTGGTAAAAATTATGTAAGACGCGTTAATAAAGTGACAACAGAGCAAGAACGGCGAAAAATTTTGAGGGAAGCATATAATTCCAAGGACTTTGTGAGCGAATTCCGTGCAAAATTCGGAGTTACTGCAAGTGTTTCAACGGTTCGTCGAATTATTAAAGGATCTCCGAACATGAAACGCAGGAAACTGAAGCGCAAACCAATGCTACAGGAGCGTCATAAGGTAGCGCGCCTGGCATTCGCAAAGAAGCATATAATTTGGACCAGAAAATGGCAAAAATTCATATTAATTTAGATGGACCCGATGGCTATTCATATTATTTTCATGATTTACGAAGGAAGAATTGGTATTTTCTCGACGTAACGCAGCGGTTACCCATTTTTTATTGCCACAGTTTCGAAAATTAAATCCTAATACCAGGTAGATGTTCAATGCGGTCAACAATAAGTTTACGATTTTTATGCCAATATTCTCGGAAAAACAATGGAAAAGTTGTCTATCCCTATCTGATACTCGCGCTGGGGACAAAAATTAGTGATTTGTCTTTAAGCCAATGTAAAATTCGGCAACTTCAAGGTAGGCGTTTGGGGTGTCAATAGGGCGATATCGACATTTTGTTGATTGGGTTTAAAGGGTTAATATGTTGTTTAGGGTATCCTTGAAAATCTTGAAGAAAAAACGATTGTTTCAAAGCACAATGAGGAAAAATCAGCAGCTAATTTTTGCGAAAAAGCTTCTAAATGCACTCACTAAAACGATTCGTTTCGAGTTTTTTGTGGGGTACGATGCTAGTTGTATGTACACGCGAAATTTGAATGAAGACTTTTTTAACCCGATAGGGTAAAATAGGTGAATGGGCATTGAGTAATTCTGCTTTAATGAAATATGTATGTGCGTATGCATACAGTTCAATTACGAGTATAGCCAAAGTGTGTATGTATGATTAAATTGCTATTTAATAATTTTGTTGATTGAGGTTTTTTGTGAGCTGCGTTTTCAAAATGTTGTTAATATTGGAAACAAGATCTATATTTTGGTTATTGGAAGAATTTGCGAACACCGCGTAGGATAAAAATTGCTTTATCGACATGGAAATAAGCATTTGAATGGCCACCGGAAGAAAAATAATTGTGCGCGAAATAATTCATAAATTTTTTGCTACGGTCCGACCTTGCCGCGGTGAGGGGGCTCAGGGCAGTGGCCCATCAGCCAGAAGAGTTGCTGCCTTGCTAAAGTGACCTTAGGGGAAGGTGACCCGAACAGGAAAACCAAATATGGACGAAGACAAAGGAGATAAAGTTACGGTACAGGGAGTCGGATACCCAGTACCGGCGGCCGTCAGGGGTGAGCGAGCAGGCCCCGGGTCGTCGTTATTCATCGACTGCAATGCTATGGAGGTTGACCACTTGGCCACCGTAGCGGATCCAATAACAAGTGGTCCTACGATAAACGCAGAGGTGGTGGAATCGGTGGCGGACCCTTTAAAAGGAGCTTCAAGCTACAACGATCCCCACTTCGAAAAACAACGCTTGAGGAAGCTAGCACCTCCGCTGGCCGCCATTCAAGTCGCGCAAAGCTAATGCGTTCGGGTGCCAGAGTACTCGCAGACTCGGACTCGGAGAGCATGGTTTCGACCGAAGCGGAGGAGGAACTCCTCAAATCGCCTGAGCGAGGTCCCCAGAAGAGGAACAGGCCCAAGCCGAGCAAAGAGAGCAAGAAAGCGCTGGCGAATTATAAAGCGGCGTTGCGCATTGTCGACAGGCTCGGGCGGACAATCCTTCCTCTCTGCGGAGGAGAAGATCGGTTGTGCTGGGCTCGGACGACGGTGGCAAAAGGCCGCGAGTACTTCGCTGGCAAAGAAAGGCTGGCTCTTAAGGACTCTGTTTTCCACAACAAAGTGGAGCAGAGCTTCTCAAAGAAGCTGGCAGATAAAAGGCAGAGGTCCGCTGAGGAAGAAAAAACCGGCGTCCAAGAGGCCTAAAAACGAGACCAGTCGGCAAGGGGTCCAACAACCCTCTACCTCGCAAGCCGAAGAAAGTCATTAAGGCCAGTGATGTGGCTAAACAGCACCTCTTCGTGGCTTTGGTAGATCGAAGCAACCCGTTGGGTCAATTGTCGCTTGAGAAGTGGAAGATCGTAGAGTCAGGCCTGCTCAACGCGATGATTGATCGAATGGAGAGGCACCCTGAACTGGCTATGCCTTCGTTTGACGGGGCGGCTGGTTCAAGGGTGTAAAGATCATCAAATGCAACGATGAGCTCTCGCTGCGCTGGTGTACGACTGTAGTCCCGGACTTACCGGGGCTATGGGAAGGAGCTCAGCTGGCGATTGTTGACAGAGGGAGCATACCGACACTACCTAAAGCGAAGGTAACAATACCGCGGGTAGTGGAACCAGATGTGGCCCTGAAATTGCTACAACGGCAAAACCCGGACATTCCAACACAGGATTGGAAATCTTGGATGTAAGGAAACCGGCTGCTCAGGACGGAGGGCAGTTGTACATCCTCCAAAGAACAAGGAGGCTGACGACCTGCTTTATCCGCGCTTTGGCAAGATGGCTTGGGGTGTAGGTAGTGTCTACCTGCGCCTGAGGAAACGCCAGCCGAAGGATGGAAATAAAAACACCCTGGAGGCTGGCGAGATTGAGAGGGATCTGGCACCGTTGACCTGCAAAGTACAACGGCCGATCCCCAGAAAGAAGAGGCGCCGGTCAAAGAGGATGCTGCAGCCAGCACTCAAACTGCTGCAGATCAATCTGCACCGCAGTAAGTGGGCCTTGGCCGAACTACTGCAGACACTCGACGAAGGTAAGTTTGATGTGGCGCTGGTTCAGGAACCTTGGATCTCTGCGGGGGGTCGGGTTGCGGGACTGGCGTCACAGGATTTCATCTGTTCTTCCCCACCGCAGTAGCAAGAATAAGAACGGCTATGCTGGTGAGGAAGGATATTCACGCTTATCTTCTGTCTAATTTCAGCACAGACGATTGAACCGTGGTGGCATGCAAGGGGGACGAGGAGGAGCAGGTGCTCCTAGCATCCGCCTACATGGCACACGATCGACCCGCTCCGCCGGATGAGGTCGGAAAAGTCACCGCGGAAGCGCTCAGAAGCACCAGTTGCTACTCGTGGGAGCGGATGCCAACGCGCATCACACTGTCTGGGGCAGCAGCGATATTAACGAAAGAGGTGAGTCTTTACTAAATTTTATTATTAATTATGATCTGGTCGTGGCAATTTGAGGAAACACCCCCACTCATAGGGACCTCGAAGTGTTAACGTTCTAGACATAACTCTTCACAATGATCCTATGAACAGTTAGTAGAGAATTGAGGGTTCTTGGAAGTCCATCATCCTCTGACCACTGTTACATTAGTTACAGCTTAAATTTCAGCCTCACTCGCATTTCTCGGTCGTTTCGCAACCCCAGGAAAACAAACTGGGAGAACTTCAAACGGGAAGTGACCAACGACTTAGGCCCTCCTCCCAGGATAAGCTCTGTAGCTGGCCTGGAATCTGCGGTCAACACTCTTACTGGTAAACTGGTAAAAGCTTTTGAACGATCCTGTCCCAAAGTCTGTCCGAAGCGCAAACCTAAGCCACCCTGTGGAACAGAGACCTGGGTTGTCGCAGAAGACAGGTACGAGAACTCTTAAGTGGGCCAAAGTAGCTGACTGTAGGGAGTGTTGGGACGAATACAAGGACATACTTAGGCTCTACAAACGGAAATTAGGAAAGCCAAATGGAGCTCCTGGAAAGAGCTGTGCGGTAGGATTGAATCCACCTTGGAGACGGCAAGACTAAGAAACTTCCTGGCTAAACGCCCTGTCACGCCCAGCCTGTTATGCAGGTCTGATGGGGAGTGGACGAGCAACAGCTCGGAAACGCTGAAGGTACTCGCAGACACTCACTTTCCGGGCTGTTTGGATGACTCCACCCCTTTAACTCGTGTGCAGGCGTCTGATCTGCATGACATCGAAGGCATTGGCGAAGTTGTCACCAGGCAGAGGCTTGTCTGGGCAATTGACACCTTCAAGCTCTTCAAGTCTCAGTCCGGATGTCTGCCGGTCATGCTTCAAAAAACAGGTATGCTTGCTGTTTCCTGGCTAAAACAAATTTACAAAGGTTGCCTAGAGCTAAGCATGTACCTGTAGCCTGGAGGGACCGCTAAGGTTGTATTTATACCAAGGCAGGTAAAGTCAACCATGCGTATCCGAGGGACTACAGGACCAATTAGCCTGACTTCCTTCCTCCTTAAAGTTTTCGAAAGATAACTTGATCTTCATATCAAACAAAGACTTGGTACTCAAACTCTATCGAGAGCCCAAAATGCGTATATGAAAGAAAAATCTGTTGAAACGGCTCTCCATAGGGAGTCCTCAAAATTGAAAGGGCACTCCATTACAAAGAATACGCCTGGGAGCCTTTCTAGATATTGAAGGCGTCTTCAATAATGTGCACACAACAGCTATTATGGAGAGCCTCCACGCACACAACACTCACCCCGCTATTTGTAGCTTCATAGGCAACATGCGTAACCACAGGCTCATATCAGCGGAGTGGTCGGGTGCGCAAATTACAAGAAAAGTCTGCAGAGGCACTTCGCAGGGAGGGGTTCTATCTCCTCTCTTGTGGAACCTTGTAACAAACTCAAGAGGAAAAGTTGGAAAGCAAGGGACTCACGGTTGTGGCCTACGCTGACGACATTGCAATTTTAGTCTCGGGTAGGTTTCCACACACCCTTGGTCAGCTCATCGAGTACTCTCTAGGCTGGTTGAGGAGTGGACGAATACCGTAGGTCTTGGCATTAACCCCAATAAGACGGATATTGTGCTCTTCACTAGGAAATATAAGACCCCAGATTTAGACCATATCATGCTGGGCGGCTCCAGGTTAGGTCTCAAGTTACAAACTAAGTGCTTGGGTCTTATTCTGGACAGCAAGCTCACATGGAAGGCGAATTTAGAGGAAAGAGTTAAGCGGGCAAGCAACGCGATTTATGCCAGCAAGAGAGTGCTGGGTAAAACGTGGGGTCTAAGCCCTGCTTTAACGCACTGGATCTACTTGGCGATAGCTAGGCCAATCCT
>OX376372.1:86585818-86657067 GCA_947369275.1 Nemotelus nigrinus | reverse complement strand
ATTCGCAAAACTTTGTTGAAGCTAAAACAAAGATATTGCTGGAAAAACATGAACGGTATGGTTAAATCCCACATAAAGAATTGCACACCTTGTCAAATAAACAAACAGGTGAGACACACAAAAGAAGAAATGATGAAAACCGACACACCAACAACGAGTTTTGAAACAATACAAATAGATACCGTAGGTCCACTAAGAATATCTAATAACTATAGATACATATTAACCTTACAATGTGAACTAACTAAATTTGTAGTAGCGTTCCCAATAGAAAATAAGGAAGCACAAACCATAGCTGTAGGAATAGTTAATGAGTTTATATTAAAATATGGACATTTCAAAGTACTCAAGTCTGATTTAGGTACTGAATTTACAAATAAGCTTATGAACAACATCTGTGATTTGCTAAAGATAAAACAAATATTTTCAACACCATATCACCACCAAACTTTAGGAGTAGTAGAAAGGAATCATCGGGTACTAAACGAGTATATGTATTCGTTTGCTGATGACCAACAATGGGACAAATGGGTTCCATATTACACATTTGCGTATAATACAACCCCAAATGTAGATACAAACTACACTCCATTTGAATTGATTTTCGGTAAACTTCCATATTTACCAAATGACATAGTTGATAATCAAGATGTAATTTACGATTTAGATGATTATGCCAACGAGTTAAAGGCAAGATTGAGGATGTCAATCAATAGAGCACGAAGTTTGATTGAAAAAGTTAAAATCAAAAGAACAATGAACCAAACAAATATACATTCTTTGAATCCTAAAATAGGAGATTTCGGACTTTTGAAAAATGAAAATAGAAAGAAACATCAACCGCCATATAAAGGTCCATATAGAGTATTGGACATGGATCACTGTAATGTCATTTTAGTCATAGCAGGAAACCGTAAATTAGTACATAAAAACAGATTAAAACCTTACCACACATGTAACATAAAAAACAATGTATTTGAATAAAAAAAAATATATATATATGAACCTACATATAAAAATTTTGTAATAAAAACGTTCAGAATGATACGCATTATGTTAAGTTAAGCTAAGTAAGCATTATTGTAAATAGAAAAAAAAATATATTGAACCATAAAAAAAAAATATATTGAACCTACAAATAGAGAAATTTTGTTATATCTTAAAGTATATTAATAATGATAAATTTTGTTATGACTAAAGAAAAGAGAATATTATTGTAAAAACCCCTTCTGGGATTATTGAACCTAATGTTGTGATTAGTCTTCATTTTTTTTGTTGCAAATGAACCCTAATCAAAAAAAGGGTAAAAGTGTAATGATATAACATCACATGCATGAAATAAATCAAAACAAAACAAACAAGTCAAAATAGAACACCATGCAATTCATTAACATTGTCTACGTAATAGCAGACCACACAATGTTATACAACTGACCATATCAGGTTTCCGAGTAGCGACCGTGAATATCCATGCCATATGGTGTATTCAAATGTAGTACAGAGTCATGTTGCGATCGATAATGAATTATGTGTCACTATGGCACGCGATACAAATATGTTTTGGTTGCAGTGTGAATAAGCGCACATTGATATGTTTTGGTTGCAGTGTGAATAAGCGCACATGGCAATAAATCTAGTACGTGTTGATAGAGTGGCGCTAGAAATGTTGGTCAAGTGTAGCGTGTGAAAGTTGAACACATGTGATTCATATAGAATATTGTGTCATGGGAAATTTAGGTGTTATTGATTTATTTCAGGGCATGCTGAGTTTAGATAATAAAATAGGTTAAGTTATGTTTGTAATGTTTTGTAAAAATCGTATATAAGGAGTGGTAAGAATGTTTGAAAAATAGATTCATTTGAGTAAGCGTGCAATACACTGTTTTATTCTATTGGGTCTCTGCTCTTGCGAGGTTTTTCTTGCAAAGCATAATTCAAGCACGGCAAATGTCTAAGACTAGCTTTGACATGGTGCCATCATTAACTGCGGCCTCGCCGCTTTGGTAGGTAGAATAGTGGTACAATCCATTCTCCACAGTTGAGTTAGACTAATCTTTACTCCACCACAGTAAGGACCCTACGTCGATTCAAACAAACGGAGAAATATCCCAAGGCCCAACAACGAACATATTTCATGGCATCCTTGCTTATTTCAGCCTATAGCCTTTTTATTGGTTTAAAGTTGCTGGTGAGGCTGCTAGTAACACTTCTTGTGATTAGTCGAGTGGTGACGAACCAGGACAATTGATTTGGCTGAGCAACGTTTGTCAGCAGTCAATTGATCATTTTTTGGTCCGTCGAGCCAGATAGGAATCTGAAGTACCTGTCCACAAATATAGTGTCGCGTACGACCATTGGATTTACTGCTGTCTTTGATATTGATGGTGCATATAAGTTGATGATACCGAGCCAACTTATACTAGTCGAAGAGGAATCTGGATTACCTGCTCACATACACTGTGTCCCGTACGCTTCATTGGATCTGGTCCTGATTTCTGATATTACTGGTGAATATCAATTTTAACTTCAAAGCTTATTGAATATTTTCTTGTACTGCTGAGTAATATTCAAAATCCTCCACTGTTTAGATCGATTTAATTGCGATTTGGTGCAGGTGAATAGATAATCTCAGTGCAAGAGATATACGAAATGGCGGAAGCTTCGAAGACACTGCAGCACAGCAACTTCGAAAATATCAGCAGGCTCAGAAGAAATTACCTGAAGGATAGCAAGGATCGCCAATCGTCATCATATTTCGAAGCACGACTGCAGCGTCTAGCAGAATTATGGGCATCATGTTCAAACCTTCATCCAGATATAGTGAGAGAGACAGCGGACAATCCTGATGTAAAAAAGGCTTATCTCAAAGAGTTCGAGGAAGCAGAGAACATTTATTTGGATTTACTGGCCCAGTTTAAAACTGGAGCTGCGAAATATGCCGGAGAGAAATCTACTCTTGACACACATCCAGCAAGTACGTCACAAATCCGACTTGACCGAATAACGATTCCTAAATTTGATGGGAAATACAAGAATTGGCGAACGTTCAACAATTTGTTTATGTCACTGGTTGAGAAAAATGACGCATTATCTCCAGTGGAGAAAATGCAGTACCTCAAAACTCACCATGTGGGAGAAGCTGCGAGAGTCATCCAACATTTGGATATCTCCAACACAAATTATACTACTGCATGGGATTTATTACGTAAGCGATTCGATAACAAAAGAGCAATTGCGTGGAATTACGTGCAGCAATTCTATAACATTCCGTCTGTTAAGGAAGAGCGTCATGAATCTATCAAAGATCTTATGGATAATACAGCAGAGTTTTTAGCTAGTATGAAAAGTATCAACATAAACACAGATAACTGGGACCTGTTGATAATTTATGCAGTATCTCAAAAGTTAGATAAGCAATCAAGACAGTTATGGGAGACCTCGCTCGGAGCATCAACCAATTTACCAACTCTTGATGCATTCCTGGATTTTTTAACTGGTAGATTCCGAACACTAGAGGCACTTAACCCATTAAAAAAGTCTACGAAATTAGAAGTCCTTGTAGCAAATAACCGAAGCTGCATTCTTTGTATGAAGGATCATCACACAAGTAAATGTGACGCATTCAAATCGATGAACATACAACAGCGTAGAGAGTTCATAAAATCCAAAAATCTGTGTTATAATTGCCTAAGGAAAGGTCACAGCGTCAATGATTGCCTCTCAAAATCTAGATGTCAAACGTGTTCAAAGAAACACCATACCTTGCTCCATTACGAACGAAAATCTAGTGATGCATTGATTGCAGAAACTAATACTTTAATAACTAAAAACCCTCTTTTATCGACTATACTATTGGCCACTGCAAAGGTCAACGTAAAGAACATAGCGAAAGTTTATATACCTTTGCGGGCGTTAGTTGACTCGGGATCTCAACGGAGTTTCATCACTGAGTCAGCAGCTCAATTGCTTCAGTTGAAACGAAAACGTGCCACGTTTAATATTTCTGGATTGGGTGCTACGTCTAATGTTCGAACAAGAGTAAGCATCGAATTGAGTATCAAACCAAAATATGGTGGAGCTGATATTAGTGTGCCAGCTCTTGTGATCTCTACAATCACAAACATTTCACCAACATCTGAAACCAAAATTGAACTTCCGACAAGTCTTAAGATGGAAGATTTAGCTGATCCACATTGCGGAACACCTAGTAGCATTGATATTTTGTTCGGAGCAGATGTCTACAATAGCTTGATATTGCCTGGGCTCAAAAAAGGAACACCATGTGCAACCAAAACGAAATTGGGATGGATTCTACTTGGTCCAACATACTCGCCACAAATTCAATCAGGAATGTTATCGTTGATCAGTACTGAAGAAAAAATTGAACAAACCATAAGAAAATTTTGGGAAATTGAAGAAATACCCACAAAAAATGCTCTGACTCACGATGAGGAACAAACTGAACATTTTTACAGACAAACCGTGAAACGGGATGAAAGCGGAAGATATATGGTGCGTCTCCCATTCAAAGACAATGTCAATCCCAAAGATTTACTACGATACACACAACAAAAGGCATTCATACGGTTTTCGCAATTAGAGAAGAAATTAATCAACGATGAAACTCTTCGCTTGCAGTACTCCGGTTTTATGGAAGAATTTATAAAACTCGGACATATGAAGGAAATAAATTCTGATGGCATACATTCAGCATATAGCTATTATTTGCCTCATCACGCAGTAATTAAAGAACAAAGCACGACTACAAAACTTAGAGTGGTTTTCAACGCGTCTCAAACAGCACCTTCTGGAAAATCACTAAACGATTTGTTACTGATCGGTCCATCAATACAAAATAATATCGTACATATAATAATGAGATGGCGCATGTTCAAATATGTGGTAGCCGCAGATATCGAGAAAATGTATCGGCAAGTCATGGTGCATCCAAAAGATCAAGACTTCCAACGAATACTTTGGAGAAAACATCCGTCCGAGCCTATAAAACATTATAGGTTAACAACCGTCACTTACGGAACTGCGTGCGCTCCGTATTTGGCAATTCGAACTTTACATCAGCTAGCAGAAGATGAAAAGATTTTTCATCCTAAAGCTTGTGGTTCAATCAAAACAGATTTTTATGTTGATGATGTATTGACGGGTGGACATTCAATTGCAGACGTCAAAAATCTACAACAAGACTTGATAACAGTGCTGCAAAAGGGTGGTTTCAACCTTCGCAAATGGACAGCCAATCAAGATATTCTTTTGCAAGACATACCTATGAGCCATAGAGAAACTCAACTACCTCTTCACATTCAGATGACAGACAGCATAAAAACGTTGGGGTTGCACTGGAATCCGGTAAAAGACACTTTTACGTTTAAAGTACACTTCGATCCGTTTACCAACGAAAATATGACAAAACGTCAACTGCTGTCTGAGATATCACAGCTATTTGACCCCATCGGGTGGATACAACCTTGCATCATAGTGGGGAAAATTATCATACAGCAGTTGTGGTTAACGAAAATTGGATGGGATGACCCAATAGACGAGCAAGTCATCACCAAATGGAATTTAATACGTTCCCAATTATGTTTGTTAAAAGGATTAACAATACCAAGATGGTTGCATTACAAAACAGATAGTTCTATCCAGATACATGGATTTTGTGACGCTTCCGTAGCAGCTTATGCAGCAGCTGTATATATAAGAGTACAACAACCGCATGGTGACATCATAGTTCAGCTGCTCACGTCTAAATTAAAAGAAGCACCTTTTAAAGTTATATCTATTCCTCGACTGGAGCTATGTGGAGCAGTACTGCTTACGAGCTTAATGAGCACAACAATAGAGGCCCATGGTTGGCAAGATATTCCAATCTTTTATTGGACAGACTCCACTATCGTTCTACACTGGCTTCAAGGGCAACCTATGAAATGGAAAACATTCGTGGCCAATAGAGTCAGTGAAATTCAATCAAAGTCCAATACCAAGCAATGGAATTATGTCCCTAGTGGAGAAAATCCAGCAGATATAGCGTCGAGAGGCTGTCCACCGCAGAATTTGATTGGTAACAATTTATGGTGGGAAGGACCTACTTGGTTAAAGGAAGACATAAGTCACTGGCCGAAAGCAGTTAAATTCTCTGAACAGGCTATGATCAACGTAGAAGTGCGAGCTAATAACACCTCTTTGATTTGTACAAATGCAGAACCAAGCGATATTTTGGAAAGATTCTCATCACTATCCAGAATGATAAGAGTGATTGCTTGGTGTAAGAGGTGGAAAAGAAAATCCAGTTGCAAATTTTTAACATCCGATGAATTGCATGAAGCAGAGAAGGACTGTGTACGTGTAGTTCAAAGTCGAGCATTTGCAAATGAGATCAAGTTACTTCGAGCTAACAAACCTTTGTCGAAATCCAGTCGATTAATACGATTAAAGCCATATCTGGATTCAGAGCAGTTGCTCAGGGTCGGCGGAAGAATACAAGAAAGCCCAACTGACTATGACACAAAGCATCCAATTATAGTTCCAAGAGGCCATCTAGCAAATCTAATTGTTAAACACTACCATCATTTGACACTTCATGGTGGAGCACAGCTGGTTCTGGCAACTATCCGTAAGAAATATTGGATACTTAATGGACTCACAGCTGTAAAAACTTACACAAGGAAGTGTATTCCATGTTTTAGATCCAACGCAAAGCCAGCTCAGCAGTTAATGGGTGACTTACCAAGAGTGCGCATTCATCCTGGGAAACCCTTTGCACAAAGTGGTTTAGATTATGCTGGGCCTATCATCATCAAGTGGAATGGCGGTAGAGGAGCTAAAACGACTAAGGCGTACGTAGCGATTTTTATTTGTTTATGTACAAAAGCAGTTCATCTCGAACTAGCAAGTGATCTGTCTGCAAAAACCTGTATTGCAGCGATACGGAGATTTATTGCAAGACGAGGTATGTGCCACACGTTATTTAGCGACAATGGTACCAACTTTGTAGGAGCCGATAAATTATTACGCCAAAGTGCAACAAATATGATAACAGAAGCACAGGAAACGTTAGCTTCTAACAACATCAACTGGAAATTCATTCCTCCTGGAAGCCCTCATTTTGGTGGTATTTGGGAGTCCGCTGTGAAATCAATGAAACGGCATTTGATTAGAACGATTGGCTCTCATTTATTAAACGCAGAGGAAATGTACACATTATTGGCGCAGATCGAAGCTTGCATGAACTCCAGACCACTAACACCAATTAGCGACGATTCAAATGATTTCAATGCATTAACACCTGGTCATTTTTTGACAGGTGAACATTTATTAGAAGTACCGGAGGTAGTAGGTGAGAACGATCTTACCAAAAAATGGCACTTAGTGCAAAGGCTCAAGCAGCACTTTTGGCAGCGATGGAGCCTCGAATATTTAACCCAATTACAGCAAAGAGCAAAATGGTTTTCAGAAACCCGCACACTGAATGCAGGTGACCTAGTGCTTATCAAATATGAAAATTGCGCTCAAACTCATTGGCCATTGGACAGAGTTGTTGCAGTACATCCTGGCAAAGACGGGTTAACGAGAGTGGTAACAGTCAAAACTGTAAACAACATCATCAAACGACCGATAACTAAAATTTGCCCATTACCTATCAATGAGGGGTTCAAATCAGTTCAGCAACCTCTTAATACCATTCAAGATAGAGATCCAATGAAGCGAAAAGCCGAACCGAAGAACATTGCTTCGAAATTCTCGAAAATAATGGCGACATTACTAACGGTTCTCATATGCATGGCACCAGCAAAAGCAAATTATACGATTAAATACCCTGACGGTGGTATCTATGTCGAGCACTTGGGAGACACTCACATCATTCGAGGGCAGATCCGAATAAACGTCAACATTCCATCTGACGATATTCTTACTGATTTGAATATTGTGAAAGGAATATATAATAATATCTCCAATATTTGCAGCGCTGGACTTAAAATACATCGAGACATACAGTGTACGCAGTTAGGGCAACAACTGCAACATGACACCGAAAATACCATGGAGTTAATACGTCCCTGGTTAACATCAAGAATCAAACGTGGATTGTTAGGGAACATTTTGCAGGGAATTTTTGGAGTCAATGATGAAGTCTATGCTAATATTGATGCACTAGACGCCAACCAACATCAATTATCTGCAACTATCCAGCATCAAGGCAGTTTACTACTAGCAGCTACAGCAATGATGAACAACACGCGTACCTCTATCAATACAAAGTTGAATCATTTAATCGAGAAAATTAACCACATAGGAGACGTGATAAATGATATGAGTAAATGGTTCAGTGCAATTGATTCCAATCGCATAGCTAGTCAGTTTTTATCCGCACACGAATTAGCAAGAATCCTGCTGGAAGAAATACATCAAAGATACGAAATTTTCTTCAAGATTCAGTATGGAACAGCAAATATTTTGGAGGCTTGTTCACAAAAAGTGTTAAAAGAAACATTTGCGAAAATCCAATCAAAACTAGGGAAAACGCTCTTTATCGAAACCAACCAGGCACAACTGACATCGATTGAACAAACGAGGACAGAAGTCGTAGTGTCTGGAGTCTTTTCAATCATTGAACGAAAGTCGTTCGAATTGATCCGATGTACTGGTATTCCCCACAGCTTAGGTGACGGAATCTATTCAGTAATGGATGTACCAGCATCTTTTATGGGCATAAACTATGATGAACAAATATATTTCGACATATTTGACGATAAGCTATCAGCGTGTCGGAAAATTTCGCGTTTTGTGCGTTACTGTTCAGTAAGCGTTTTGCATAATATGAAAACGCAGCCCAACTGTATACTGGATGAAATATATAATCAAGTCAACAAAAGCGGTTGCCCTCAACACAGATTCCGAATAGAAACTGGATTGTGGAAAAAATTATACCGCACGAACACATGGATGTTTCTATCTTCAAAACTTCAAAGAATCGCATTTATATGCAATGGACATCGTGAAGATGTACGAATACAAGGAGTCGGAATTTGTGAAATGGCTTCTAATTGTAGCCTGGAAACTGCGACAACGACAATAAAAGCAAGCGACGAAGGCTCCGGCAATATATACATCCGATCTTCGCATATAAAACCAATACAGCTTGAAAACATTACAGGTCATCTTACAGAGCCATACACAATTATAGATCCAGAACCAATTCTTCAGCAAGATGAAACTTTTGTCCAATCTGTTGATTACCAAGCAGCCAACCTCAAGAAGATATTTAATTCAAAAACTTGGCATCATTTGAGGACACCTACAATCATTGTCGGATCAAGCATTGGCAGTGGAGCTATCATCATCGCAGCATGTCTCACGTTTGTACTCTGCAAGCTGAAACGAGTCCAACAACTAAAGATCGCACAACCTTCAGGAACGAAATGGTACGACCCTTGAAAGCAGGAAGCAGTTATGTGTATTATCATTATTTACAAGTACTTTATACTAAATTTAAGAACTAGTAGTTCTTGGTGGCCAGAATGTTCAGAATTATGAGTCAACATTTAATCAATTACTTTGTTCATTTGCATACTCAACATAGTCAGAATTAAAGTAGGTCAGTAACTGTTCATCGATTGTATTTATCATTCGTAAATATTGCACATCAAGTATTAATTGCATATTCGATACAATATTATTCATTGTAAATAACGCTTAGTTAACTGAAATGTAAAAGCATGTATGGCTGTGCACATGCTAATGTAAATCTGCTAAGTATGCATTCTGGATTCTGCAAAATAATTCATGTAATCGATTTATAGGTAATAATTTACTATATAAGAACAGTTGAAACACGAAATAAATCAGATTGATCGCAACAAGTACCATAGCCATAGCCTATATATATATATATATATATATATATATATATATATAGATATATATATATATATATATATATATAAATATATATATATATATAAATATATATATATATATACATATATATATATATATATATATATATATATATATATATATATATATATATATATATATATATATATATATATATATACATATATATATATATATATATATATATATATATATATATATATATATATATATATATATATATATATATATATATATACATTTATATATATATATATATAGATATATATATATATATATATATATATATATATAAATATATATATATATATATATATACATATATATATATATATATATATATATATATATATATATATATATATATATAGAAACGAGTTTAATACTAAATTTCCTTCGCAAATCAGGAATAATAATATAATAAATGATAATTTTGAACACAAGACTAATAATCTCCGCTTAAATAATTTTGATAAATTTTTTAGTTTAGTTGTTATAGGTGGTTTACATTTTTTATAGGTGCTGGTCAAAATAAGCTGTGAGCCACTATATGTTTTCATACCTTCTATTTCTCTGAATTTGAATTTATATATATATATATATATATATATATATATATATATATATATATATATATATATATATATATATATATATATATATATATATAGAAACGAGTTTAATACTAAATTTCCTTCGCAAATCAGGAATAATAATATAATAAATTATAATTTTGAACACAAGACTAATAATCTCCGCTTAAATAATTTTGATAACTTTTTTAGTTTAGTTGTTATAGGTGGTTAACATTTTTTATAGGTGCTGGTCAAAATAAGCTGTGAGCCACTATATGTTTTCATACCTTCTATTTCTCTGAATTTGATTTGTCTGACACTGTGTCGACCAATATAAAAAATATGCCGATCTCCTATTGGCAACTTTGTTGGACGGTTGTAGATGCAAGCATTCGGGGCGTTATCACGATTGAAGAAACATTTAAGTGAGTGTGACAGATGTTAATTTAGCCGAGTCGATGAAGCACTAACTACTGGCACGTCATTTGCATCCTGCATTGTTGTTAGCCATGGGTAACCGACCATGAAAAGACACCGGACACAAAGTTAATAAAAATGATTTTAATAATGGTATCGGTGTCAGTGTTACGTAGAGGAGAGGAAAAATATGACGTGAATTGTAGTCGAGGAACCAAAATATCGTTTTTTGCTTCATTTATAAGAATAAAGTTTCAATTCAAGTAGGTAGCACTATAAGCTCCCCTCTGGTCTGAAAGGATCTTGAACGCAAATAAGAGCGCGTCTTTTGCATGTCGGCGGATAGTAGTTTGGACCACAACGTAACTGATAATCGGTTCAAATAGGTTACCTAAGCAAAGTATTTTTTTGATAGGGTTTTTTTGATTTTTTATAAGTGACTGCTGACAATGCTTAATTGAATGCTTTAAATAGCAGGCAAGGGAAACGAGAATAATAATAGAAGTTTCAATTCAGAACACCTAAAGGGTTTGGGTTCGCTTTCTTATCTAACTCACTTAAGAATAGCATGATAGTATCCTTATCAATGCACAAATATTTCATGCTTAAAGAAGATGTCGGGAATATTTTCGGATTTGCAATTTATTTTTTTTAGTGAAAGCAATATTCATCCAGGAAAGTGATATTCTTTACGAAGCAAACAACTCGTTTTTCCAACTCGTTTTGGACTTAAGGAAAATTAGGTCTAGATGTTTCACAATGCTTGCGGTACACGTTTTAGCGTGTTGCGCTCTGAAGAACAAAACAGAAAATTAGTTCTATTGAACGCATATGCAAAAATGTGGAAACAAAACAAACAAATAAGTAGAAATAACAAGAAACGCTGCTATTTCAGTGATTGCATTTTGGACATTAAATACTTTCAATAAAAATGTTTGAATGTTTATTCGCCAAGAGGAACGCGCTCTAACTACACACATTTCACACATTTAACCACGTAACAGCCACACTGCAATTTAAAGATCTCTTTTAGGTGCATATTGTTTTCGCTCGAAATAGTTAAGGAGCCAAAAACTAGTTAAGGAAATAGTTAAGAAACTATAAGTTGCACTTGTTAAGTTCTTCATTATTAGAATATTGCTATAAGTAAATTCGCTCTTGTGTGTTTGTATTTTCGACTACCACTGTCTACAACTTGTTCCACAGATTTGAGGCTGGAGATTGCCAAACTTTCACAACTTTTTCCAGACACCCAGATTTTATTCAAAATTTCTAGATTTTTTGACACTTATACTGAAAATTTTATAACATAAATGTTTAAGTAAAAGTTTGAAAAAATCACATATCGCAAATCAAAATGTCAAACAAAATGTTGCAGAGTTTGAAAAGGTCAGCGTGTGGCAGGCCTTTTGTCGAATTATACAATTAAATAAGCTCTTTAAAAGTGAACCCCGAAAAATATTTTGGCTTGATTTGGAAATAACAAGATTAACAAAAATAATACTCAATAATTATATTCAGAGGAACTATTTAGAGAAACCCAAAATGGAATGTTAAATTTTTAATTGAAATGTAATATTTACCATAGGACAACCTTTATTTGGGGGCTAGTTAAATGGACTCAAAGATTATATTTTAATATTAAGAACGCACTGTTCAGAATTATATTGTGCTTGTTAACCAAATATGTCAGTATCAGTTTGATAGATCCTGAAAATGTTGTTTTGAAAAGACAACATTCAACTATCGCACTTTGTCTGCAGTGCAGTGCAGTGTCCAGGATGAAGAACCGGAAGGCTCCGGGGCCTGATGGGGTGCTGGTCGAGGCGCTTAAAGTCGTGACGGAGGTCCAACCGCGACTATTATTGGATCTGTATAATTCATGTTTAGTCGCGGGGGTCTTCCCGTCGCGGTGGAAAGTAGCTCGACTGGTACTTGTGGACAATGGCAAGGGTAACCTGGGTGGTCAATCAGCATACCGCCCACTGTGCATGCTGAACACTGCGGGGAAACTTCTCGAAGGGTTGCTCAAGCCACGACTGCTGTCAGCAGTGAGATCTGCTGGTGATCTTTCTTGCAGGCAGCACGGCTTCCGAAAAGGGCATTCAACAATCGATGCCATCTCAAGGGTTAATGGGGCTGTAGCAAGAGCGGAAGAGGCACGCCATCAAGCCAGACCGGTCGTCCTGCTGGTAACACTGGACGTATAAAACGCTTTCAGCTCGGCGAGGTGGACGGACATCCTGCGGGCTCTTGAGCAGACGTTCCGTATCCCAAGCTACTTGCTAGTCATGATGCGGGACTACCTCAGGGACCGCTGGTTGCTTTACGACACTGACGAAGGAGTCAAAAGGAGGCCTGTCACTTCAGGTGCGGCACAGGGGTCGATCTTAGAACCAGTCCTCTGGAACATCATGTACGATGATCTGCTGCGCCTGGAAATGCCTGCGGATGTGTTTTTGGTAGGTTATGCTGATGACGTCACGGCGGTAATCACTTCCAGATCTGAGAAATTCACTCAACTCACACTTAACCAAGTCATGATAAGGTGGATCGGTGGATGACCGAACACGGCGTTCAGCTGGCAGTCTCTAAAACAGAGATTGTCATGCTGACGAAGCGGAGGATACCAACTGTCATACCCATGACAGTTGGTTCCGTTGAGGTCCAGACCAGCAAGTTGGTCAAGTATCTGGGAGTGACCCTGGACACCAAGCTGACGTATTGGGATCATATCCGCAGGGCATGTGACAGGGCTCTTGTAGTCGTCACTTCGCTGAGAAGGCTAATGGCAAACGTCGGTGGACTGAGTGAGACGCGACGGAGGCTACTGATGGTAACGACCGATTCCATCTTGCTATATGGAGCCGAAATCTGGCGTAGCTACCGCACGGTCTCAGGAGAGGCTGTGGTGGTGGTATCGGGAGAAATCCCGATCGACCTACTAGCACGAGAACGCAAAGAAGGGTACATTCAGAGCTGGGCAGAACTGAGGCTCTGACGCACGCGCGTATGTTTACCCTCCAACTTTGGCAACAACGTTGGAGCGAAAGTATTAAAGAACGCTGGACGGCTAAGCTGATTGGTCTCATTGAGCCTTGGCTTAACCAGAGCCAAGGAGAGGTAAACTTTTACCTTTGTCAATTCTTGACAGGGCACGGTTACTTCAGGAAATACCTGAACAGAATGGGTAAGGTGGTCACACCGTACTGCCGGTATCGTGTGACTGAGCTCGATGATGCTCACCACACATTCTTTATGTGCAGTCGCTTCGTAAGTTTGAGGCGCCCCATTGAGTCCACGATTGGCCTGGCAACGCCTGAAACGATCGTGGATGCAATGCTGCGAAACGAAGAGAACTGGCGCGTGGTCTCAACATATGTTGAACAAGTGCTGCGCATTAAGCGGGAGGAGGGTTGCCTTACCGACCCATGAGCTGTGGTAGTTTCTGAAGTCCGTGGTTACCGAGGGGTGAGTCAGCACGACCGGGTCGAAGCAGTGCTTAGGCGCGTCCCGACTCAGAACTTCGTGGGCTTGTAGATGGTCCTTTTTTTTAGTGAGTCAAACTTCACATACCCCGTGGTGATAGGTCACCCGGGGATCTGGTATGCAGATTTGTTTTTGCCATCTACACTAGGGGAAAAAAAAACTTTGTCTATGTTTCATAAACTTAATAGAAATATCAGAATTGCATTATATAGGTTCACACTGATGAGAGCTGAGAAATATTAAATTCATCGGTTTCGAAACCGGCAATGCTGAGTTATTTTGGAAACAAGTGGCAACAATTGACTCATGAGAATGCAAGTCTGCTCTTCAAATTTTGAGAACTTTTGTTTTTCACCTATTATCCTTACCCAATTCTTCCGCGTGTGTAGAAAGAACAGTTGTGACTGACCAAGCTCTGTCGAGCCACCGTCAGTGCAGCATGATATTTAGTTAGAGATCTTCCTTTTCTTGTCCGGCGTGTCTTTCCCCCAGCCTACTAGCTCAGCCTGGCGTGGGTTTGCGGGCGGAAGATCTTTACGTGCTAGTGCACGCAGACAACACGACATTTTAAACATTATAACGCACATAAAACAAACAAATACAATAAGAAGGAAACGAAGAGATTTCGCAAGAATCATTAGAATGAACATTTATTCACAGTTTATTATTACCGACAGAACTTTATGAAAAGCAAATTCAAAAGAAATAATAAATTCGAAGAACAATCAAGAGGAATGTACTCAAAAGAATACTAAAATTACTTGGGTGGGTATATTAATACCTAACCCCGGCCGGGATCAGTTTATACTGATCAAAACAGTCATATAGCATTTCAGAGAAATCCATTCAATCACATACAAATAAATATAAAATAATGTGCACTTAATGATCAAATCCAAAACAAATATGAACAAATATAAAATAATGTGCACTTAATGACCAAATCAACATGCAGAAAACCCACACCATGAATTTAAAGAAATTGCGGTGAAAATAGCTAATGTAATCTAAATAAAGTATTTATATTAAATCCAATTCAAATTTCTGCAACAAATCCAATATAACTTGTGATCACTTTTCATAATCTAATCACGCGAAGGCTTCGTACCCGTGTGCATTTGCCTTCATCAATTTGTTTCATAAAACCATCTCGCAAGTGGAACCAAGAAGAATATACTTAAAAAAGGTACTTATCTGGAGCTCTCACCTCACTTCGGATTTACAATCACAGCAACTCGCTTCCTTTTCTTCCTCCACTAACCCAACAGGGAACAGTTCTTTGCAGTCTCCCGTATGAAGACTTCTTACAGTTTTTATGGACATATATTCGGGTTTCGTTTCAAAAGGTCCCCGAGTCCAGCTTTAAAATTCATTCAGTTTATCTATGCCATCCGTGTTCCGTTTTTTGATTCCTCCATAAATTTTTTTTATTTCCATTTTGCTTTTAATAAATTTTCTTAACTTTCATTTTATTCTAATAAATTTTCTCTACTTTTACTTTATTCTAATAAATTTTCTCAACTTTCACTTTATTCTCATTAATTTTCAACTTGCACTTTCTTAATTTTCACCCGCCCAAAATTCCTGAACTTTCTCCTTCAGCACCTAATACCCAAGTCCCTTTTTCTTTGTTTCGAATTTTTCACAGCACTGCAAGAGCGGTACCTTTCCAATTTCTCATTCCTTCTAATTTCCCACACCATTAGGGCATCACCCATGAATCAAAGAACTATAAGATTACGACACGCGCATGTCTCTCTCGGCTCGCTGCTTGTGCGTGACGTCACCGGGAGAGTTCGGTCCATGAATGAATGCATTAAATTGTATTGGAATACAAATAAATGCATGAAAAATGGTTTATGGTTTTCTTTTGCAGCATTGTTTTAATATTATAAACTATCAATGAGCTTATTTAAATCATAGTAGACTTTATTTACAGGAGTATATATGTGAAAAATGAAAAAAATTCAATGTAATTTGTGTGTTATTGCTGTACTGAAAGTCAAAAGAAGAATACTGTGGCAGAAGAAAAAACTTTTTTATATGTATCCAACAGATAAAATTTTTGTGATGTGTAAAAGGAGCGAAAAGGTATCGGAACTTGTCTATTGCATGATTGCTTTTGAAATATTTCCCGAAAGAACATTAAGCTCAGGATTTGAAACACGAAATGCTTGATAGTCTTATCTGGATATATTTGAAGGAAAGGTTAGTCAATGATGATCCTGAGCAGTGCTATCGTTTTAGTGTTTCTTTGTGCAGTACATAAAACTCCGAAGTTGCAGCAGATTGCTCTAAATTGCAATAAATTGATTCTTCTATGGGTATATACATATGTGTACACATATAAGTCTTCTTACATGCATTTAAAATACAACTATTGCTATTTGAAATAGCAATAACAAACCATATTCAATAAAAGATGTATTATTTTTTTTTTAAAGATATCAGATTCGAGTTTAGTCGTTTGGTGAAATATACATATTATTGTTAATATCAGTTTTTCCATATTAAAGAAAATAAATTACAATATTCAGTTATATCTCCAGGATTAAGAATTGGGCAAATTCCTATTCATTCTTAGTTCAAAATGGCTAGCGGTTGCATATATAACTAAACAGAGCGAAACTAACTTACTAAATATGCTAGCTAGATTAAACAAGTAGCAAATTTCGTAAAATGTAATAGATGAAACGCAAATGCAATGTTGCAGTGAACTGCATCAAACTACAGCAGATATGCTGCAATCGCAGTAAAACGACAGCACTGATCCTGATTGTAAATCGCAGTCTACAAATTCAAAGCAGGAAAATGCAATTCTCATCTTTCATTTAAAATTAGAAAAGATATTTCTATTGTAAAATGGAAACAAATTAGCTAGCGCAAATTAAGTCTATGAGCTGAAAGATTATGTGCTAAAAGCTTTCCCAAATTCTTCAATAACAGCTCTTCAAGATGATGCTAGAAAGCCCAAATACAATCAGGGTTTCTTATTACGGCGATAAAAATTATGTGGAGGTCTGAACTCAGCTGCATTCTGAAGGTATCTATTTTCTCATTCAATGAGATGAAAATTGACTCCATCAGAAAATTATGTGATTCAAGGCTTGTTCGAAACCTGCCAGCGACCAAAATATTATGCCTTTCTATGTAGAACCACAAAATAAGGGACTGCTAATTTAACAAATGTTGTAAATTCATGTGGATTTTCAATCCATACAATTGTTATTGATTCAGGAGATGAAAATCCCACAATCCATAAGAAGTTAGAAGTATTCCAGTTTTCAAATTTAAAATTTAGGCACTTCAAAAAAACCCCAGAGATATAAAAATGAATTGCTATTTATAGACCGAACAACATTTTTTGAGCTATGTGAGCCACATAAAGTACTCCCATCATAGTTTGGGCTGTTCAATCCGTCATATTCGACGTCCTTCATTTCTCAGCTCAAATATATAATATATACTTAGTAAGGTGTTTCCCTAATTTCACCCTAGAGGAGTCTTAAATTAGCAATGGAGTTTTTGTATTGAAAATAAAATTAACTAGGGGGCTTCGATCCCTGCTCGCTTCGCTCACCAACCCCCAGACCATTTACGATTTTAAATTGTACATTTTACTGGACGTATGTACTAAAGCCGTGCGAAAATCAATAAAAGTTCACAGTCACTGAGATCAATTTTTTTGTTTACTTAGAGCTGTAGAAAATGTTTCATCCAAACCTCGACAATTATTTCAACGTCGTTTAACAAAAAAAAATGGATGATCATGTTCTCCGAGTCTCATTTTCCTTTCCTTCTCATAACGCTTCCTCAAAAACGATATTCTTTATAATTTTCTCTTCCGTGCGGCATTCTAAAATAAAAATATAATCCGACCAAATTTCCAAAACTTTTTTTATTAATAGAGGGAGAGAGATTAAAACTAGTAAAACCTATTTTTTGAAGTTGAAATCATCAAAAGCATCAATAAATTGTATTATTTACAGTAATATTGTTGTTTAGCCACATCTCGAAGAGTGAACTTGAACTTTCTCAAATGTACAAACAATGCGTTTTGTTCCAAATCTACATTTTTTGAAATATACTTTAATCATATTTTGCATAAATTGTGCATACAGTTTACATGTACTACTAAGCACATAATTTAACTGTACATATTATGATTCCTTAAGTGACGATTTTATGTACAAGAATGTATGCAAACATGTTTTAATTACGGATTGTTTAAATGAATTACGCCAGCGCCCATACATTTTACACCAATGCATGTGAACATGCCGCGAAATACTTGATTATAAAGTGTCCCAAATAAAAATAAAAACACTTGAGGGTTTATTATATTGTTTATTCGAAACACGTCTGTTTAATTCAATTGCGGTCTTAAGACTAACTTTAATTCATAATTACATGATATGGATCGTCTTCAAAATGATACAAAAATGCTGAAAATGCATAAATGCATTTTCCCATGATTTTCATGATTCCCACGTTCTGGAAATATTTAGATTCGCAGACTGATCAGATTCCAGTCTGGTTGGAAGAAAACTGACTCCCGAGTCACGTTGCTCAGACATGTGTCTGCATAGTTTTTCTCGGATGGTGGAGGTTTGTGTAACGTAACCCCTCCCCCATTAGATTTTAAATCATTTTGAAGTTTACCAATTAATTTTTGTTTAATTTTTTTGTTTTTACAGAACAAAATAATTATGAAACTTAATATGGCACAAATCAATAAAATAATGATTGAAGCAAGTGTCTGAGTTTTGGATTTGTGATATTTTAGTTCATCTATTTCTTTTATATTTATTCTTTGGTTGAGTACAAGATCTTTGAATGTTAAATTTGTTCTAAATGGAATTAGGTTTTCTTTTTCAATAATTAAAAACTTATGTAAAAATGTCGAAGCTTGATTTCTGTATACATTATGATTTAGTTGAACTGTACAATTGTGAAAATTTATAAAATAGTTTCCAAATAGTTTAATATTTCTGTCGTCGCATGAACTATTGAGAGTAACATTTTTCGCATTGTTGATTATTAAAACACCGTCATCTACTTCTATGAATTCGGTAGCCGTGTTTTCTATTAATCTACAATTGTTTTTTAAAATACAATTTTTACTCAATTTCAATTCTTTAAATGAATTTCCTTCTCGATATGCATACGTCAAATTGTTAAATTCAATTACATTTTCTGGATCTTGTTCAATTTGTTTACCATTTGAGTTTGATATTGGAAATATAAAATCTTTATTTAGCACAATAATTTCAATTGGAATTTTTATCGCTATAATGATAGAATTATTTACATATTTGGCTAGTCCTAACTTAATATTAGAAAGTCTATGAAAATCTATGTCATATTGGTTTATCTCGTCATCGGTAAGAATGCTAGGGTGGAAAGTATTTGATTTAGCCGAAACAATATTATCTTGTATGTTTTCGATTTGCCTTTTGATTAAATCTATTTTTAGCATTTGCTCCAGAAAAAAACTTTTTGAATAGTGTCTTTCCTCGAACTTTTGTATACCGTTCAATTTTTCTAAAATTTGTAAGCGGTCAATTTCTATCGCATTTCCAAGCAAGTTCAAAGTCCTATTAAAATTGTCATTAATTTTGACTTGTTTGTTTAACTGTCCAATTAAGTTGTGATTGTTTCCTTCGATAATGTTCAAATGTTCTTCTATATCGTTTCGGTCGTCGTTGTCCATTGTACCAAACATCCAATTAAGTACTTTACCACCAAGGTTGACTAGTCCTCTTTTCGATCTACGTGGGATTAATGTTCTAATGGAATTTTTTAGGTTTTTGATTTGGAAAAGAGCTAAATTTCTGTCTGATTCAGGTTGAATACATTCAACGTTTGTTTGAAGTTGATCGACCATATTCAATATTTTATTAGGGTGGATTATATGTAGAATTATGTCATGTTTTTTAACTATTTCGACGTTGCCAATTCTAATTTTCGCATATCCAGTCTCGCTATTGATTTTATTTATAATTAGTGTTGGTTGTATCGGTGCAACTAGTGTGATCAGAATCCCAATCATTATTAGTACCTGAAATTATGAGTTTAGGGCTTAGCAGCTTTCCCTCTATGATTTCGAGAATAATTTTTTTTCGAAAATGTGGCATATTCTGTTGAGAAAATGTTATTTTACAATTTCTACTAATGTACTCGGCAAACATGCAACAAAAAACACCACAGTCATATCCGTTATCCTGTTGTGGTATGTCCCTAACATTTTTCTTAATAAAGTCAGATGTGCAAAATGAAGTTTTGAGTTTGTCTAGCGATTCTAATTTTAAATATTCTTCTAACGCTTCTAAAAGTCGTGGATTTGGTGTTCCCATGGAGTTATAGTACTTTATTGATTTTTCCTTTAAATTAATAACGGATAAACACCAGTGGTTTCCATCGACATGTACAGGGATCAAAATTATATCGTAAGAGAAAATATTAACCTTTTTGGTCCATCTCTTGACGGAATCGTATCCGGATTGCAATAACCGCCCAACGAAGAAAGTATTCATGGCATATACTTTTGGATAGTTTTTGTGGCTTTCTGTCGTGCTTCGTTCTACGATCAAGTTCATATAAAAGTTGATTATTTTATCATTTAACCATTTAGTAGAACCTAATGTAGTAATATCCGCTCTAGTTATCTGTATATCAAATTTAGATATTATGGGGTCATTCGATGATCCATGTCCTAAAGTTTTATCTATGAGTGTCATTTCCTCATCAGTGAAATCTTGGAATTTATTTTCTTTCGTTCCCATATCTGCATTTTCAATATGTGCTTCGGTAATTTTAGCGTACTTGTAAGGTCTTTTTATATTAGTTTCATAAATATTTTCGAGGTTGTGTCGTCTAAATTTTGGCTCATCTTTATGCCTGACGGATTTATAGTTTTTAATGAATCCTTCTTTCCTGTTTTCGTTGTACTCTTCTCTTTTTTCATTCATTTTCGTTATAATTCTTTGCTTCATTTTTTCCATTCTTTCCTTGATAATTGCATGATCGACTTTTCGTGTTTCGACTTCAATGGGTGATGCTTTGATTGTCGAGTGGTATGTGTTGTTGTAATACTTTACTGCCCTGATCATCTGAATTCGTGTTGGAGATTTATCTTCTAAATTCAAGGCTCTAAAACGTTCCCCAATAGTGCGGTGAAAGCATTCGATATCGGCGTTGCCTGTATGGCTATTAGGTTTTGTGACATGATATTCGATGTTTTCTTTCTTCAAAAATTCCTTTATAATTATTGTATTAAACTCATTGTCAAATATAAATTTAATAATCTTGCCTTTGATTGCCAAATATTGCATTATTTTTTCTAAGAGTGTTTGACTATTTCTGTCTTCTAAGTGGAAACTAACCACATGCTTTGAAAACCTATCGATAAAATTTATAAAAGGGTGTTTACAGACACAAAAAATATCAATATGCACAACTTGGTTTGTGGTTGAAGGAGTTTCGGTAAAATTAAATTTCTTTTTAATAGGATTCCTATCGTATTTCGCTCCTGTACAAATGTCACAATTATTTATAATTTGGTGCACAGCTATTCTTAATTTGGGGTTGTAAAGTTTACTTTTGATTCCTTCATATGTTGTTATAATGCCTGAGTGGCCTGTTTCGTTTTTGTGGAATAAGGAGATTTGTTTATTCAATTCTTCTTCGTTCTCGATGTCAGTTGCGTAGCTACTACATTTTACAAATTTTAGATTTGAATTATTACTGAAAAGTTTAATTATAGCTTGTTGCAATTTATTATATTCATGGTCATTAAGATATGAAAAGATACCGATTTTTCCTTTATTAATGTATCTTCTCAAAATATCATTGACAATGCCATTATTTAGATCTTGTCGATCCACGAATATTCTTCTATTTCCAAAACTGTGTTCGATCTCGTTATCTTTGTATTCCTTTAAAATTATTTGAGTTTTGAAGCGATTGACTACAGTTTCGAGTATCGGAATGTGGTCATTGAGGTTTTCCTCTTGAGAATGGACTGTCTGCATTTCTAACGATTCGTCATTCATGACATTTATTTCTCTTTCCTTGTTTATTTGCTCTTTTGTTCGAACTGATTCTTCCATACAACAGTTTAAACTTTCGGTTCGTAGCAAGTTTATTTCATTTGTCTCTGTGTTGAGTCGACTCAAAAAGTCCGCCACTTTGTTGTCCTTTCCTTTTATATAATCAATTTTCATGTCATATTCGCCGAGGGATATTAGCCATCTTTGGAGGCGCGGATTTATATCCTTCCCAGTGTACTTCGTTTGTAACCATTTAATTGGTTGATGGTCAGTCTGGAGGTCAAATTCCTGACCAAACAAATAAGGCCTAAAGTACTTTGTACCCCGAACTATGGCTAACAGCTCCTTTTCGATAGTGGAGAAGTTTTTCTCGTGATTTTGAAGGGTCCGGGAGGCATAACAAACAGGTTGCCCTTCTTGAGACAAAACTGCTCCCAGAGCGTAATTGCTAGCATCAGTTGTTAACTTAAACCTTTTTTTAAAATCTGGGTATTTGAGGATCGGGTAATTAGTAAGGATTTCTTTCAACTTCTCGAAAGCTGCAATATAATTAGGGTCACTACAATTGATTTTCATGCCTTTTTTCAAATACCTTATAATTGGATGAGCAACTTTCGATTAATCTTTCGAATAATACCTAGGAATTGTTTGATCTGTTTTGTGGTCGTAGGAAGTTTTAAATTCTGGATTACTTGTATCTTATTGGGGTTAGGCTTTAATCCTTCAGGAGTTAAAATATGCCCTAAGTATTCAGTATCTTTCTTCAGAAAGTTACACTTATCGATTTGGACTTTTAAACGTGATTCACTTAACCTACAGAGTACCATTTTAATGCTATTTATATGCTCTTTCAATGACGAACTAAAAATTAGTATGTCGTCGAGATAGACGACGCAGATTTTATTTATTAGTCCTTTCAGGACGAAGTTCATTAGCCGCTGGAACGTTGCGGGCGCATTTTTAAGCCCAAACAGCATTCGAACATACTCATAGTGGCCAAAGGGGGTAGAAAATGCGGTTTTCTTCTTGTCCTCGGGTTTCATGAGGATCTGATGAAAACCCTTCGCTAGGTCCAGAGTGGTGAAATACTGCGACCTGCCTAACTTATCAAGAATTCCCTCAATATTGGGAATGGGAAAACGGTCGCTTATAGTTGCTTCATTTAAGCGCCGATAGTCAATCACAATTCGCCACTTTTGTTTACCGGAGTTGTCTAGCTTTTTTGGGACAATCCACAAAGGGCTATTATATGGAGAATTGCTTGGCTCTATTATCCCTTGATCTAGCATCTCCTTAATTTGTCTCTCGATTTCATCTTCATGAACTCGAGGATACCTATAAATCTTAGAGTGAATAGGGTTGCTAGTTGTTGTCACTATTTCGTGTTCAACTTCATGAGTACATGTCAGAGCTTCACCTTCCTTATAAAAAAGATTTTGATAGTCGCTTAGGACATTTATCAGTTCTCTTTTTTCAATGGAATTTAAGTGGTCAAGATTTAAATTATCAATCGTTCCAGTTTCTAAATTACAAACTTCATTTATAACATATGGTTGATCATTATATTCTATTGGAATTATATTATCATTAATTTCTAAGTAAGATCTTTCAAGATTTATTTTTGCTTGAAGTGGAATTAGAAAGTTTTGACCAATAATTGCATCATACTTTCGAGTTACCATGTCCATGGATTTCCAGGACAATGTACCAGATAAATTAAATTCTGTAGGTATTGGAGTTATTATCTTTTTACAAACTTCTGTAATTCCATTAAGAGTTGTAAAGAAAAGAGATTTGGGAAGTTTTTCTTCAGGAAATCTCTTGAATATGTTAGGTTTTAACAAGCTTGTTTCAGATCCTGTATCAATTAAACATCTAAATGGTTCATTTTCAATGGTTAGAAATACTATGGGGAGTTTGTTTTTGGAGGCTTTTGGGAAAAATTGTCTTCCGAATCTTGTTGCTGAATATTGTCGACCTCCATTGGTTCATGGAAATTGTGTTTTTGTTTATATTGTCCTGAGTTGTATGTACGGGGATTATTATGTTCGGGTTTGGAGTTGTCGTATCGTCTATGTTGTCCGGAAAAATTTCTGTCATTACGTCTGTAATTCCTGTCGTTATTGTAGTAAGATTGTTTATTTTGCCGAAAAGTATTGTTATTATAGTGTTGCCCTGAATTTTGATTGTTTCGGTGTCTGAATTCACCATTACTTTCACGATGTTGATTTGAATCAACTTTATTATCACTTTGACTTGGATGTCTAGAATTATTTCCAAAATGTTTGCTATGATGATTTTTATTTTTAGAGTCTTTGTAAGATGGAGGGTTATCAAAGTTTTTATTCTTCCTGTATTGATAGTGAATAACATCTCTTTCGTCAAGCAGATTCAGATCATCAAATTTGTTAAAAATTTCAATTAAAGACATATTTCTTAAAACAAGCGTCCGATAACTACAAGAGATCATATCTTTAACGATATCTACAAGATTTTTATCGTTATTCTCTGGTGAATAGTTATCGGGTTTGTTATCGTCAAGTTCATAGAGTTCGTTTAAGCTAAAATTTATTGACCTAATGCTATTAAATAATTCTCTAGGTGTACTAACCTTAAGACTACGGCTTTCGTCCATCAATGTTTTGTAGTTTTTCCTGGGTCGGTAATAAGTTTTTAACTCTGATTTTACTGCTTCCCATGTTGTGTCCTCGCCTAATCGCTGGATACATTGTTTTGCATTCCCCTGAATTTTCTCCTTCACGGTTGATGAAAGTCCGTACCTTAGTAGGGGTTCGTTATTCCCGCATAAAACGACGACATTCTCCACTGCTCTAACAAATTCTTGTAACGAATATTCCGGATTTTCTCCAGTAAAAGTTTTTATTTGGTTGAAGCGTCGAAGAATTTGGTCCGCTGTTAGCTCGAAATTGATGGTGTATTGTTGGGTTTGCACCAAATGCTGTTGAATGAGTCGTTGTTGCTGTTCTATGAGCTGGTTTTGTTGTTCTAGCTTAGCTGTCAGCGCTGCCATTTCCCGCTGGTACTGGGCTTGAATGTCCTGGAAGGATAGCCCCGAATTTCCGACATCCATGTTGTCGTTTGACATTGCAACGCTTCTGTTTGAGTCGAAGGCCGAAGATCTAGATGACATTAAAAGAAGAGAAAATTTGATTGATTATTGCTTCTTTTTTTTTTTTCAAAAACAATCTATATATATTGGTTTTTGCTTAAAACACGGTGTGATCAGTTATAGCACTTCGATTGTGTTTCACTTTTTCTTTGCTAAATTCTTTAGCCACAATTCACTGTTTGTTATTACTGCATTAGCCACAATTCACTGTTTGATAATTTATACACGTTTAATCAATTATGTTCAAGACACTTTTTTTTTCTTTCACTTTTTATTTTTCAATACATAAAAGTTCGATCACTGGATCCTTTATCTTTAGATTGGGGTCCTACCGACTGCGCCAAATACTTGATTATAAAGTGTCCCAAATAAAAATAAAAACACTTGAGGGTTTATTATATTGTTTATTCGAAACACGTCTGTTTAATTCAATTGCGGTCTTAAGACTAACTTTAATTCATAATTACATGATATGGATCGTCTTCAAAATGATACAAAAATGCTGAAAATGCATAAATGCATTTTCCCATGATTTTCATGATTCCCACGTTCTGGAAATATTTAGATTCGCAGACTGATCAGATTCCAGTCTGGTTGGAAGAAAACTGACTCCCGAGTCACGTTGCTCAGACATGTGTCTGCATAGTTTTTCTCGGATGGTGGAGGTTTGTGTAACGTAACCCGCGCGACGAACTCTCCCGGTGACGTCATGCGCAGAGAGAGAATAAAATGGTCACTCTAGTGTCGCTATCTCTAGTGTTTCTTGTATCATGGGCATCACCAAGACTGTTGGGAAATTTCTCAAAAGCTTTCGCTGAATAGCTGTATGCTTCATTTGGTCAGATTTGTTGACATTTGAACATTCTAGAAAACAATTATGTTCTCGTCCGTCACAAAAGACTTGTTTGAGCGAAATATTGTACGGGGACCTATACTAGTCGGATAAGATGTAAAATTTACCACTGACGGAAATCAAACGATCAAAATTCAATAGAGAGACGAAGAAATCAATAATAATTAAGCGCATATGTTCAAATTCTAAAGTAAGATAGTATCTCGTCTGTGAATCATGTGTACAGTAGTAATTGTGGAGGCGAAATGGAATCGTCGGCATGTGATGATTTGAAGGCATTTGAAAAGAGACTGACCGTAGTGGCAGCATCACACCGTCCAGCGACAACACGATGGCGAATTATTCTTGTTGCCATATCAATTCTCACAGCGATCGGCACCTGGTTCTGACTAAGGGTACGTATAAGACGGAGCGACGAGAGCGAGCTATGTATATGACACCTTCATAATTGTATTAGAAATGTAACAGGAATGGGCCATTTACATTGGCGTCCACGCGTCCATGCGATCTAGCGTGTTTTGCTTACACGAGTCAATTTGATTTTGTTTATATAGGCGGGTCTAAAGCGAAGGAGGTGGAGTATGCTGATTCATGTACAATACATTTTAAAATAATTTCTTTCGCTCAGTGGCATGTGTGGATGATGATTCGTTGGTGATCATTTAAATATATGTTTTGTGGATGATTATTTTCTTATATAATAATGTGGATAATATATATTTTGCATCCTTACGTGCATGACTATTACGAAAACAAATTGAATGCATCTGAATATCTAGACACAAACATATATATGTAGGTATATATACTCATATGGATAAATACATACAACTTTCTGTTACCAATATTTTTGTACGGAGCACAAAAACATCATCATAAGCGTGTAAAATCTATCCACTTATCGCCTTAGCCCCGCCTTCAAAAAACTAGATTTGAGTTGACTTGACTCGTGTAATCTTAAAACGCTTGGACGCGCGGACGCATGGACGCTTGTCTAAATGGCCCATAACAATTCACTATTATAAACACTCAACATTGACATAAAACTTAAATAAACAGTAGGCTTAGAAAATTGTAATTTTGAATGTACGTAGAAGATTAGAGGAGTCTACTTGGAATCTTTAAACGAATAATAAAAGAAGATAGTTGGAAACCGCCATGTTTCTTTAAAATCTCAAATAAATCGGTATAAAAAGTTAACGAAATGATGTGTGGCAATAAATAACTATAATTAATTTCGATCCGCTCATGGTCACAATAAAACTGGCGCGGGCGGTAAACGGGAAAGCCGCGAAGGTATCCCCGCGTAACTAATTAATTGAGTAATCAATTAATAAACTGATTTTCAAAATAATTTGGAAGGACGAGCCAATAAAGTCCCATAAGTCACTAGCAAAGGCCGGTTAGAAATTAATAAATAAATAAACAGTGAAAGTGAAAAATAGTTAAACTTTACTGAAAAGTGGAAAATAAAGTGGCGGAAGAAGTGAAAATAATAAGAAGCAAATAAAAGGGAGAAGAGAGAATTTTTTTAATTTAAATAGAAATTTTATTGTAGATCCAATGGAGCATAAAATTCTCAAAATGGAGGCGAAAATGCACGAAAAGGACGAGCAAATCGCACAACTGGCACAAGGGGTTCAACAGTTAGTATCCAGCCAAACTACAAACACACAAATTGGGCAGTTAGCTGCAGCTATCGAACAATTATCACTTCGTCATCCAACCATAGACCCCAGAAAGAGAATCATGAAGGACATCCGCAACATGAACAACTTCACGGGAAGAGGAGACACATCAATCAACGCATTTTTACCAGCGTGGAGTTCTATTCAAACAGCATAGAAGATCAAGGGACGATGAAAATAGCTACGAGGCTCATATATTATGAAAAAATTACAGGAGAAGCAAAGGATGTTATTATAAACATGCAGCATCCAGATAATTGGAATTCGATAAAAGAAACACTCAAATGGAGATTTAAACCCGATATGGAGCCGTTGGACATCTACAAATGGATTAGCAGTTTGAAAGCCAGCACGGTGAGTGAACTTACAGTAGAAGTAGAAAAAATAAAATGTAAATCCGATGAACTAATAATATATTATTCGAATAATTTGCATATCGATCTAAGTAATGTTGAATCCTTGCTTATATACATATACGATTAAAGAAATGACCCAAGGTGTTCTCTTGGATAAGATATACGAAATTTGTGAATTCAAAGAAGTGTTGAAAATTATGCGTAGGAGACGATTCGAAAACAAAGGCATCAGACAAGAATATAGACAGCAAAAAGTAAATATTTTTTCAAAAGCAAATCTTTTTTCAAAAGCAAATAATTTTTCACGAAATAAATACCACCGACATAAAGAATTTGACAAACAAGACAAATCTTACAAACAAAACAGAGATAATAACAGACAGTACAAACACCAAACAGATCAGAATTGGGAACGAAACAGACGTGACGACCAAAACAGACACCAAACAGGTCAAGATTCAGAGCCGAGTAAACCAAATCAATATCAAACTAATCGTTCTAAAAATTCATTCGAGAAATATTGGTTTCATTCATCAAGCTAGGTATTCACATAAAAATTCCAACCAACACAAAAGAAATTTTTGGGAAAATTCCGGGCAATATAGGCAACAAGGTGAAGAGCCTATGGAAGTAGATAATGTGCAGAAGCATATGGGGCACGAACGTAAAAGAAATTCGTATCGAAATTTTAATAATGATCAGTTCCAAAGGAACGATACACATGATGATACAAATGATCACGAGTCAAATAATGTTAGTGGTGGCCCAGTGCAGTCAGAGCAGGTAACGTTTTTTCTAAACTAGCCTGCCACTAATTAAGTTCACTATTAACTCCATTCAATACACAGCATTAATAGATGCAGGATCGTCGTTTAGCATCATTGACGAGAATCTGAGTGAATTTGAAAAAAATCAAAATCAAACCTTTATATTTCACTACAACAACAGGAAAAGATTGTATAAATTATGAAGTACATACACCTGCCCCATTAGAATTTAAAATTCCAGCTGAAGTGAAAATAAGGTGGAAAATTAGGAACCTGGCAAAAAAGAAATATAATTTTAGCATTGGTGTTGATTTGTTGGACAAACTAAGCACTGTGAATGATCTCGAAAACCAAACAATATCTCTTTACGGTCAATTAATAATTTTTTTGAATAATCCATACATCATTAATCAAATATATACGTTAGAACAAATCGAAAATGATTACATGAACCACCTAAAATTAGATCATTTGAACAGCGAAGAATATCGGTAAGTAATATAAATAATTAACAGATTTGAAGCTACATATATTCTTCAAAAAAGGAGATCAACTCACAAGTACACCCAGTATAGAACACAAAATCCCAACCACCACAGATCACCAAATAAACTCTAAGTTATATAGGTATCCTCCTAAGCACGAAGAAGAAGTGCGTAGGCAAGTTAGGGATATGAAAAAACAGGGAATAATAAGGCAGAGTAACTCGAAGTACTCAAGCCCGCTGATAATTATTCCAAAGAAAATTGATAATTCGGGGAAAAGAAAATTCAGATTAGTCATCGACTATCGTAAGCTAAACGAAGTCAAAATCGATGACAAATTTCTCTTACCTAACATAAATTCAATATTAGGTAAACTGGGAAATTCAAAATATTTCACAACCCTAGATCTGGCGAAAGGCTATCATCAGATTTAGTGAAAAAAGAAGATAGGAAAAAAAACTGCCTTTGTAACGCCACATGGTCTTTATGAATTTGAACGTATGCCGTTTAGGCTCAAAAATGCCCCGGCAACGTTCCAACGTCTCATGAATGAGATTTTACGGGATTTTATAAACAAAACTTGCGTTGTCTACCTTGACGACATTTTGATTTTTAGTACTTCCTTAAAGGAACATGTAAAGGCTATTACGGATATCTTCAAAATTTTAGAGAGTCACAAACTAAAAGTGCAAATAAACAAATGCAATTTCATGATGAAGGAGACAGGGTTCCTGGGACATATAGTTAGAAGAGATGGATTAAAACCTAATTGGGAGAAAATTAAAGTGGTAGAATTATTACCGATCCGGAAAACTGAAAAACAAATAAAAAGTTTTTTAGGGCTTTCTGGTTATTACCGTAAGTTTATAAAAGATTACGCCAAAGTTATTCAACCGATTACTAAATACCTCCAAAAAGGAGCTAAATTGAATACTAAGGACCCAAACTATATTGAAGCGTTTGAAAAGCTCAAAGCACTTGTGACCTCTCCACCAATTTTGAAATTTCCTGATTATGACAAACAGTTTCAGTTTACCACAGAAGCCTCAAATTATGCGATAGGCGCTGTGTTGTCACAAGAGGGCCATCCAGTTAGTTTTGCCTCACAGACATTACGGAAACACAAACGAAAGTTTTCAACTATAGACAAGGGGTTTCTAGCCATTATGTGGTCAATTCATCATATTCGGCCTTACCTCTACGGAAATAAATTTAAAGTGTACACGGATCACCAACCAATCAAATACCTTAACGCAAAATATAGGGGCAAGGACCTGTCGCCTAGGCATCAGCGCTGGCTCAAAAATTAGGCGAATATCAATATGAAATAGAGTATCTCAAAGGAAAAGAGAATCGTGTAGCAGATTTTTTAAGCAGGGTCGAACAAACAGGAGAAGATAAAACGATATCCGAAAAAGAGACGCAAGCATATTCAGATTTAGGAATTTTACTCAACGTTGAAGAGGAAGAAAATTCTATCATGGCAACTAAGCATTCAGCGGTGGATCATATACCGATTAAGGCAGAAATTGTAAACAAATATAAAACACAGTTAATCTCAAATATAATAAGACACAAGAAATAGAGATCATGCATGGAAAAAGAATAATATATATATATATATATATATATATATATATATATATATATATATATATATATATATATCCGAATACGACTTCAGAAATTTACGTGACATCTTAAGAAAGTATATCAAGAAGGGCATAACTGGAATATACACAGAGCTATCTGATAGTCAATACGATGTAGTACAGGAACATATTAGGCAAATGTTTTCAAACGACAGGCAAATTAAATTTGTAAGATGCTCATTCAAAGCACAAGATATTCACACAGAAGTCAAGGCATTATAACATATATCGCTTTATCATGTCCGAGAAAGTGTTCACTCAGGCATACAAGAAACCTTCCAAATGCTTCAAAATAAAATTTACTATCCGAAATTGCAAGAGTTGATACAATTAGTCATAAATCAGTGTGATGTGTGTCAGGAAGTTAAATACGAGCGACGGCCTATCAAACCAAAATTTCAGCTAACGGAAACAGCCACAGATGTAAATCAAATAATCCATATCGACATGTATTTTATAATGAAATATTATTTCCTTACTTGTATTGATACGTTTTAAAAATTTGGCACAGCATTTTATCTACCTGACAGAAACCGTCTCACAATAATAGAAAATCTTGAAGAACATTTTACAAAATTTGGAAAACCAAACAAAATAGTTTCAGGTAATGAGTTTAATGCGATTCAAATCAAAGAATATTTTCAGAATGAAGGAATTATTCATCACATGACAAAGCTTCATAGTCACACAGGCATTGCTGATGTAGAAAAATTACACAGCACAATAGCTGAAAAATTTAGGATTCTTACTTTTGGAAAGACAAAATTCGCACCGAAACGAATACTAAACCAAGCATTACGAAATTATAATCAGAGATACCATTCATCTATTAAGTGTACACCCAGCGAAGTGCAGAATCGAAAAGTAGATCTTGAACACATAAAAAAAAAATTTGATCGACACTAAAAACAAAATGTTAGAAAAACAAAATGTAAAACGAGAAGAATATTTAGAAACACGTACAACAGGCTTTATAAAAAATTACAAAGCGGCGAGACTCAAATAATTATAATCCGTATATAAACAAACAAATATAAACAAACAATAAAAATACCGAAAATCAAAGCTAAAAAATATTCATCCAGTCAATATTAAGAGGGTACGTAAGTTTGTTGAAACTCAATAGAACCTGTTACGAAAGAAGAAAGAAAAGTGATCATCAAGGCTACAAATGGGGAATCACAGGAAGAAGTTCTAATATCAAAATTTAATTTAACTATAACACGTCAAGATATAAATAGTCTGGTGGGCGCATCATGGGTAAATGACAATATTATAAACTTTTACTTAAACCTCTTAGTAGAACGTAATCAACAGCAAATAAACATCAATTAAGTTTCTGGATTCCCGAAGGTTTTTACTATGAATACTTTCTTTGTTCCAACTTTATTACGTTTAGGCTATAAAACAGGGAAAAATTGGACGAAAAATGCAGATATTTTTGCATATGATCTTATATTAATTCCTGTTCATGTCAGCGGTACACATTGGTGCCTAGCGGTAATTGATCTCCGGAACAAAACTAGAAAATATTATGGTTCTTTAGGAAATAAGAATTCACAGCTTCTTAATACATTAGAGAACTATTTAAAAGAAGAGTCCCTAGATAAGAAGAGAATACCGTTTGTTACAGAAACATTCATTAAAGAAAATGCTAATGATTGTCCAAGGCAAAGCAATGGGAGCGATTGTGGAGTTTTCTGCTGTATGATAGCTGAATATTGAAATTGTAACCCAACATTTACACAAGTAGATATACCATATTTTAGGGAAAGAATGATCTTAGAAATAGTTCAGGCAAAACTAAAAATATTAACAAACTTGTGTTTATACTAACAGTAAGTTTCAATTAAACATTACTTTACTTTACATTAATATTTGTACCTTATTGCAACAATAATCATATTGATGACAGCAACACAAGTATCTTCTAAAAACGGAATTAAGACATTCGACAAATAAAGTACCGACTGTAGAAAAAAAACGTACTTTAATGGTAAAAAAACCCAAAAGAAAAAAAAATTGTGCATATGTGACCGAAGGTTAACAACAAACGATGATGTAATACAGGATTACTTCTGAAGAAAGCAAAAGTTTATAGATTGTTAATATTTGAAAACCTAAATCTGTAAGATACAAATGACTGTAAGAAGATAAATTATAGAAGTCGATTGTGAAAAGATGAAAATCACCTGGATCCTATTATGTTATATTCCGTAGTTATATTGGCAAAATAAAAAAACAGAATGCTCATTGATAATTTTGATATATTAGAAAGAACAATTGTAATAAGCTTCACTTCACACAACAACGAAGGAATTGATTTTCAGAAAGAAATTATATTTATGTTTAATAATATGTCTTAAATGAACTAAGTTTAAGCAAACATTGTATATTTTCCAAAAAATTATAAATAAATAAAAAACAAAAAACCTTAATACAGAAGTAATTGAATTAGATATGGAAACAATCATTATTAAAACGCTAAGCAATTATATATTAGCACAATTGTGATTCAAGAAACCGTTATCGGAAATATATTAATTATTTTTAATAACTGTACAGAAAAAATTGTAAAAATATAAGAAAAGATCATTTTTATTTGCCATCAAATACAGATACAAACAATTTCATAGAAAAAATTACCCTAGATACTGTTATAATTGATAATGTTATCAACATAAATAAAATTAAAGAACTCCAAATTCACAAATAATGGTCATATAAAATGAACTTAGCTATAATCATTTTTGTAACGCTTACCATATGCGGGACATGTACATTTGAAAAAAAACCAGCAAAAAATATGATCAGGCATATCAGGCTACTTAAATAATGAATAGTTCTGCAGAATAATTCCGTCTGCATTGTCATTTCTATGAATAGACTTGCAAATTTCAGAAGTGATAGGATCAGTGGCGGCTCGTCAGGGTGGGCCCGGCCCGCCTGGCCCACCCTGACGAGCCGCCACTGGATAGGATCGCTTTAAAAGTTATAGTTAAAAGTGATAAAAGTTAAAATTGATAAGTGTGAAAGGATTGATCGGAGTGTTTAATCGGTATAAGAGTGTAATTAGTTATATAGATTAAATATGTACGAATTTTTAATCATTGAAATAACATAAATCAGTTTGGGAAGACAACGATATATAGTAAGCGTAAACATACGGATTATCAATTAAGAATAGTAAGCCTTAGGCTGCGGTCACGTCTCGAGCTTGTAGGAGTGTAGGCTCGTTGCGATTGTTGAAGCTAGTAAGCGTTTACGCTTTCTATGGTCAGATCTCACGCTTGTGAATGTGTAGCTAGTTCCATTTGTAACAGGTACTAGGCATTTACCCTTCGCCATTACGCTTCGTAATTTTTTTATGCATTACTTTCAACTATGGCTCCTTCGAGTGGAGCAATCTTTTGTGCGGAAAGTAGTTATTTAAGAGGATCATCATATAGAAGTTTGGCTTTTAGCTACAGGATACCACATAATACAATTTCTGGTATTGTTCCAAATGTGTGCAATGCAATATGGGCTAAATTTGTACGTAGGCATTTGCCTCGTCCATGTGAATCAGACATTATCAGACATGCGGAAGAGTTTTATAAACGCTGGGGATTTCCAAATTGTGCGGACTGCGTTGATGGAAAACATATTCGAATTAAATGTCCACCACACTCTGGAAGCTTATATTTTAATTACATGGGATATTATTCCGTTGTATTGCAGGCGGTTGCAAATGCACATTATAAGTTCATAGCAATAGAAGTTGGAGCCTATGGGAGGCAAAGCGATGCTGGTATATTTTCATCGTCTGCACTTTGTCATATGCTAGAAAATGACGAATTTGGAATTCTTGCTCCCACACCTTTACCTGGCACAGATGTCGATGCGCCTTTTGTTTTATTGGGGGATGAAGCCTATCCACTTCGAAGCTACTTGCTGCTGCCTTTTACCTATAACACCAATATCAGTGGAAGTGAAGCTGTATTCAATGAAAACCACACAAGAACAAGAAAGGTTATGGAATGTGCGTTTAGTACGACCGCTGCAAAGTGGCGCATTCTAACGAAAGAAATAGATACCAGTGTGAATACTACGAAGCTGATTGGAAAGACGGGTTGCCTGCTACATAATATAATTATAGATAAAGAAGGTGTCGATCGATCTATGTTATTGCAACAATAGCAAACAACATCGTCCATTCCATTGCTGAAAGTGCTAAAAAAGCAACCGTAATACATTTAAAAACTATTTTCTTCTTGTCAATGGATCTTGATGTAAATTAAAAACTTCCTATTTGCATTTACAACTTACCTTCATTTTTCCTCACTTCACTAATCATAATTACGCGTGCCACTTATTCTCGCGAGTGAGCTTGTAAATCAAATAAATTTGATCTACCAGCTCACACGCTTGAGCAAGCGTATACGCCTAAACGCTTCAATCGTTGAACGTGACCGTTCTATTGACATCCCGTGTTTTTGATTTACAATCGTAAACGCGCGAACAAGCTTTCACTCTTACAAGCGCGAGACGTGACCGCAGCCTTAGAGTAAGGCTTAACCTAATCATTGTTTAAGCCTGATCATCAGGCACATATAATGCTAAAAACGGTATGCCTTACAACCAATGACATGGCCCATGTTAAAATAAGGGATAAAATAATTTAAAATGTATGCAGACTTTTTTCCCTTACAAGAGACATGCCTTTTGCACTAAGGAATAGATTATACCTAATTAAGCCTTATATAATGAATAAATTGTTTGCTGGGAAGCAAAGAATTGTAAATGTCAATTGTGAGGGGGGAGAAAGTTATGTATATGACACCTTCATAATTGTATTAGAAATGCAACAGTAACAATTCACTATTATAAACACTCAACATTGACATAAAACTTAAATAAACAGTAAGCTTAGAAAATTGTAATTTTGAGGGCACTTGGAAGATTAGAGGAGTCTCCTTGGAATCTTTGAACGAATAATAAAAGAAGATAGTTGAAAACCGCCATGCTTTTTTTGCAAGTCTTAAAAATCTTTAAAATCTCAAATAAATCAGTATAAAAAGTTAACGAATTGATGTGTGGCAATAAATAACTATAATTAATTTCGATCCGCTCACGGTCACAATAAAACTAGCGTCGAGCTGAGCATAGCGTCGAGTCTAGCATGGAACAGCTCATCGAATTGCGTTCATGTCGACGCGATTAAACGCAAAATTGTGAACGAAATTTTACAGTGGCAGTCGAAATAATGAGTTCTTCAGTGTCGGGTGAAGAGTTTTTCTCACCACAATACACCAAATTGAAATCAATAGACTGCTGATAAATCAAAATCAATAGATTTTTCTTATCACTGGTAAAAATATAATTGACTGTGTGCAATTTTGCACCGTTGAATCATAAAAAATGTACCCAAATTTTCGAATTACCCAAGAAAAACCCATTAACGCAATTCGTCCACTGACTGTATGTCATCAAAACACATTTTGCAACAACAACATACATTACCGCTGTTAGCAGTCGAACAACGAAATCGGTTTGAATCGAAGACAATGCAGTCGACATGACTTTACGTTTTAAATAGAATCCAGTTTGTATTTTGACCATGTGCAGCTTATTGTTCGACTAGACATGTGAGCCGAGTCATTATTTTACCAGGATAGTGAAGATTAAGTCAAATATTTCACTCATAAAGTCATATTTGTATTGTACTCTTGTATTTTTGCATCTCTATCCTCCTTCGAATGTGGGATCTACATCATAATAAAGTCGAACTAATTATTTAGCAAGAAATATCCAACTTTTTTCAAGCCGATGAATTGACTGGCAAGTGAAATTAATTAATTAATTAATTAAAGGCGATGTAAAACTATAACTTCAGCCAGTGATCTACAAAAGAAATTAATAACTCCCCATAAGATGGTATAAATATTATATAATTCCATCAAAATGTTCAACGCTCATCAATCGGCGACATTGTGACCTCTAGTTACAAATATACTCAGAACATGACATTCTTCTCTCCTAATATAATAAATGATTTGGTACATTTGTCAATAGTATATAAATATTGAAAATTAGAAAATAATTGTAAAATAACACTTATTTAATTGAAAGAGGAAAGAAAACGTATTGGAAATTGGAACTCCCTATCAAGGTCAAGGTTCCACCACAACAGAACTTTCTCTCAAATTAATGTCAATAAACAAAAAAAAAAACAATCGATTACAAATAAATTCTCTAAGTGGCATACTTTTGTCTGAAGAATATTAACAATCAGAAATGAAACGTATGCAGGTATAGAATTAACTGAAGCCCTTAAATCAAAAATATACACATATTGAAACATAATCATAGTACGCTGGTACCCAGTGTGCCAAATTCGGCATTTCGTTGAGAATTCTTTCGGAAAATTGAAGCGAATTCAGAAAAAAGTTTCGGATTCTTAAACTTATTCGTTACGAATTCTTTAAGACCGGTATATGGAAAACGGTACAAAAACGCTGAAAGTGCTCAAACTTTCCCCTTTTTAGCTCCTGAAAAGCTTTCGTACAATGGTTCATTTTTTTTTCAAGATTCATTGCTAATTCTTTCGGAATTCCTTGTGCATTCTTTGCGAATTCTTTACGAATTCCTTACGAATTCTTTATGAATTCTTTGTGAATTTTTGGAAGATTTTTGTGCTGGTTTCAAATAGTTCTTTGAGAATGCTTCCAATACTTTTTGGATACATTTTAATAACATTTATTGAATAAAATACTTATAATTTTTAATTCCAATAAATATAATACTTATAATTTTTAATTCCGCCCGTTTGCTAAGCTTGTCTTTGCTGCTATAGAAAAACCTTTTTTAAAAAAACCTTCGATCTCGTCCCGTCTTCTTGAAGGAAATTTTCGCACAGCAGCTTCTGCATACAAAAAGGAGAAGTTATAAGAGAATAAAAATTTGAATAGCATTACGAACCTTTAAAATAGACACTGTTAACACCTCAAACAACACAATGTCAAAAAAACTTTGAAGGCACTTGCACTTATGCATAAAAAACAGTTGTACGACTAAAGTACTGTTTTAATACTTTCTTTACTAGATGAAACATTAACGGCATTAGGTTCGGAATTTGTTGCAAATTCCAATGTATTTCGTAACAAACTCTTAACAATTTTCCTATCACAGATTCGTTCGCACTTTGTTAGGAATTTGTTCGAACTCAGTGATATATTCGCAAAGAATTTCGAATGATTTCAAATTTGTTTCTTCCAAACTTCAGAAGAGATTCTTAAAAATATTCAAATGTTTCTCATGAAATAATGAACAGTAACACCCCAGTCAAAAGTTGTATTCATTTCACAAGCTTTTTATATTCATATCTCTTTCGCTTACTTTCGGAATAGGTGTAACCAATTCCGAATTCCGAATTTGGCACGCTGGGTAATAACCCAGCAAACGTGCGTTCAGCACTTTTGCACACAGTTGTAAAAACTTTTCCATGTGTTGGTACATTTTCTAAGGAGTATTTGTCTTTTCTATTTCTCAATGATTATACATGCTGCTGTACTACTGCTAAACTCCTGAACAGGCTGTCTAGTTGTTGTAGTTTTCCGACACGTTGATGAATCTCTTATATATTTACGGTTCCCTATTTACAATGAATATAAAGTACTGCTGCACTACTGCCAAACTGATGACCAGATGGTGCAATTCAAATCGTTTCCCAAAAATCAAATCGAGTTGCCCATACGTCAAGCGTCAGTCATACCTCGCAAGTGATACGTGAAATATTTTGAAATTTATAATTAAAACAGGTCTTTTTTGCTCTAATTAAAGATGACATGAATACAAAGTAATGTAAATGCGATGGCATGAAAGTTATCACACTCCACACGTGCCACTTCATACACTCATTTAATTTCATACGGCACATGCCAATTAGTTATTTCCATTGTCAGCTATTTCCACAGGCCGTTCATCCCAGGTAATCGGGCAGGTGTAGTAATTGACCCCATTGAACTTGGTGCGGTCTCATGCAAATTGAGACCTTGCAATTTGTTTCATAGCGAGTAAGCAAAATTGTATTAACGAAATATAACATGATTTCTTTTATTGAGTAAGCAATTTGGAAGTAACAATTTAGATCATAGCGAGTAAGCAAAATTATATTCTTTTATTGAATAAGCAATTTGGAAATAATATATAGTAGTAATTATTGTACTTTAGCTTTAGTCTTTAACCAGATTCGAAAATATACATTTGTCAAAGGTAAACGTGTGTTTTTTTTGCCGTCCCTACCGCGACAAATGTTAACTGGCGCCCGAGCAAAATAACTAACTATCCGTATAGTTATAGATAGTTACCCGGTATACGCGAAAGTAATAACCGTTCCCGTGAGAACACGGCTAGAATCGATCCTTCGCATCTTTATATCCGGCAATTTATAGTTGTTTTCGCGAAGAATACAACTAATATCGATTTCTTCGATAATTTTAATCGGCGCAGAGGAAAATCAAATAGCTGTACCCGTGAGAACACGGCTATAAGTGATTTTTAGACCGAAATTAATTTGGAAAGTAGCTGTGCCCGTGAGAACACGGCTTCGCGTAAACATATACCGCTGTTCCCGTGAAAACACAGTGCGTGCCTTAGCTGCAGATATCGGAGGTGCGGAAATTATTTTGTGTTCCTGCCAGTTCCAGTTGGTTGTATCCGAAACCTAGGGTGTGAGCCGATCGAAGCACCATTAGTAGGTGCCATCCCAGCACTAAAAAGGAAGATTGCCGACGGTCCCAAATAGGAAAAACGGACAAGCAGCTATGAAGATATTAATATACCTGTAAGTTGACAAAAATAACTAAATAACTTTTGTTGAAGAAATATTACAAGAAGTAGAAGAGATAAGAAGGAATATTGAATAAAAAGCAAGAAAATAACTCTTTTTATATAAAAAATATTAAAATTATAGAAAAATTTCAATTAAAGCAAGGAAGTAACTCTTTGAGGAAATTTTTTAATTAAGATTTTTTTGCAAAAATTTACTTTTATACTGCATACTTAAAATTATATAAATTTTATCATATAAATTTTTATCACATACATATATTTTGAAAGTGAAATTTAAAATTATACTTAAAACTACTTAAAATTATATAAATTTTATCATATATAGAAATTTTTATCATATACATGTATTTTGAAAGTGGAAGTGCATAAATTATAAGCGTAAATTTTGAAAGTGAACGTAGTTGTGACGATCATTGTGAGCCAAGTTCAGTGCGTGTGTTTCTTAAAATTCGTGATTTTTTCAAAATTCGTGATTTTTTCGTGTACTGGGTTGTTGGCTTGTCAATTCAATTTGTTCTTGACTCGTTCTTGTTCTTGATTTGTTCTTGTTCTCGACTTGTTCTTCCGAACTTGTTCTTGAGATAATTATTCCATTTCTTGTTTACCAATTTCGGATCAATTATGGAAGCTATTCAAGAAGCTTTGAGGCAACTGACCGGTGCGGTCAACGCTCAAATTGAGTTTTCTAAGAAGCTCGAGCTTAGGTTGAATACGTTAGAGCAAAATGCTACAACGGTTGCCGCTTCAACTTCTCAAACGCAATTAGGTGTTCCTACATCGGAACAAGATCTCGATGAGATCAAAAAGCTTCCCGACTGTGTAAGAGATCTCCAGGTATTTGATGGAAATCCCATCCAATATATATCTTGGGTACATTCTGTCGAAACAATCCTAGAGGATTATAAAATTGTTCGACATAAACCACTTTACAGAGCTATTCTTCGCCACATTCGGCAGAAAGTTAGAGGAGCCGCAGATGCTGCCCTTATATCCTATAATATCTTCGACGAAGATTGGTCCGAAATTAAACAATGTCTATCTCTCCATTAAGCCGATAAGCGTGATGTTCGAACGCTTGAACATCAGTTACATTCGATGTTCCAGGGAAGCAGAAGTGTTGATGAATTTTACGCAGCAGTGAATCATCAACTCTCCTTGCTTGTCAATAAGATCAAATGTGATGATTATTCGAGTGAAACGGTTAACGCTCTGACTTGCAACTATCGGAACAGAGCATTAGATGTTTTTGTAAGGGGCTTGAACGGAGACCTCTCTAGAATGCTTGTGGTTCAAAAGCCTCAGACGCTCCCGGAAGCTTACGCTTCTTGTTTGGAGATTCAAAATTTAAATTTTAGGAATTTCCCAATTCATAGGAGGAATTTGAACAACACAATTTCCTCTCCTGTTAACCAGATTTTCACACCGCGTCTTGACCCCGTGAAACCAAAAATATTCGTTCCCCATCAGCGATTGAATGTGAACGAGCAGAATCGCATTTACAACACTCAGCATAGAAACTCTTATCAACCTGTTCCCCAAAATCCCCCTCAAAGACCACCTAAGCCTCCGGTTCCTATGGATATTGACAGATCTATCCAAACTAGGCAAGTGGACTATATGAATAGGCCATCTTACTTCCTTCCGGGTAAACGATCGAATGAATCCGCGAATATAGCGAAAAAATCACAGCGTTTGTATAATTTGGAGTTACAAGGCCAGCCACAAGAGAATAATCTCGATAATTCCCAAGAAGATTCCAATGTTGGAAACCCAGAAGAGGCAGAGGAGTATTTTAGCCAAACAGAGGAATTTGCAGCAGAATACGAGGAAAATCAGTTAAATTTTATGACGGACGCCTCTCTAGCGTTCCATACCTAGAGTATACCACCCGCGACGGTCGTATTCTTAAATTTCTTGTGGACACTGGAGCAAATAAAAATTTCGTTACAACTGAGTTCACCAAATACGCAAAACCGGTAAAAACTCCCTTCAAAATTCAATCTGCCGCGGGGGAAATACTTATTGATATGAAAATTTCTGGAAAATTTTTCAAGTGTGCGGGAAATGATACCACTTTGGATTTTTTTATCTTACCAGGTCTTAAATCCTTTGATGGTATAATTGGCGACGACACCTTGAAAGACTTAGATGCGTTAATTGATAGGAGAAATAACGTCCTTATAATTAAACCAGGCATTAGAATTCCCTTAAAAGCTAAAGAGTCAACACAGGTAAATAACATCAATACCGCAAATGATAATCTAAGTAAGGAGACCGCGGAAAAACTACAGAAATTACTCGACGAATACTCAAATCTCTTTGGTCCTATTAGCGATAATGAGGTGGTCGATACAAATATAAAAGCTGAGATCAAAACTTCGACCACTGAGCCAATTTATACGAAATCATACCCTTATCCCGTAAACTTAAGAAGTGAGGTTGAAAGGCAAATAGAGAAAATGCTCGAGGATGGAATTATTCGCCCTTCCAAAAGTGCCTATAACTCACCTATTTGGATTGTGCCAAAAAAGGCTAACTCCAAGGGAGAGAAACAATACCGACTTGTGGTAGATTTCAAGAGGCTCAACGCAGTAACTGTCTCGGATACATATCCGATCCCAGATATCACAAACACTCTCGCTAGTTTTGGAAATTCAAAATTTTTTACCACATTAGATTTAACTTCCGGTTTTCATCAGATTAAGATGAGAGACAGCGACATTCCCAAGACTGCCTTTTCTACCGCGAATGGTAAATACGAATTTACCAGGTTACCGTTCGGACTTAAGAACGCTCCAGCGATCTTCCAAAGGATGATTGACGACGTACTAAAACCATTCATCGGCAAGATATGCTACGTGTATATCGATGATATAATCATCCTTGGAGAAACTGAGAAGCAGCACATGGAGAATATTAGAACTGTTCTTATGCGGCTAGAAGAAGCAAATCTCAAGGTTAATCTGGAAAAATCCTCATTCTTTAATACTCGGGTGGAATTTTTGGGTTACATTATCTCCCAAGACGGAATCCTGCCTGACCCCAAAAAAATTTCAGCTATCAGCAAAATCAAACCTCCAACTAACTTAAAGGAACTGAAAGGGTTCCTCGGCCTCGCTTCGTACTACAGGAAGTTCATAAGAGACTTCGCAAAGATTGCGAAACCACTGACCAACCTTACGAGAGGAGAAAACGCGCAGATCAGGGCTAACCAGTCGAAAAGGAAAGAAGTCAAATTTGGAGAACCAGAGCTGAAGACATTTAACGATCTAAAGGAACTCCTCACATCTTCGGAGGTTCTGGCGTTCCCGGACTTCGATAAGCCATTTATTCTGACGACTGACGCGTCTAATCACGCGATCGGTGCGGTCTTGTCTCAGGGAGAAATTGGTGCAGATAAGCCGATCATTTACATCTCAAGGTCACTAAACAAGACTGAAGAGAGCTATGCGACTAACGAAAAGGAGCTACTCGCCATTGTTTGGGCTCTCGACAAGCTGAGGACTTATCTTTACGGAGCAAAGAAAGTCAAAATCTTAACGGACCACCAACCTCTTACTTTTGCCTTGAGTAATTGCAACTACAACGCTAAACTCAAGCGCTGGAAGGCAAGGATCGAGGAATACAATTATGAGCTGATATACAAGCCAGGAAAGGCTAACGTCGTGGCCGACGCTCTCTCGAGACTACCACTCGAAGCAAATATCTTAACTTCTAGTTCCGAAACAGCACACAGCGCAAATGAGGACAGTACTGACCTCATTCCACATTGCGAAGCACCGATTAATGTTTTTAAGAAACAAATAATTTTTTCCGAGGGCAAAGACGTAACTGCATATGAGGAGCCACATGCAAATTATCACCGGCATTATGTACGGGTTAGGGAGCTAAATCGAGATGCTTTAGTGCAAGCCCTGAAAAAGTACTTAAATCCTAATGTAGTTAACGGAATCAAAATACCCGAGCAATTCATCCAGCTCCTTCAGGAAGTCTATAAGGAAAATTTTTCGCAATTTAGAATACGAATAACGCAGCGCGTTGTAGAGGATGTTGCTAACGAAGAACGTGTAGCTCAAATCATACGACAGGAGCACCGTAGAGCCCACAGAAACAGCAGGGAGAACAAGGAACAGATACTCGAGAAATATTATTTCCCCACGATGAACAAATTAATAAAAAAATATGTTGCGACCTGTGACATCTGTAACACCAACAAATATGACCGGCACCCTTTCAAACCCAAACTTCAGGAAACTCCTATCCCTGACTATCCGACCGAGATTCTGCACATGGATATTTGGGAAATCGCAGGTGAAAGATATTTAACATCAATTGACAAGTTCAGTAAATTTGCGAAGCTTTTTCGATTGAAAAACAAATCTGCCCTGTACATTCGTGGCAAAATAATTAAAATACTTCACTACTTCTCGACCCCGCGAGTCCTGGTAACCGATAACGAAGGAAGTTTCGTAAGCCCGACGGTGCTGAATTTACTCGAAGCATTAGGAATAACGGTCTACTTGACGCCACCACAAAAGAGCGAAGTCAATGGCACAGTCGAGCGGCTTCACTCAACTATTCTAGAAATCTTTAGGTGTCTACAAAAGGAATACCCTGACCTTTCCAAGAAAGAGCTGATAGAAATATCCGTTGACAGATATAATAACTCATTCCACTCTGCTACCGGTAGGAAACCCGCCGACGTATTCTTCGATAGATCAGAACGCATAAATTACCAAAACTTACTTGACTTTGGATCGAAATTAAAGCAGGACGTTAAACAGAAAATCATCCGGAAACAAAAAAACCAAATTAGGAACCATAACTCTAGAAGATCGAAGCCAAAAGATTATAAACCTGGTGATATAGTTTTCAAACGCGACAAACAAATCAAGGCGAAAATTAAGCCACCTTTTAAGAAAGAGATCGTTGCACAGGACAACAGGGTCACAATTACCACAACTACAGGAAAAAGGATCCACAAAGCCCATCTTAAGAACCTTCCTTCTGTTTCAGATTAACCCTACTGGGCGCGCAAGCGTCAGTGGACATCTACGAGTATAAAGGCCCACTTATGACCATGAAACAAGGAACTGGGAAAATAATAAAAGGAAATTTCAAGATCATTCACACCATCAACCTTGGAAAGTACGATGAAATTATCAGCAATATGAAAGCAGCAATACGCCATCAGGTTAATAGATCGAGTATCTTGATGCCTCAGCTTCAGCATCAACTTTCAATAGCAGAGGAGTTAATGGACCAGCTTCGGAACAAGAAACATCACAAACGTTCCATAAACTGGATAGGTTCAGCCTGGAAGTGGCTTGCAGGCAACCCAGATGCCACTGACTGGGATAAAGTTGTCAGGAATCAGAACGAAATAATTAGTAACGGTAATCAACAATATAAAATTAATAACTATATAACGAAAATATCCACCAATCTACTCGATAATTATAATAGGATCGTATCTGATATTAGTGATCTGAGAAGCGAAAAATTTGAACAAATGCTCTTTAACAAGATAACCATTCTCAAGGATGAAATTCAGGAAATTATTTTGGCATGTCAGCTTGCAAAAACGGGTATAGTCAATTCAAGACTTTTGGATAGTAGTGAAATAAATAATGTGCTCTCGCAAATCGAAACGCTTCCATATGAGAATGAAGTCGAAGCTCTAGAGTACGCAGAACCAATGGTACTAATTAAAGATTCATTACTCTTGTACGTAATTTGCCTTCCCAAAACCGAGGACCTTGACTTAAATCATATTATAGTGCGACCGACCATCAGAAACTGTAAAATGATCCATCTTAACTATTCCAGTTTGCTTGTCGCGCAAAAAATTAGATTCGGTATCATTGGAAAATGCCTAAAGATGCGGGAAACCATTGTGTGCCCAAGAAATCAGTTAAGAGAATTGACCTCAAACGAATGTCTTTTTCGTGTACTGGAGGGAAATGATGCCATTTGTGACTATCAGTTCCATGCTAGACCAATTATTGAGCTTGTTGACGAGAACACTCTTTACGTGACTAACTTCCATGGAAATCTTCGCTACGGGAATGTATCAAGAATTCTTAACGGTACCTACCTTGTAAACTTCCAAAACGACACAATTTGGGTTGATAATGTCGAATACATCAGTAAGGAAGTTAGAACCTTTCATTTTTTGCCCCCTGCCTTAGATAGCAATTTAACCGAGCACGAAATTAAATTAGATCTTGAATACCTACATCAACTCCATTTGGAGAATGTAAAAAAGTTACGGAATATTCCTCTTGTTAATACTGTATCAGTTGTCTCTGACACACTAATAATTCTATTCATAGGAATCCTGGTGGTGGGATTATGGATTTTCTACCCTCGAAAGAAACATGTGTTTACCGTGAGTCCTAGCGTAAGTTCGGGTTGTAATCTTTCAAATCCTATCACGCTGCCATTCTAATCAGTGAGACACAGATTTTTGAGGAGGGAGGAGTTATCACACTCCACACGTGCCACTTCATACACTCATTTAATTTCATACGGCACATGCCAATTAGTTATTTCCATTGTCAGCTATTTCCACAGGCCGTTCATCCCAGGTAATCGGGCAGGTGTAGTAATTGACCCCATTGAACTTGGTGCGGTCTCATGCAAATTGAGACCTTGCAATTTGTTTCATAGCGAGTAAGCAAAATTGTATTAACGAAATATAACATGATTTCTTTTATTGAGTAAGCAATTTGGAAGTAACAATTTAGATCATAGCGAGTAAGCAAAATTATATTCTTTTATTGAATAAGCAATTTGGAAATAATATATAGTAGTAATTATTGTACTTTAGCTTTAGTCTTTAACCAGATTCGAAAATATACATTTGTCAAAGGTAAACGTGTGTTTTTTTTGCCGTCCCTACCGCGACAAATGTTAACTTGAATGCAAAGTAATTCGAATATACTATTGGTGACATTATAGCTGGGCAGCCATATCAATGTCCTGCTATACTGCTTCTAAGGCAGTACTACAGCTGTACATTTTACGTGCTGCAGTTTCACCACTTCAGCAGTAGTATAGCAGTGCTTTTGCACTCCTTGTATTCCTATCGTTTGTCTTTTCCTATTTGTGGGATGGAAACGATCAACCATGAAACAAAACATATTACACGTACGCGGGTAATATGAAATTGGTGAATTTTGGGGTAAAATGCTATCTCTAGCATTAAAAGCATTCACGGGTTTACTCACGACTTCTGCAGCACTTTAGAAGTAGTGCTGTGTTTGCTGGGAAGTGTTATGAATTATTTTTTTGTCATATATTATTTTTTATGCTGAAATAAATGGTTTTTATTAAAATGATCTCGTTTTTACTGAAACTAAGTTACTATTTTTATTGAAACTAAAATCCCAAGATTTCTCTAGATTTTCTTGAAAAACTGCTCAAAACTCACTGTATTTTTCCTGGCAACGCTGGCCATGAGGGCCAAATTTGCTGAGTCACGCAGCAAGGTGAAAATGTTACCATTGTTGACTTAAATTTGAGATAACTTAGAAACTGTGCATTCTCAGCGTGAGGCAGATTCGGAGTGTTTTGTAAGCAATATGCTAATGTCAGTATTAGAGCATATATCTTGTATTTGCCGATTATGTACACAGTTGATTCAACTACCTGTTCACTAGTACATCTGCCTAAACGTGAAAATATTCATCAAGCTGTGCAAATGATTGATTAACATTCGTGTTTTTTGCTGAAACTATATGGGTACAAATTCTTCGTTTATATTTGTAAATGTGATAATAGAGAGACAGAGTACCAAATAAAAAGCATTAATAAATTATTTGAACTTCTGAATTTCCTTTTCTCTTAGGAAATAGAAAATGGCTTGCTTACGTTCCAAATTTTTGTTGCAAATATTATTTTCATGTCAAAAGAAACTCAAATTTAACAGAAAGTTTGCGAATAGCCTTCAGAACAATCGAAAGAATTCTCATTTTTCTTGGAATAAATGATATTTTTCTGAGTAAATATTTTATAAATACCAATTCATTTTCAAAATAAGAAGACTCATTAGAGAAAATAAGAAGACTCATTAGTCAGGAAACTGGGAAGCAGAAGAACAAAGGCATGGAGGTTAGAATATTGAAAAAGTTGGCTACCAAACCAGGCTTCTCGTAAAAGCAGACAAAGGGAACATTTTGTGGTCATAATGAACAAAGATGTATACTTATTTATTACTTCATACTTAATTCAGACCAGAAGGTCACTTAGCATGTAATCAAATAAATACAAATATAACATATTATAATTCAGTAAAATCAAATTTAAACAGTGCTTCATAAGGTAAATACAGCATTTGTTAACAAGAGAATATTAGGGTAAAAAACATCTAGCGCACCTGAACCGTTAGAAATACTAATGTTCCAAGAACAATAGAGGAATCGTGCAGATTTGGAGTGCATATTCCACCACATGTGGTCCAACCTGTTTTGAGTGCAAATTCACTTTGATCTTAACAATGCATTAAGACTCATAGAGCGGGAAGGATTTCAGGACTACCACTTGCATGAATTTCATGATTTAGGAAAACCAAACAGTGAAAAACTCTGAAAGCAGCATAAAATAATATAAACAACGAAAATGCTTAGTGCTTGCAACACTTTGCCAGCACTGCGACTAAGAGTCTCCCACAATTGCCTCAAGTCAAAATCAAATAACTCTATCGATCTCAATTTTATCGGATGATTTCGTCGAAAGTTACAGGGATAAAAATATGTTTGTGATTAAAAAAACCGGGACCGACAAATTTCTAGAACTTCGCAAATTTAAACATTGGTAGCTTGAACAAATATAATCAAACAAAAAATTGTTTGGCGAGCGTTTAGGTAGAAATTATACAATAAAATGAAAAGTCGAACTCGTTTCCTTTATTTCTACCAATTTATTTTTCAGAATCCGTATACCAGTATTTCGGCTATCACTTATAGCCTTCTTCAGCGATGTTTCGAAGAAACATCGCATAGCCGAAATACTGGTATACGGATTTTGAAAAATAAATTGGTAGAAATAAAGGAAACGAGTTCGACTTTTCATTTTATTGGTAGCTTATTTTCATTGTAAATGTTCGCAATATGAATACTTAATGTAAGCATTTATTGATACGAAAATAGCAAAAAACGCCTCGCGCTGGCAACCTTTTGCTAGCGTCAAAGCCAAATATATAAAAAAAATATATGATAAATCACACCTGTCTCACATCAAAATAAACCTACCCTGCGAACTTCGTTTTGATCCGATGGCGAAAATTTACGAATTTTCAAAAACTTAATATTTGTATTTTATTGTCACTAGGAGATTATTACCGTTAAAAATTTTTACCAAAAAAATTGCTTAGTAAAGATGTTGCAAACACATACAAAACCAACAATAACTGGCAGCCCAATCATGGTTTTTTAACCAAATTCCTTCTGAATTATGCCTATAATAAATTCCATTTATCAAATGAAATTCGTTTTGATTTCATGACTGCACTGGAAGCTAAAGGGCAAATAGCTTTATTTTGAGGAACGAATTTTCAAAATTTAAGACACCAAAATCATTATAGTTTTAAAACCGAGTTTTAAAACCAAATTTCTATCAAACGTGCTACTGCGTGAATTTCGTCAAAATCTGATGACTGAATCAGAATTATTACGGCTAAAAGCAGTTTTTTTTTCTTCATAAGTTTTCAAGATGGCACCACTGACACAGAGTTTCTCGCATTCCCAATTCGCTTCTATCAGACCTGGTCCCACATAATATCAATAGATTCTGTGAATTTCAGCTGTATCTGACAATTGAGTCGCGAATTCTCGTGAACAGGAGTTTTTTATGCTTAAAATATAGGATTATTGGAGGAGGGTAACCTTTCTTGTCCGATCAAATAGTTTTGCTTTGGTTGTATAGACAAAGCATAATATCTCTATGTAATTTGGTTTTCATTGTAAAGGACCAATAACTTTCGTAAGAGTCGATGGTTTGAAGGTTTTGACTTTCAGTGCCTTTCAAAGCTACAGGGCTACCAGCACGTTCATGAAAAACTACATTGGTCTACAAATTAAAAATATCAATATGTGTTTTAAGTTCCATAATGATTTGATAATCTGGTCAAAAGTTATCGCAATTCAAAAATTTTCCCAATCTCATTTTAGGCGCTTAGCGCACACATAGGATTAAAATTTGTATATATACCATTTGCAAGTCAAATTCACCATTTTGCAAGTCAATTTAACACTTTTGCAATTCAATTTAACAATTTTGCAATTGAATTAAACACTTTTGCAATTGAATTTAACACTTTTTTAAAACAATTTAACATTTTTGCAATTCAATTTAACATTTTTGCAATTCAATTTAACATTTTTGCAATTCAATTTCACATTTTCGCAATTCAATTTAACTTTTTTGCAAATCAGTTTAACGTTTTAGGAATGGTGATATTACTTAGCTTCGAGTGTGCGAAATGAATAGAAGAAACGACGAATGTGAGTGATAGTTTAATTAAAATCGGAAAGGTAGTATTACAAAAATAAGTAAACATTCTATTTTACCAATATGTAAATTAGGTATGATATTCTATTGCTATTATAGCAATTTAATCTTACCATTGATAATAAAAATATTTGTTACTGTTTGTCCTAATCGAAAATATTTTCAATTGCTATACAAAAATTATGTACAAATTATCAAATAATTTCATTCTGACTTCATTTGAATGAAATGATACGCAAGTAATAATAAAAATCGAAAAAATCGAACAATATTTACTGTGATAATAACTGTTAGAAAGCTTAATATCTTGTTGCGTGTAACTGTAACATCTTACTGTTACAATATACGGTTATTTTTTGACAACATCTATCGAAGTGCATATCAGCCAATTAATTATTGTACTCATTCATTGTACTCACCGTCATTGCAAGAGGTAACATTGTTTTTGAAATTATTAATAATAGTGAAAATGAGTGCTAGTAACGACGTTAATGAAGTAACTGATTTTAGTTCAGGTTCAGGTATGAACAATTGAACATTTTTGAAAATATAGGAAAACCAGTTTGAATAAGTTTATAAAAACTCTGTTTAGTGTTATTAAAAGAAGTTGAAAATTAAGTTTTATTGAGTTCAAGCAATCGAGACTAGTTCTTTCAAAGTTTTTTTCATTTTATTAGATGAAAACTACTCGCTTAGGTCAGAGCAGACCCAAGCTTCAACATCAGATGACTTGGTGCAAAGACAACGCAACGCCAGACAACACCAGCGTGGGAGAAGCCGTGGCCGCTATTCTAATTATACAAAGCAACAAAAGGAGTTGCTAGTAAAATTTTATGAAGATGGGATGAGTGTGAAAGAAGCAGCAGCAGCAGCTGAAATAAAACAAGAGACAGCCAGAAGCATCCTGCGAGCGTATACAAAAAATGATTGCACTTTACAGGCAAACATACGTGGTGGATCACGACAAAAAAAGTTGACGGAAGAAGTACTACAAAAAATCGAGGAATACGTGGAGCGAAACCCTACTATAACCATCAAGACTATTAAGCAACAGCTTGCGCAACAAGGATTTGATGTTAGTATGTCCACTGTCAACAACGGGTTGACCAAATTGAAAATCAAACTAAAGCTAGCACACTTTGAGATGGATAGAGTAAACGCAACTCGCACAATCGAACTACGGAAGGAATATGCTATCGATCTGTCGGCAAGATGCCAGCAAACCCGTCAAAACATGATTTTTATAGATGAGTGTGGATTCAACTTTCTTCTTCGTCGACGGCAAGCACGTTCTCAAAAAAATACACGTGGTAATACCAACAGTTTGAGGCCGCAATGTGACCTGCATAGCTGCTATGAGTAAGGAGGAGGTCATACACAGTAAAGTGTTGACTAATTCTACGTGTAACGCTGAGCGATTCTGTTATTTCATGCGGGAATTGATGGCAAAACTTGGCACCTCTTGGCAAGAGTCATTAGTTATAATGGAAAATGCTAAGATCCACAAGGGTAGAGAGGTCCAAGACATTGTGCAGTCGGCGAGATTGCTTCTGGTGTTTCTGCCGCCATATTCTCCGATGCTCAACCCAATTGAAAAAGTATTCTCAAAAGTAAAGGGCTTTGTGCGGAATGCTCTAGGCAATGATTCAGAAGAACATTCCCTGCCAAATTTAATTGCAGCAGGTGTCAATAATATCACACCATCAGACTGCACAAACTACTTCCTGGATATGATGCTCCAACTCCCAACTGCTGCGGCTGGACATGAATTACATTAATTCTTATTAAGAGCGCAGCAATCATTAAGTAATAAAATTAAGTATAAGTTTGATTAGGCAATAAAACAATCACTCACATTCGTCGTTTCTTAATTTTTTCAATGTTTATATGGTACCCTCGAAGTTAACTAATATCGTCATTTCTAAAGCGTGAAACTCATTTGTCGAAGCTTTAACCTGATTTGCGAAAGTGTGAAATTGAGTTGCAAAATTGTTAAATTGAATTGCAAAAGTGTGAAATTGAATTGCAAAAGTGTTAAATTGAATTGCAAAAGTGTTAAATTGAATTGCAAAATTGTTAAATTGAATTGCAAAAATTTTAAATTGTTTTAAAAAAGTGTTAAATTCAATTGCAAAAGTGTTAAATTGAATTGCAAAATTGTTAAATTGAATTGCAAAAGTGTTAAATTGGCTTGCAAAATGGTGAATTTGACTTGCAAATGGTATATATCATCATATTCACATTAAAAACACGTTTGAAACTCATTTTACAAACTTTGTTTTCGCAAAAGTTATTTGTTGACAGAATATTAGGTACATTTAAAATATGACTAAAATGGCTGCCGGTGCCAAAAGGCTAAAGATTATTAACTTTTTGTGAAACCAGGCACTATTTTGTCTGCATAAACACTAATGTATCCTGAACATTTCAGTCCAATTGGCTGGTGCGTTCCTGAGTTTTTTTTACTGAAATTTTTTGATAGAATACACATATGTATAATCGATTACTATAATCAATCAAAATAGTGAAGAAGGTACTGAAATCTGAAATCAACTAGCTGAGGCTTTATATATAAGCGCTGCCCAATATTCAATGCCTTCCGAAAATTCAAAAAAACTCTAGCGCACCTGAACCGCTAGGAACATTAATGTTCGAAGAACAGTAGAAGAATCGTGCAGGTTTTGAGTGCATATTCCACCACATGAGCTGCTTATTACGGCCAAACTGTTTCAAACGCCACGTTTTACTTTGGTCTCCAGAATGCATCGATTCTGCTCATTGGATCGTGAGTTTCCGTGAACAGAAGTTTTTGATGCTAATATAGGTAAATTGGGCAAGGGTTACCAGGCGTGCCCGTTATACCATATCAAATTTTTTTTATTGTCTATGTAAACAAAGCAAAAGATTTACATATGAATGGCTTTTTTTTGAAGGAACGGCATTTTTTCAAGAGAGACGATGATTTGGAGGTTTTCATTTTCAGTGCCTGCCCTAGCTACAGGGTTGCCAACAAGCTCATTAAAAGCTACACAAATTTACAATTAAATAATACCAATATGTCCTGAAAATTTCGTAATGATTGAATAGCTGCGTCAAAAGTTATCGCAATTTAAAAATTTTCAAGTTTTTCCGTTCTCTTTTTAGGCACCCAGCGCACACATGGGGTCAAAAAATTCCAAAACATTATCCGACTCACATGTAAAACACGTTTGAAATATATTTCGTCAACTTTATTTTTGCAAAAGTTATTTGTGTATGGAATAATAGGTATATTAAAAATATCATTAAAATGGCCACCGGCGCCAAAGGGTTAAAGATTATTAACCTTTTGTGAGACCTGGCACTATCCTGCATATACATTAATGTGTCCTGAAAATTTCAGTTCAATCGGATGGCGCGTTCCTGAGATTTTTTCACTGTATTTTTTTGATGATATATATATATATATATATATATATATATATATATATATATATATATATATATATATATATATATATATATATATATATATATATATATATATATATATATATATATATATATATATATATATATATATATATATATATATATATATATATATATATATATATATATATATATATATATATATATATATATATATATATATATATATATATATATATATATATATATATATATATATATATATATATATATATAGAAATATGAATTTTTGGCCAAAGTGATTTTAATACTAATGTTCTTCTTCGAACATTAGTAAAAAGGGAAACGTACTCAAAGAAGTAGTAACCGCCACAAAACTACTAACATGACAGATTACTGAATGCATTGCGGAGGATTGCAAACGTCTACGAAAGATTGGTCATAGGGCTATGAAGAACTGAGAAAAGGTAAACAAAAACTCTAGCGCACCTGAACCGCTAGAAACACTAATGTTCGAAGAACAGTAAAAGAATCGTGCAGGTTTTGAGTGCATATTCCACCACATGTGCTGCTTATTACGGCCAAACTGTTTCAAATGCCACGTTTTACTTTGGTCTCAAGAATGCATTATAACTCATATGGTGGAAGGTTTCAGATATTACCACTGGCATGAATTTCAACGTTTATGAGAGCAAAACAGGGGTTAATTATATTCGTTATCAGTTGCTTATTTTACATAATTTTGAAAGCAGCATCTCATATAACTTCAATGAAGAAAATGCTCAGTGACTGCAGCACTGTAACTGAAGTTGATGTTTGGGGCTGCGATCCAAAAAATTTGCAGAACTTTGGGAATTGAAACATTGGTTATTTATTTTCATTGTAAATGTTTAAATACTAACTGTAAGCATTTTTTGGTACAAAAGTAGCACAACTGGCTCGTGCTGGCAACCTTCTTCCAGTATCAAAGCCAAGAATATATCACATCTGCTTCACGTTGTTATATTACATTCGAAGTTATAGGAGTATAAAGAAATTAAGGGTTACTTGCAGCGAGTTTTTTTCAAATAATCGAAAACTTAATATTTGCTATTTATTGTCACTAAAATATCATTACCAATTGAAAATTCTACGATAAAACCGCTTAATAAAGATATTGCAATTAAACACACAACCAACAATAGCTGGCAGCCCTATCATGGCTTTTCAAGCAAATTTGGCCTGAATAATGTTTATGATAGGTTTCATTAATTGTATGAAATTCGTATTGATTTCATGACTGCACTGGAAGCTATAGGGCAAAAAGTTTTATTTTCCTGACAGAATTTTCAAAACCAAAGACACAAAAATTACCATAGCTGGCAGCACCAATCGAATTTTTCAACCAAATATCTATCAAACAGAGTTTAGAGTAAGGTTCAGCTACTGTGTCAATTTCATGAAAATCTGGTTTCTAATTTACATTTCATAGGGCAAAAAGCAGTTTTTTTTTCTTTGTAATTTTTCAAGATGGCACCACTGGTACAGGGTTGCCCACAATTCAAAATCGCTTCTATCAGATCTGGTCCTACTTAAGTCCAATGCATTCTGTAAATTTCAGCTGTATGTGATTATTGGTTCGTGAGTTCCCGTGAACAGAAGTTTTTGATGCTAAAAATATAGGTTAACTGGGAGAGGGTTACCGTTCTTGTCCGACATGAAATTTCCAAAGTTTTACTTTGAACGTGTAGATGAAACATAAGATTTGTATACAGATTGGTTTTATTGTAAGAAACATACATTTTTTTGAATATTCGATGGTTTGAATGTTTTCACTTCCAATTTTTATTTTTTCAAATTTAAGACACCAAAATTATCATAGCTGGCAGCTCCACCACTATATAATTATTACCACTATATAATTATATATATATATATATATATATATATATATATATATATATATATATATATATATATATATATATATATATATATATATATATATATATATATATATATATATATATATATATATATAAATTTATATTATATATAATCAAAATGATTAAGGGAGATAATCTCTGGAGTGGCTGATCCGATTGAGCTGAAACTTTCGGAGAACGTAGATGTATTTAATAGGTAGGTCCACGATTTGGTTTGGGTGCCGAATTCCAAACACAAGAATTAAAGCTTAAATTTAGATATCCTAAACCTTTTGGCGGCGGTGAGCGTTTTAGTGAATTTTGAGGTACTCCTATATTTCCAAGCAGCGTGAATTTTTGTTCAAAAAAAGTATTGTGAATGAAAACTTATTCTGTTTTAAGCTTGCATATGACCAAAAGTTGGAAATTTTGAGCCGTGTGTGGGTGCAGCGTGCCTAAAAGTAGGCAAGGATTTTTTTTCAAATTTTGATTTGTCATTACTTCTGACAAAAACATTGGATCATCGTGAAATTTGCAAAGCGTATTGATGTTGACTAAAATTTAATACGCGTGGATTTTCAAGGTAGCGCGAGTTACCCTTTAGCTGCGGCAGGCTCTTGAAAAAAATCCTTCAAATCATTGAACCTCCTGAAAAATTTTTGATTTATGACAAAAAATTCAAATCATTGATATATTTTAACGTTTGTGCATCATGCCAATTTAAAAATTTTAAAATTCCGATTTGCACAAGAACGGCAGCCCATCACTTAATTCCCTCTATTTTCAGCACTCTAAAGTTCTGTTCACGAGAACTGACAACCGGATTATCCGATCATAATGAAATTCACAGGACATGTTGGTATCAACTAGGACCAGGTCTGATAGAAGTGATTTTGAAATGCGGGCAATGCGGTATAACTTCCGATTCAGCCATCAAATTTAAACAAAATTCACTCGACATTTGGATCTTACTTAAGGTAACATTTGGTGCAAATTTGACTGAAAAATTAGAACAGAGTTGCCAGCTATGGTGATTTGTGTCTCCTAAATCTTGCAAATTTGGTCAGCAAAATAAAGCTTTTTTCTCTATTAATTCCGGTGCAGTCATGATATCAAAATAAAGTTTATGCAGTACATAGATTTTGATGTGAGCCAAATGTTGTAGGAATTTCGTACAAAAACCATGAAAGGGCTGCCAGCTATGACCATTTTTGTAATTTTTTGGAATTTCTTTACTGCGCGATTATGTCATTAGATTTGCAAATGGGAACGATCCTGCAATGAAAAATAACAACAAATATTAACGCTTTAAAAATTTGAAAAGTTTTGAGGGTGGTTACACTAAAAATTCTTTTCACCCGTATGACTTCTAGCGCAGTGATTCAATCGAAACGAAATTTATTGGTTGGGTTTAGTTTAACGTGAAGCAGATTTGGTATATATTTTGCTTTGCTGCTGACACAAGGTAACCAGCTTTAGCCATTTTCGTAACTATTGCATCAACAGAGGCTTCAAATTAAGTTATCATATGAAAAACATTTGCAATAAAACTAAGAAAACAATTTTTAAATATTCCGAGTTTTGAACATTTTTTGGATGGCAGCCTCAAACAACGTTAACCGCTAAAGCTTTTGACGAAATCCTCCGATGAGAACGAAATTCAAAGGATAAGTTGATTTAAGTATGAGCTTGTGAAAGTAAACTTATTGTTGCTTCGTTGGGCAAATGTTGCCAGCACTGAACATTTTCATCATTTGTGTTATAGTCGAGTTCTGTTGCTCTGAACAAGGAATGGTTGATATGATTCTACAAAAAAGTGTATAACGTCTTTCCACATTTTTTTGTCACTCAAAGACAATTTCTTCGAAAATTAGTTTTCTAGCGGTTCAGGTGCGCTAGAGTTTTTTTTCTTTGTAGAAATTTTTAACCGCAGCACAAAACTTACGCAATCAAAATAAAAACTAGAAACACTAATGTTCGAAGAACAGTAGAAGAATCGTGCAGGTTTTGAGTGCATATTCCACCACATGTGCTGCTTATTACGGCCAAACTGTTTCAAATGCCACGTTTTACTTTCGTCTTAAGAATGCATTATAACTCATATGGTGCAAGGTTTCAGATATTACCACTGGCATGAATTTCAACGTTTATGAGAGCAAAACACGGGTTAATTATATTCGTTATCAGTTGCTTATTTCACATAATTTTGAAAGCAGCATCTCATATAACATCAATGAAGAAAATGCTCAGTGCCTGCAGCACTGTAACTGAAGTTGGTGTTTGGGGCTGCGATCCGAAAAATTTGCAGAACTTTACGAATTGTAACATCGGTTATTTATTTTCATTGTAAATGTTTCCGGTATGTATATTAACTGTAAGCATTTATTGATACAAAAGTAGCACAACCGACTCGTGCTGGCAACCTTTCGCCAGTATCAAATCCAAGAATATATCAAATCTGCTTCACGTTGTTTAATTACATTCGAAGTTATAGGAGTATAAAGAAATTTAGGGTTACCTGCAGCGAGTTTTTTCAAATGATCGAAAGCTTAATATTTGCTGTTTATTGTCACTACAATATCATTACCATTTGAAAATTCTACGATAAAACCGCTTAATAAAGATATTGCAATTAAACACAAAACCAACAATAGCTGGCAACCCTATCGTGCCTTTTCAACCAAATTTGGCCTGAATAATGTTTATGACAGGTTTCATTAATTGTATGAAATTCGTATTGATTTCATGACTGCACTGGAAGTTATAGTGCAAAAAGTTTTATTTTCCTGAGCGAATTTTCAAAACCAAAGACACAAAAATTACCATAGCTGGTAGCACCAATCAAATTTTTCAACCAAATTTCCACCAAACAGAGATTAGAGTTAGGTTTAGCTTCTGTGTCAATTTCATGAAAATCTGGTAGCTTATTCACATTTCATAGGGCAAAAAGCAGTTTTTATTCTTTGTAATTTTTCAAGATGGCACCACTGGCACAGAGTTGCCCACAATTCAAAATCGCTTCTATCAAATCTGGTCTTACTTAAGTCCAATGCATTCTGTAAATTTTAGCTGTATCTGATTATTGGTTCGTGAGTTTCCGTGAACAGAAGTTTTTGATGCTAAAAATATAGGTTAACTGGGAGAGGGTTACCGTTCTTGTCCGACATGAAATTTCCAAAGTTTAATTTTGAACGTGTAGATAAAACATAAGATTTATATACAGATTGGTTTTATTGTAAGAAACGGACATTTTTTTGAATATTCGAAGGTTTGAATGTTTTCACTTCCAATTTTTTTTTTTCAAAATGAAGACACCAAAATTATCATAGCTGGAAGCTCCAACCGAATTTTTCAACCAAATTTCCACCAAACGTGGCTTAAAGTAAGGTCCAGCAATTGTGTAAGTTTCGTCAAAATCGAACGATTCAATCAGAATTTATAGGGCTAAAAACAGTTATCTTTTTTAGTGGTTTTTCAAGATGGCACCACTGGCACAGAATCGCCCGCATTTCAAAATCACTTCTATCAGACCTGTTCCTATTTAAGGTCAATACATGCTGTGAATTTCAAATAATTCTGCCCATCGGATCGTGAGTTTCCGTGAACAGAAGTTTTTGATGCTAAAAATATAGGTAAATTGGGCAAGGGTTGCCAGGCGTGCCCGTTATACCATATCTTTTTTTTTTTTTGGTTATGTAAACAAAGCACAAGATTTACATATGAAAGGCTTATTTTTGAAGAAACGGCATTTTTTCAAGAGAGACGATGATTTGGAGGTTTTCACTTTCAGTGCCTGCCCTAGCTACAGGGTTGCCAGCACGCTCATTAAAAGCCACACAAATCTACAACTAAATAATATCAATATGTCCTGAAAATTTGGTAATGATTGAATAGCTTTGTCAAAAGTTATCGAAATTTAAAAATTTTCAAATTTTCCCGTCCTCTTTTTAGGCACCCAGCGCACACATAGGGTTAAAAAATTCCAAAGCATTATCCGATTCATATGTAAAACACGTTAGAAATTTATTTTATTAACTTTATTTTTGCGAAAATTTTTTGTGCACGAAATAATAGGTATATTAAAAATATCACTTAAATGCCCGCCGGCGCGAAAAGGTTTACAATAACTGACATTTAAAGAGACCTGGACCTATTCTGCATATACACCAATGTATCCTGAAAGTTTCAGCTCAATCGAATGGCGCGTTCCCGAGATTATCTCACTGAAATTTTTTGTACATATATATATATATATATATATATATAGAAATATGAATTTTTGGCCGAATCGATTTTAATACTAATGTTCTTCGAACATTAGTAAAAACTCTAGCGCACCTGAACCGCTAGAAACACTAATGTTCGAAGAACAGTAGAAGAATCGTGCAGGTTTTGAGTGCATATTCCACCACATGTGCTGCTTATTACGGCCAAACTGTTTCAAATGCCACGTTTTACTTTCGTCTTAAGAATGCATTATAACTCATATGGTGCAAGGTTTCAGATATTACCACTGGCATGAATTTCAACGTTTATGAGAGCAAAACACGGGTTAATTATATTCGTTATCAGTTGCTTATTTCACATAATTTTGAAAGCAGCATCTCATATAACATCAATGAAGAAAATGCTCAGTGCCTGCAGCACTGTAACTGAAGTTGGTGTTTGGGGCTGCGATCCGAAAAATTTGCAGAACTTTGCGAATTGTAACATCGGTTATTTATTTTCATTGTAAATGTTTCCGGTATGTATACTAACTGTAAGCATTTATTGATACAAAAGTAGCACAACCGACTCGTGCTGGCAACCTTTCGCCAGTATCAAATCCAAGAATATATCAAATCTGCTTCACGTTGTTTAATTACATTCGAAGTTATAGGAGTATAAAGAAATTTAGGGTTACCTGCAGCGAGTTTTTTCAAATGATCGAAAGCTTAATATTTGCTGTTTATTGTCACTACAATATCATTACCATTTGAAAATTCTACGATAAAACCGCTTAATAAAGATATTGCAATTAAACACAAAACCAACAATAGCTGGCAACCCTATCGTGTCTTTTCAACCAAATTTGGCCTGAATAATGTTTATGACAGGTTTCATTAATTGTATGAAATTCGTATTGATTTCATGACTGCACTGGAAGTTATAGTGCAAAAAGTTTTATTTTCCTGAGCGAATTTTCAAAACCAAAGACACAAAAATTACCATAGCTGGTAGCACCAATCAAATTTTTCAACCAAATTTCCACCAAACAGAGATTAGAGTTAGGTTTAGCTTCTGTGTCAATTTCATGAAAATCTGGTAACTTATTCACATTTCATAGGGCAAAAAGCAGTTTTTTTTCTTTGTAATTTTTCAAGATGGCACCACTGGCACAGAGTTGCCCACAATTCAAAATCGCTTCTATCAAATCTGGTCTTACTTAAGTCCAATGCATTCTGTAAATTTTAGCTGTATCTGATTATTGGTTCGTGAGTTTCCGTGAACAGAAGTTTTTGATGCTAAAAATATAGGTTAACTGGGAGAGGGTTACCGTTCTTGTCCGACATGAAATTTCCAAAGTTTTATTTTGAACGTGTAGATAAAACATAAGATTTATATACAGATTGGTTTTATTGTAAGAAACGGACATTTTTTTGAATATTCGATGGTTTGAATGTTCTCACTTCCAAATTTTTTTTTTCAAAATGAAGACACCAAAATTATCATAGCTGGCAGCTCCAACCGAATTTTTCGACCAAATTTCTACCAAACGTGGCTTAAGGTCCAGCAATTGTGTAAGTTTCGTCAAAATCGAACGATTCAATCAGAATTTATAGGGCTAAAAACAGTTATCTTTTTTAGTGGTTTTTCAAGATGGCACCACTGGCACAGAATCGCCCGCATTTCAAAATCACTTCTATCAGACTGAGTCCTATTTAAGGTCAATACATGCTGTGAATTTCAAATAATTCTGCCCATCGGATCGTGAGTTTCCGTGAACAGAAGTTTTTGATGCTTAAAATATAGGTAAATTGGGCAAGGGTTGCCAGGCGTGCCCGTTATACCATATCTTTTCAACGTTTTGATAAAAATATCACTTAAATGCCCGCCGGCGCGAAAAGGTTTACAATAACTGACATTTAAAGAGACCTGGACCTATTCTGCATATACACCAATGTATCCTGAAAGTTTCACCTCAATCGAATGGCGCGTTCCCGAGATTATCTCACTGAAATTTTTTGTACATATATATATATATATATATATATATATATAGAAATATGAATTTTTGGCCGAATCGATTTTAATACTAATGTTCTTCGAACATTAGTAAAAACTCTAACGCATCAAAACTGCTAGAAACACTTATTTTCGAAGAAAAGTGGGGGAATTGTTCGAATTTTGAATGCCAACGCTGTCACACGTGCTCCTTATTACAGCCAGCCTGTTTCGAAGGTGTTTCACCATTTGGAACTCAAAAATGCATTGAAACATAAAAAACTCTAGCGCACCTGAACCGCTAGAAACACTAATGTTCGAAGAACAGTAGAAGAATCGTGCAGGTTTTGAGTGCATATTCCACCACATGTGCTGCTTATTACGGCCAAACTGTTTCAAATGCCACGTTTTACTTTCGTCTTAAGAATGCATTATAACTCATATGGTGCAAGGTTTCAGATATTACCACTGGCATGAATTTCAACGTTTATGAGAGCAAAACACGGGTTAATTATATTCGTTATCAGTTGCTTATTTCACATAATTTTGAAAGCAGCATCTCATATAACATCAATGAAGAAAATGCTCAGTGCCTGCAGCACTGTAACTGAAGTTGGTGTTTGGGGCTGCGATCCGAAAAATTTGCAGAACTTTGCGAATTGTAACATCGGTTATTTATTTTCATTGTAAATGTTTCCGGTATGTATACTAACTGTAAGCATTTATTGATACAAAAGTAGCACAACCGACTCGTGCTGGCAACCTTTCGCCAGTATCAAATCCAAGAATATATCAAATCTGCTTCACGTTGTTTAATTACATTCGAAGTTATAGGAGTATAAAGAAATTTAGGGTTACCTGCAGCGAGTTTTTTCAAATGATCGAAAGCTTAATATTTGCTGTTTATTGTCACTACAATATCATTACCATTTGAAAATTCTACGATAAAACCGCTTAATAAAGATATTGCAATTAAACACAAAACCAACAATAGCTGGCAACCCTATCGTGTCTTTTCAACCAAATTTGGCCTGAATAATGTTTATGACAGGTTTCATTAATTGTATGAAATTCGTATTGATTTCATGACTGCACTGGAAGTTATAGTGCAAAAAGTTTTATTTTCCTGAGCGAATTTTCAAAACCAAAGACACAAAAATTACCATAGCTGGTAGCACCAATCAAATTTTTCAACCAAATTTCCACCAAACAGAGATTAGAGTTAGGTTTAGCTTCTGTGTCAATTTCATGAAAATCTGGTAACTTATTCACATTTCATAGGGCAAAAAGCAGTTTTTTTTCTTTGTAATTTTTCAAGATGGCACCACTGGCACAGAGTTGCCCACAATTCAAAATCGCTTCTATCAAATCTGGTCTTACTTAAGTCCAATGCATTCTGTAAATTTTAGCTGTATCTGATTATTGGTTCGTGAGTTTCCGTGAACAGAAGTTTTTGATGCTAAAAATATAGGTTAACTGGGAGAGGGTTACCGTTCTTGTCCGACATGAAATTTCCAAAGTTTTATTTTGAACGTGTAGATAAAACATAAGATTTATATACAGATTGGTTTTATTGTAAGAAACGGACATTTTTTTGAATATTCGATGGTTTGAATGTTTTCACTTCCAAATTTTTTTTTTCAAAATGAAGACATTAAAATTATCATAGCTGGCAGCTCCAACCGAATTTTTCGACCAAATTTCTACCAAACGTGGCTTAAGGTCCAGCAATTGTGTAAGTTTCGTCAAAATCGAACGATTCAATCAGAATTTATAGGGCTAAAAACAGTTATCTTTTTTAGTGGTTTTTCAAGATGGCACCACTGGCACAGAATCGCCCGCATTTCAAAATCACTTCTATCAGACCTGGTCCTATTTAAGGTCAATACATGCTGTGAATTTCAAATAATTCTGCCCATCGGATCGTGAGTTTCCGTGAACAGAAGTTTTTGATGCTAAAAATATAGGTAAATTGGGCAAGGGTTGCCAGGCGTGCCCGTTATACCATATCTTTTCAACGTTTTGATAAAAATATCACTTAAATGCCCGCCGGCACGAAAAGGTTTACAATAACTGACATTTAAAGAGACCTGGACCTATTCTGCATATACACCAATGTATCCTGAAAGTTTCAGCTCAATCGAATGGCGCGTTCCCGAGATTATCTCACTGAAATTTTTTGTACATATATATATATATATATATATATATATATAGAAATATGAATTTTTGGCCGAATCGATTTTAATACTAATGTTCTTCGAACATTAGTAAAAACTCTAACGCATCAAAACTGCTAGAAACATTTATTTTCGAAGAAAAGTGGGGGAATTGTTCGAATTTTGAATGCCAACGCTGTCACACGTGCTCCTTATTACAGCCAGCCTGTTTCGAAGGTGTTTCACCATTTGGAACTCAAAAATGCATTGAAACATAAAAAACTCTAGCGCACCTGAACCGCTAGAAACACTAATGTTCGAAGAACAGTAGAAGAATCGTGCAGGTTTTGAGTGCATATTCCACCACATGTGCTGCTTATTACGGCCAAACTGTTTCAAATGCCACGTTTTACTTTCGTCTTAAGAATGCATTATAACTCATATGGTGCAAGGTTTCAGATATTACCACTGGCATGAATTTCAACGTTTATGAGAGCAAAACACGGGTTAATTATATTCGTTATCAGTTGCTTATTTCACATAATTTTGAAAGCAGCATCTCATATAACATCAATGAAGAAAATGCTCAGTGCCTGCAGCACTGTAACTGAAGTTGGTGTTTGGGGCTGCGATCCGAAAAATTTGCAGAACTTTGCGAATTGTAACATCGGTTATTTATTTTCATTGTAAATGTTTCCGGTATGTATACTAACTGTAAGCATTTATTGATACAAAAGTAGCACAACCGACTCGTGCTGGCAACCTTTCGCCAGTATCAAATCCAAGAATATATCAAATCTGCTTCACGTTGTTTAATTACATTCGAAGTTATAGGAGTATAAAGAAATTTAGGGTTACCTGCAGCGAGTTTTTTCAAATGATCGAAAGCTTAATATTTGCTGTTTATTGTCACTACAATATCATTACCATTTGAAAATTCTACGATAAAACCGCTTAATAAAGATATTGCAATTAAACACAAAACCAACAATAGCTGGCAACCCTATCGTGTCTTTTCAACCAAATTTGGCCTGAATAATGTTTATGACAGGTTTCATTAATTGTATGAAATTCGTATTGATTTCATGACTGCACTGGAAGTTATAGTGCAAAAAGTTTTATTTTCCTGAGCGAATTTTCAAAACCAAAGACACAAAAATTACCATAGCTGGTAGCACCAATCAAATTTTTCAACCAAATTTCCACCAAACAGAGATTAGAGTTAGGTTTAGCTTCTGTGTCAATTTCATGAAAATCTGGTAACTTATTCACATTTCATAGGGCAAAAAGCAGTTTTTTTTCTTTGTAATTTTTCAAGATGGCACCACTGGCACAGAGTTGCCCACAATTCAAAATCGCTTCTATCAAATCTGGTCTTACTTAAGTCCAATGCATTCTGTAAATTTTAGCTGTATCTGATTATTGGTTCGTGAGTTTCCGTGAACAGAAGTTTTTGATGCTAAAAATATAGGTTAACTGGGAGAGGGTTACCGTTCTTGTCCGACATGAAATTTCCAAAGTTTTATTTTGAACGTGTAGACAAAACATACGATTTATATACAGATTGGTTTTATTGTAAGAAACGGACATTTTTTTGAATATTCGATGGTTTGAATGTTTTCACTTCCAAATTTTTTTTTTCAAAATGAAGACACCAAAATTATCATAACTGGCAGCTCCAACCGAATTTTTCGACCAAATTTCTACCAAATGTGGCTTAAAGTAAGGTCCAGCAATTGTGTAAGTTTCGTCAAAATCGAACGATTCAATCAGAATTTATAGGGCTAAAAACAGTTATCTTTTTTAGTGGTTTTTCAAGATGGCACCACTGGCACAGAATCGCCCGCATTTCAAAATCACTTCTATCAGACCGAGTCCTATTTAAGGTCAATACATGCTGTGAATTTCAAAAAATTCTGCCCATCGGATCGTGAGTTTCCGTGAACAGAAGTTTTTGATGCTTAAAATATAGGTAAATTGGGCAAGGGTTGCCAGGCGTGCCCGTTATACCATATCTTTTTTTTTTTTTGGTTATGTAAACAAAGCACAATATTTACATATGAAAGGCTTATTTTTGAAGAAACTGCATTTTTTCAAGAGAGACGATGATTTGGAGGTTTTCACTTTCAGTGCCTGCCCTAGCTACAGGGTTGCCAGCACGCTCATTTAAAGCCACACAAATCTACAACTAGATAATATCAATATGTCCTGAAAATTTGGTAATGATTGAATAGCTCTGTCAAAAGTTATCGAAATTTAAAAATTTTCAAATTTTCCCGTCCTCTTTTTAGGCACCCAGCGCACACATAGGGTTAAAAAATTCCAAAGCATTATCCGATTCATATGTAAAACACGTTAGAAATTTATTTTATTAACTTTATTTTTGCGAAAATCATTTGTGCACGAAATAATAGGTATATTAAAAATATCACTTAAATGCCCGCCGGCGCGAAAAGGTTTATAATAACTGAAATATAAAGAGACCTGGACCTATTCTGCATATACACCAATGTATCCTGAAAGTTTCAGCTCAATCGAATGGCGCGTTCCCGAGATTATCTCACTGAAATTTTTTGTACATATATATATATATATATATAGAAATATGAATTTTTGGCCGAATCGATTTTAATACCAATGTTCTTCGAACATTAGTAAAAACTCTAGCGCACCTGAACCGCTAGAAACACTAATTTCGAAGAACAGTAGAAAAATCGTGCAGGTTTTGAGTGCATATTCCACCACATGTGCTGCTTATTACGGCCAAACTGTTTCAAATGCCACGTTTTACTTTCGTCTTAAGAATGCATTATAACTCATATGGTGCAAGGTTTCAGATATTACCACTGGCATGAATTTCAACGTTTATGAGAGCAAAACACGGGTTAATTATATTCGTTATCAGTTGCTTATTTCACATAATTTTGAAAGCAGCATCTCATATAACATCAATGAAGAAAATGCTCAGTGCCTGCAGCACTGTAACTGAAGTTGGTGTTTGGGGCTGCGATCCGAAAAATTTGCAGAACTTTGCGAATTGTAACATCGGTTATTTATTTTCATTGTAAATGTTTCCGGTATGTATACTAACTGTAAGCATTTGTTGATACAAAAGTAGCACAACCGACTCGTGCTGGCATCCTTTCGCCAGTATCAAAGCCAAGAATATATCAAATCTGCTTCACGTTGTTTAATTACATTCGAAGTTATAGGAGTATAAAGAAATTTAGGGTTACCTGCAGCGAGTTTTTTCAAATGATCGAAAGCTTAATATTTGCTGTTTATTGTCACTACAATATCATTACCATTTGAAAATTCTACGATAAAACCGCTTAATAAAGATATTGCAATTAAACACAAAACCAACAATAGCTGGCAACCCTATCGTGTCTTTTCAACCAAATTTGGCCTGAATAATGCTTATGACAGGTTTCATTAATTGTATGAAATTCGTATTGATTTCATGACTGCACTGGAAGTTATAGTGCAAAAAGTTTTATTTTCCTGAGCGAATTTTCAAAACCAAAGACACAAAAATTACCATAGCTGGTAGCACCAATCAAGTTTTACAACCAAATTTCCACCAAACAGAGATTAGAGTTAGGTTTAGCTTCTGTGTCAATTTCATGAAAATCTGGTAACTTATTCACATTTCATAGGGCAAAAAGCAGTTTTTTTTCTTTGTAATTTTTCAAGATGGCACCACTGGCACAGACCTGCCCACAATTCAAAATCGCTTCTATCAAATCTGGTCTTACTTAAGTCCAATGCATTCTGTAAATTTTAGCTGTATCTGATTATTGGTTCGTGAGTTTCCGTGAACAGAAGTTTTTGATGCTAAAAATATAGGTTAACTGGGAGAGGGTTACCGTTCTTGTCCGACATGAAATTTCCAAAGTTTTATTTTGAACGTGTAGATAAAACATAAGATTTATATACAGATTGGTTTTATTGTAAGAAACGGACATTTTTTTTAATATTCGAAGGTTTGAATGTTTTCACTTCCAAATTTTTTTTTTCAAAATGAAGACACCAAAATTATCATAGCTGGCAGCTCCAACCGAATTTTTCGACCAAATTTCTACCAAACGTGGCTTAAAGTAAGGTCCAGCAATTGTGTAAGTTTCGTCAAAATCGAACGATTCAATCAGAATTTATAGGGCTAAAAACAGTTATCTTTTTTAGTGGTTTTTCAAGATGGCACCACTGGCACAGAATCGCCCGCATTTCAAAATCACTTCTATCAGACCTGGTCCTATTTAAGGTCAATACATGCTGTGAATTTCAAATAATTCTGCCCATCGGATCGTGAGTTTCCGTGAACAGAAGTTTTTGATGCTAAAAATATAGGTAAATTGGGCAAGGGTTGCCAGGCGTGCCCGTTATACCATATCTTTTTTTTTTTTTTGGTTATGTAAACAAAGCACAAGATTTACATATGAAAGGCTTATTTTTGAAGAAACGGCATTTTTTCAAGAGAGACGATGATTTGGAGGTTTTCACTTTCAGTACCTGCCCTAGCTACAGGGTTGCCAGCACGCTCATTTAAAGCCACACAAATCTACAACTAAATAATATCAATATGTCCTGAAATTTTGGTAATGATTGAATAGCTCTGTCAAAAGTTATCGAAATTTAAAAATTTTCAAATTTTCCCGTCCTCTTTTTAGGCACCCAGCGCACACATAGGGTTAAAAAATTCCAAAGCATTATCCGATTCATATGTAAAACACGTTAGAAATTTATTTTATTAACTTTATTTTTGCGAAAATCATTTGTGCACGAAATAATAGGTATATTAAAAATATCACTTAAATGCCCGCCGGCGCGAAAAGGTTTACAATAACTGACATTTAAAGAGACCTGGACCTATTCTGCATATACATCAATGTATCCTGAAAGTTTCAGCTCAATCGAATGGCGCGTTCCCGAGATTATCTCACTGAAATTTTTTGTACATATATATATATATATATATAGAAATATGAATTTTTGGCCGAATCGATTTTAATACCAATGTTCTTCGAACATTAGTAAAAAACTAGGAGTAAAAAATAGGAGTAATAACTGCATAGCTCAGGGCACTATGTACATACCGTGTGGAACCATAAATGCTGCGCCATGTTACATAGGACCACACGCTATGTAGATTCTGACATTATGGCGCTGGGAGCCATATTGCATAGCTCAGAGTATTATGTACATAGCGTATGGCACCATAAATAATGCGCTATGTTACATGGCTCTGGGCGCCATGTGGATTTTTTTCAGCGTACGTATACGAGATTTAGTGAAGCAGTTTTACTAAAATGATATAAATCTAGAAACTGCACAAATCGAGAGCATAGCTATCTCGGATTTTCCCGTTGGCTTCTCCGCCACCAAGGCTCTGCGAGCTTTTGTGTGAACTGAAACTACCTAGACTGTCCGATTGGATCTATTAACCCAAGGCCCATTCCAAAATGTACTGAATAAATCGTCTAATAAATTTTTAGTTCACATTTTAAATTAACCTAGTAAATTATTAAAAATGTCTGTGAACGACTGTCGAACTGTTTGCGATCGACTGGTCGATCGCGATCGACCGTTTGCCCACCCCTGCTCTACTGCATCATTCTGCTAAATTTCAAATACTTATCTTTTGCGGAAGTATGCTAAAATCAATATTCAAAAATGACCTCTGTTCTTGATCCACTGCTAAAATTGTGTGCTGTATGGTTATACAGCTAACTTAAAAAAGACGAAAATATTTATTTATTTGCTGTACAAATCAAAACACAAATCATCGAATATCTCGAAAGCGCTAAAATGTACACAGAACATTAATGCGATTCATGGCCGCGGTGCCGCCAAATGCCTGCACCACATGACCATCATCGCAAATGGTTCATGTAACGTTGATGCATGAAGTGGTGACGGCGCTATTCACCAGACACGCAGCAACTAAGTGAACAGCACTCGCCAGAAGCCTCAATAAAACAAATTTCCCTGTTTCCACACGCTTCAACGAAGTAAACGGTGAATTTCAGAAACCACCACATTGGAATTCCCTTACATGAATATGCTTCTACGAAGTGAACTGCACTCGCCAGAAGCCGACATATTAGAAGTGTGCCCGTTTGTACACGCTCCTGCGAAATGAACAGCGTTCTTCAGAAGTCGCCATGTAAGGAATTTCCCTGTATGGAAACGCCCTAACGAAATCAACACCAGTCAGCAGAAGCCACAAGGGGAAATCTTCTTCATGAACATGCTCGCACGGTATGAACAGGATAAGTCAGAATCTGCCATATTGGAAATCTGACTACACGGACGTGCTGACACGAAGCAAGCAGCGTTGGTCAGAAGCCGCCATATCGGAAAGCTGCGTCCATGCACATGCTCGAACGAAGTGAACAGCAGTAGTCTGATGCCGCCATAATGAAAATCTGCGTGTACGCACACAGAACTATCGTGTAAACACAAATACAATAACACGCAGAGAAAGCTCACGAATTACGGTATATTCCCAATCCCGAATTGGGAACTGCTGTAAAATCGCTCCGTGATGATTTGAAATGCTCCGAAATTGTCATCTTTCCACTTTATAGAGCACACTACCCACAGCCGATGTATGCTCACAAGTTCCTTTTCCCTTATTTCTGCGAGTGATGTTCATTGGCTAGTCATGGACTTTTGGAAAACCCCTTGCAAGCAGATTACATTTTCATAACCAAGAATGTTTGCTGCATATATTCTGTTCGGAATGCATTACAGCGATTCCCGTTGGGTAATGACAAAACGGCGAGTGCACTTAGCGCAAATGAAAACGTTGCTGGTGTAGGAGAATGATTCAACGTAGCGGTTTGCTGG
>OX376372.1:86524416-86585618 GCA_947369275.1 Nemotelus nigrinus | reverse complement strand
GAATTAGAAATCGCAGCCGAAAAATTATTTAACTTTTGACCTTCTGCTTATTGGTGTGCGATTGAGCTAGGAATGTATGAGACAAGCCAAATCGGTGTTAAGGGCGCATGGGAGCATGGGAAACCATTGGAGAATTGAATGAACTTCTTGCATCTTCCTTTCATTTAGTATATGTGCATGTACATGAACGTTTTATGCAAGAGCCTTTCTATCACAAATGAATCATCTCCAAATGCTTACACTCACTTATTCGGTTATTGATTTCACATACCTGTGAGCAATCACACAAGAATTAGGTCACAAATGGAAAACCAAATTGATGTTATGTTTATATGCATATATATATATATATATATATATATATATATATATATATATATATATATATATATATATATATATATATATATATATATATATATATATATATATATATATATATATATATATATATATATATATATATAGATATATATATATATATATATATATATATATATATATATATATATATATATATATATATATATATATATATATACATATATATATATATATATATATTATATATATATATATATATATATATATATATATATATATATATATATATATATATATATATATATATATATATATATATATATATATATATATATATATATATATATATATATATATATATATTTTAAAATTATACAAATGTGTTTAAAAAACCTAAAAATTCTAAATTGAAGTAGGTACAGGCCGGCAAAGTGGAGACTCCTGGTTGACGAGATTCCAGCCTTCCTGGTGATTTGAAACATAAATTTTTGGTGAATTTCATTAAAAGAAGTATGTAGGATTAGTCTGACGTAGGTGGTTTAAGAAAACTTTTTTTTTTGCAAAATCGCGGCCATGTAAAAGAAAAGGTCGTTTTTTGCATCATATTTTCAACTTTAAGAATTTGTTAATTATTAAAAGTTGTTAATTTTTTTTCAAAAATCCCTCCGTCAGACCAATTCTAATAATGCTAAGAGGGTCGATCCAAAACTTGGGTTTATTACAACTAGATATATCATGTCAACTGTATCGGAAAAAAAGTAGTTTCGAGAAAAACGCGTTTCAAGTTTGGAGTGTCGTTTCCGGCAGTCTGACCTGTTTAATGGTATGTTATATTTAATTTTTTTTACTCTGCGATCCCTGCCTTATGGAATGTTGCTTGAAGTGAAATTTTCTGAACCTCTTTCAACCATACGAGCAGTTCGAACTTCTTTAGCAGCTTGAGAAGCTCCAAACTCGGAGCGGTTAATTTGCTGTTAATCGCGTTTGTTGGTTTAGTTAGAATGTAACAAAAATAACTGGAATTTCGAAAATAATTCGAATTTCCAAAAATTATCTTAAAAGTTTGTTCTTAAAGATCTAAACTTTGAAAATATGTAAACAAAAACAACGATTTTTTTCCAATTTCTAGACCAAAATACCCCCTTAACGCAATATTAACATGTGCATACAATATACAAAGCAAGCTTCTTTTATGTGATCTAGCCCTACCATCAGAGAAGACACATGCGAATTTGGCAAGACTTTGTCGACCGCGTGGAAATTGGCTTTAGTTTTTTAGATGCTTCGCTAGCGTTCTTATTCTCGGGTGCGCATCATGGCATTTTCGTGAATAAGGGGTGAGTGCGGTAGAGACAGATTCATTATGTGGATTTTTTTTTGAGAGAGCAACGTTGTTTGTGCATTAAAAAAGGCTAACTCACATATGGGTACATGGATAGCCATTCCGTATCCATTTTGAAATGAAAATTATGTAGGTTGAGAAGATGACAGGCTTACTAATGGATTAGCATACTGCAAGCCTGGGCTGGACCAGATGATTAGATATGCTGACTGTTGATATGATGTGCAGAGTTGGTATGATTGGAATGTTGGCCTTCCGACGAATGGGAGGAGATCATTAAGACCTTTGTTAAGTTTAGGTCTAATTAGGCTAAACTAATTTTAATAACACATCGGCTAAGCCAACTCTAGGTAATGTATAACCTAGACAATATATTATAAGTATAAATCGAAAAATAAATACATGATTAAAATTATAATAACAATCCAAAAAGATACTCAAGTCACTAAATATAGGATCTTTTATGTTAAATACCTCTTTAGTCAAGTAACCTATGTACAGTTTATTGAATAAAATTATTATTATTATTATTATTATTATTATTGTTGTTATTATTATTATTATTTGTGTTAAGTTTCATTTCAAACAATGTATTCATAATTACAATACTGCCAAACTGCTCCTGGTTGTCAGTTTCAATTTATTTTTTATCATCCTATAACTCACTGAAAAAGAAACCAGCCAGCTTTTCTTATTTACTGTGGAATCATGCTTTGAAAATTCTCACTAAATAGACATATATAATAGTACAAACTTACATCCGAATATGTATGATATTCAGAGACACGAAATTAATTCACTGAAATACGAAATACCTACAAGTACTAACAATCTCAGTGCCTACAAGCCACTTATTCAAAAAATATGTATCATCAATCGTCAATGCAAATGATACCTGACACTTGTGTCAATTCAAGGAACAAATTACTGAACGTGAACTTGTCGGTGATAAATGGGCCGTGAGCAAAATCGGATGTACGAAAATCAAATCTGCTAAAACTTTGTAATCCATATTAACATGGAACATCTTTTAGAGTAGCGAAAAGGAATGTTAAAGAGCATTTATTTATGTTTAAAGCACATAAACTTGATCCGGTTTGTTACGAGAGATTTTCTTGGTAAAATGAGAATTGGAAAAATGTTAAACGTTCAGCTTGACAGAAATGCATTTTAGCATTAAAGAGCAAATATATGCAACTTGTTCAGTTTTTTCGCAAGCTATGAGAAAAATTCAAAGAGAAATGAAGAAATGGTATCCGCCTGACTGGTGTCAGCATCTGTGCTAGAATATAAAGCTAGAATTACAGTCACGCAAGTGTAATTTACAGTGAAAGATTGATTCAGAGCCGTAGCGGACTTTTTACTCAACTCACATACAGTTACCAGAAATAACATTCGCTTCGTAAAGTTTATTCGCCGCTCGCTATTTTCAGTTTGAAAGCAATAATGTGTATACCACTATGTCGATTAAATTAAACATCCTCAATACGCGATCAAATTAAACATTCTCAAAGGGTAAATTTTCGATTGCATTATGCTCTCCAAACAAGCAGGCTGTATAAATTTACTTTGGTAGTTGAGAAGTTAATCGATACTATCTGTATTTAGTGCTTACTTACGGAGAAAAAAGAGTTAAACAAATTTGCATAATGTCAACTAAACATTACGGTTATTTAAGTTACGTTAAGTTGTGTTATTTGTGACATTATTTGTTGTATTGGTAATATTATAGCTGAAATTCAAAGAATTTACTGTCAGTTTTGGTCTGAGTCTCACTAGAAAATTGTAGAAATTCTATTTTTAGCCGGTTTTGAATCATCATTGGACTCAAATATTATAATTCAAGAGCACTGACAAAAAGCATTTTGACAGAGATCCCAACTTATATACTTCTAACGCTATGTGCAAAGCTTAATCTGGAATTGTGGTTAATTATAACACCTCATCGCATGATTCATACTTGAAATTTTTATGGAGGATGCACTATTTCCATTGGAGTAAGTGCAATGTATTAGAGCTTCCAAAGCCATGTATTCCCAGTGTGCCAAATTCGGCATTTCGTTGAGAATTCTTTCAGAAAATTGAAGCGAATTCAGAAAAAAGTTTCGGATTCTCAAACTTTTTCGTTACGAATTCTTTAAGACCGGTGTATGGAAAACGTTACAAAAACGCCGAAAGTGCTCAAACTTTCCCCTCTTTAGCTCCTGAAAAGCTTTCGTATAATGGTTCATTTTTTTTCAAGATTTATTGCGAATTCTTTTGGAATTCCTTGTGAATTTTTTGTAAATTCCTTGCGAATTCTTTACGAATTCTTAGGGTTTCAAATAGTTCTTTGAGAATGCTTCCAATACTTTTTGGATACATTTTAATAACATTTATTGAATAAATATTTATAATTTTTAATTCCAATAGAATTTTTTTTTATTGTTGTTTTATTTCATATCATAAATTTTAAATAACAATTTTTTTCGCCCGTTTGCTAAGCTTGTCTATGCTGCTATAAAATTTTTTTTTTTTAAAAAAAACCTTCGATCTCGTCCCGTCTTCTTGAAGGAAATTTTCGCACGGTTGCTTCTGCACACAAAAAGGAGAAGTTACAAGAGAATAAAAAATTTGAATAGCATTGTTAACACCTGTTAACACCTCAAACAACACAATTTCTTTGAAGGCACTTGCACTTATGGATGAAAAACAGTTGTACGACTAAGGTACTGTTTTAATACTTACCTTACAAGATGAAACATTAACGGCATTAGGTTCGGAATTTGTTGCAAATTCCAATGTATTTCATAACAAACTCTTAACAATATCCCTATCACAGATTCGTTCACACTTTGTTGGGATTTTGTTCGAACTCAGTGAAATATTCGCAAAGAATTCCGAATAATTTCAAATTTGTTTCTTCCAAACTTCAGAAGAGATTCTTAAAAAATATTCAAATGTTTCTCATAAAATAATGAACAGTAATACCCCAGTCAAAAGTTGTATTCAGTTCAAGAGCTTTTTATATTTCTATCTCCTTCGCTCACTTTCGGAATAGCTGTAACGAATTCCGAATTTGGCACGCTGGGTTATGGCTTTCAGCGCCACGTATTATAGCACTGGAAAAAGCAAGGTTGTCCCGCTACAGCTTATTCCACACGACAACAGCCGCCATACGGATATGTACGATTGTACTCACTAAACTGGGAAACCTCATTGCTCCTCTCATGGCAATTGCAGCTGTGGCTACACATACACTTATCTCACTTACATTCCACTACTCCCCCCCCTAAATTCCACTATTCATCACACTACTTTAGACAAATATAAAATTATAAAAACAAAGTAATCTGAAGAAAAAAAAACCTAGCGCATCAGAATCGCTAGAAACACTAATATTCGAAGAACAGTAGAGGATTTGTGCAGATTTTGTGTGTATTCTACCACTAGCTACATAAAAACACCTTAAGTAATAACAAACCCTAAGCCAATTTAATGTCAATGACTTTAGCGATGGAAAGGTGTTTCGGGTTGCCATCCAAAAAATGGGAAGACGTTAGAAAATTTCAACATTGTTTATTAATTTTCATTGCAAATGTTTGCTATGTGAATATATAATGTAAACATTTATTGGTACGAAAATAACAGAAACGTTTCGTGCTGGCTGTCCTTTGCTAGCACCGAAGCCAAAAATAGGTCACATTTGCCTCACGTTAAAGTCAACCTACTCTGGAACTTCATATTGATCCGATGACTGCAGTGGAAGTTATAGGGATACAAAAAAATTTAGAGTTACCCGTAAAAGTTTTCTAGATCATATTCTAGATCAATATTTGTTGTTTATTTTCAATACAAGATCACTATGATTTGAAATTATTATGATAAAATCGCTTACTAAAGATATGCAAAAAAATTTAAGAGCAACCATAGTTGGTAATCCTATCATTTTTCCAACTAGATTTCTACAGAGTATTGTCTACAATAAGTTCAGTTTGCAATATTAATTTAGCTATGATTTATGACTGCACAGGAAGCTATAGGGCAGAGAACTTTATTTTCCTGAGCAAATTTTCAAAATTTAAGACACCAAATTGACCATAGCTGGCAGCTCCAACCGAATTATTCAACCAAATTTCTATCAAATGTAACTCAATGTAGGATTCAGTTATTGTGAAAATTTCGTCAAAATCTGATGACTGAATTAATACGGCAAAAAGCAGTTATTTTTCTAAGTGATTTTTCAAGATGGCACCACTGGCACAGAGTTGCCCACATTTCAAAATCGCTTTTATCAGACCTGGTCCTACTTAAGTCCAATATATTTAAATTTCAACTGAACATGATTATTGAGTCGTGAGTTACCGTGATCAGATGTTTTTGATGGTAAAAATATAAGTGAATCGGGGAAGGGTTAGCGTTCTTGTCCGACATTGCATTTCAAAAATTTTACTTTGAATATGTAGACAAAGCGTAAGATTTGTATATGAGTTGCTTTTTTTTTTAAAAAAAAAGCGAAAATATTTCAGGAAAGTGGATGGTACGAAGGTTTTCAATTTCAGCGCCTGTTGAAGCTTCAGGGTTGCCAGCACGTTCATATAAAACTATACAAGCACACAACTTAGTATCATCAATATGTTCTTTAAGTATTGTAATGATTGAACAGATCTGTCAAAAGTTATTGCAATTCAAAAAAATTTCAAATTTTTCCCATTTCATTTTTGGCACCTCGTACACATGGGGTTAAAAATTTCCAAAAACCTTATCAAATCTTTTTTAGGAACACGTTCAAAATTTATTTTGTAGACTTATTTTTTTGCAACCTATTTTTTGTTCAAATAATAGTGTTCAGATGAACTTCAAATTTTTCGCGCGCATTCATTAATACCGCGCTCGAAACGACGACGGCGTGACCAGGAACTTAAATTAATATTTCTTTATCAATTTGTATATTTGTAAATAACAGTTAGGTCATAATATGTTTAGTATATAAGAAATCAATCACAAATAAAATAGTCAGTCTCAGTCTTGATCAGTGTGTTTTTCTATCAGTCGCATCAAACAGTTGTGTAGTCAGTTGAAGTATTTACTAACCAGTAATAACATTCAGGTAATCAGTCAAGTAATTGGATCGGGTGCAACACTCGGCTCTGATAACTTGCAGGTTTTTCGAGTGTACGACTCGGAACGTAAATAGTCTGGCGAATCGCTAGCACTATTTCATTCACGGCAAAATCATCTTTCGGGTGTAACATTCGAAGGAAGGTTAGCGCTTAGACTCGGGTGCAACACTCGAAGTCGATAGTTGGGCGATCGTTGCGGGTGCACCACTCGGAACGAAGGAAGTGTGGTGAAGCATCATACTTCTCCGGCGGTCAATAAAGGCATTGGTCGCGGTATAAACATCTGGTGACCCCGACGTGACTTCGAATAAGATTTCACGGCACCATATTCGGCACCATGGAAGAGTTAGTCTCCACGCAAGCAGACGTGGGAGAGAAGTTGGAGCAAATCTTTGCAAACTTCAAAAAGGATTCATGCTCCAGGAAAACGGCCAAATACTTTAGTAAAAGGCTGGAGTCAGTCCAAAAATACTGGGCAATTTTCGAGCAGAATCATGAGGCGATTTTGGCATTTCAAGAAAAAAACCCCGAGCACCCATACTTCTCCAGCCAGTACGGCGAGGAGATCACAAATCTCTACAGGAAGTTATCAGAAACACTTCGTGAAGGGCAAGCAAAATTACAAGGGACCATGTCTCATGATATGACATCCAAACTCCCTTTTACGGCAGCCAGCAGTGATTCACAGCAATCATTCAAAACGAAAAGTGATCAGAACTACAATGCAAATGAAGAGCGCGTTGAAGTGAGCGCAACGAATTTAATACGTTAACAAAGGGCCCACATGAACATGTTAACTCACATGATTCAGAACATAGAATCAAGAGTAGACGAAGTGCACTCAAAGGCGTACTTCGAACTTAAAATCAGGCTGCTGCTACAATACTTGAATGAATTGCAGCAGAATGACCAATCCATATAGGAGTGCGTAAACCAAGACGCCACAGATGGCTACACGCCAGAAATTTGTCGTGAGCTGCACTTCTGGACACTAGATACGATTGTGTCTCTTCAAAAACGAGCATCAGATGAGCCAGCTCAGAAAATAGATGTTCGTACTAACCAGAGTCAAATAAGGCTTCCAAAAATAACGCTGCCAGTCTTCAGTGGAGATTATTTAGAGTGGACACAGTTCCATGATTTATACACAGAGCTGGTTCACAACCAACCCATTAGCAACATTCAAAAAATGTTCTATTTGACAAGCAATCTTTGTGGAGAGGCCAAAGCTTTAGTCAACCACTTGCCTATCTCCAGTGAGAACTACGAAGGTGCTTGGACTATACTTAACAATCGATACAGTAATAAAAGGTTGCTTGTAACAGCATTGTTAAACAAACTATTTAACCAGAAGCGAATTCAAGATGAAGATGCGTCCGCCATTAAGAAGCTTCATGACATCACCAAAGAATGCCTTCTGGAGATCAATAACCTAGGAGTGTCAACTGAATCATGGGATCCGATAATAGTATTTCTCTTGATCCAAAAACTTGACAGGACTTGAGCAATCACTATGCTCTCCGCGGGAATTGGTCAGCACCAAACAAATATTAGACTTTCTTGAATTGCGTTTCCAGGCACTTGAGTCACTTGGAGAAAGGGCAATAAAGGCAATATCAGGAAAAACACATGCGGTTATGAGACAGCCTAAATCGTCGTCGTTTCTAGCCGCAACTGAAACCAAGTGTGTACTTTGTGAGCAAATCCACCCATTACACATGTGTGAAATGTTTTTGAGTGAAGGTCCAAACGAGAGAATCAATCTGCTTAAACAGCATCAATTGTGTTTCAATTGTATGCGGAAAGGCCATTCAAGTGCCAACTGTACATAACGTGGATGCCGAAAATGTTCAAAAAAACACAATACGTTGATTCATCTCGGCAATTCAATCTCAAGGAATGATGAACTTACTCTATCCAGCATAAAATGTAATGGCATACCAACTTCGAGTGCTAAAACAGTTTTAGCGACACAAATCGCTCCGAAAATGAAGGGACCCTCTTACTTAGCACAGCTATCGTCAAGTTGATAAACCAAGACGGTTTTGTGATAGAGTGTCGAGCAGTGCTTGACTCGGGTTCGCAGCTGAATTTTATGAGCGAGCGGTTAGCGAAAAAACTGAATTTACAGCAAACAATCGATCCGCTAAATATTCAAGGCGTGTGACATGGTATGATTCGAGCGCAGCATAGAGTCAATGTGCTGCTTTATGCAAAGGCAACGGCATTCTCTACAACAGTCGAAGCATTCGTTCTACCTCAAATCGTCGGTCAGCAACCGGGACATTTCATAGATACTACGAAGTGGCCGATTCCCAATAACGTTAAATTAGCTGATCCTCAGTTTTTCGAGCCTAGGCACATAGATATGCTATTAGAAGCCGAGCACTATTTCGAACTGCTATCAGTAGGTCAGATTCGTCTGGGGCCTGACCTACTAACCTTGCAAAACACCTTACTTGGATGGATTATTGCCGGGCGTATAGTTAATGAAGGAGGGCGCAATATAACATGCGGAATCGCCACCCCCGAAGACACTCAACTCAGCATACAAGTGGAACGTTTCTGGAGATTGGAAGAGCCAGAGAAGAATCCGAAAAGGCTGTCTCCCGCTGAACAAAGGTGTGAAGAACACTTTCAACAAACGCTGAAAAGAAAAATTGATGGACGATTCATCGTCAAACTTCCGTTTGCTGATAGCCCCAACCAACTAGGCGAGTCTAGAGATATCGCAGAGAGACGATTTCACTCCTTAGAACGGAGACTCACAAAAAACCCAGATGTGAAACATCAATACATTGAGTTTATGCGTGAATACATTACGTTGGGACACATGGAAGGGTGTGATTTGGAGAAAATCCAACACTCATATTATTTCCTTCCACATCATTGTGTTATGAAGCCTGAAAGCACATCCACGAAGTTATTGGTAGTTTTTGACGCATCGTCGAAAACATCCACTAACATCTCACTGAATGATGTTCTTCTCACTGGTCCTACCTTACAAGATGAACTCTTTTCGATTCTGCTTCGATTCCGACTTCCACGCTACGTCTTCACAGCTGACGTAGAAAAATGTACCGTCAAATATTGATTGATGACAAAGACAGGAAGTATCAGTTGGTTGTTTGGCGAGAGAACCCAACCAAATTGCTCAGATACTACAAACTGTGTACCGTTACGTACGGAACAACAACAGCACCATACTTAGCAATAAGGTGTCTGCAAGAACTAGCAACGCAACATGCCGCACAATATCCGTCAGCTGCTAGAGCTCTCACAGAAGATTTTTATGTTGATGATGTGATGGCTGGAGCAAATACGGTAGCCAAGGCATTAATAATACAGACAGAGCTGAACAATGTACTTAAAGATGGAGGATTCAAATTACGCAAGTGGTGCTCAAACTGCCCTGAATTGCTCTCTCACATACCAGCTGAAGACAGAGCAATTCAGCTTGATTTAGATGATCTTGACGATCATTCTGTGAAGGCGTTGGGGTTAACGTGGCTTCCGAAATCAGATGACTTCCAAATTAGGACTCATTGGGAACCTTCAAGTAAGGTAACCAAAAGAAAGGTGATATCTGGCATCGCACATTTATTTGATCCTCTGGGCCTGCTGTGCCCAGTGGTTACAAGGGCTAAGATATTTCTGCAACAAATGTGGACTCTTAAGTTGGACTGGGATGCCGCGGTACCAATAGAGATGCATACAGCTTGGCTTCAATACCGTGATGACCTCAAAGTGCTCAACGATATCCGAATCCCCCGACACATATACTCGGGAGAGGTAGCTCAAACAAGGGAGCTCTATGCATTTTCAGATGCTTCAGAAAAGGCATACGGCGCCGCGTTATACATACGTTCCAAACTCCAAGATGGAACTATTATTGTCAGGTTATTCTGCGCAAAGTCAAAGGTCGCGCCAATAAAGACCATCACCTTGCCACGATTAAAGCTATGCGCAGCTAAGTTGTCCTCTCAGCTTGTGTTTCGGGTGAAACAAGATTTGAAATGGGATCAGCCATGTTACTTTTGGACAGACTCTGAAATAGTCTTAGCATGGATGAAGTCACCACCATCAAGATATCATACATTTGTAGCCAATCGCATTGCAGCCATTCAAGAAGTCACGTTACTTAGCCATTGGAAGTACGTCCCATCAAAACAAAATCCGGCTGATTTAATTTCGCGAGGAGTGTCAGCAAAGGTGTTGAAAGAATGCACTACGTGGTTCTATGGACCTATATTTCTTCATGCTCCAGAATCATTATGAAGACTCTCCCACTACCAACGCTTCACCCATTGGAGACTCGGCTGAAGCACGAGAATCCAGTCGCCGAGTCAGGTCAGCAGAAGACAATGAGGGACCATTGGAGTCCACAAAATGGCACCGCGCTGCTTCACACATTTGAATGCTTACAACCAGTAAATAAAATACACCACCTCACTATCATCCACTATATCAAAACGACACGTCGCTACTGCAGCTAAAGTTATCTTTTTAAAAAATTTCGTTCCAACATCAATTTAGCACCTTAGTTGTCCGTCGTTCAAGGCGGGGAGGATGTTCAGATGAACTTCAAGTTTTTCGCGCGCATTCATTAATACCGCGCTCGAAACGACGACGGCGTGACCGGGAACTTAAATTAATATTTCTTTATCAATTTTTATATTTGTAAATAACAGTTAGGTCATAATATGTTTAGTATATAAGAAATCAATCACAAATAAAATAGTCAGTCTCAGTCTTGATCAGTGTGTTTTTCTATTAGTCGCATCAAACAGTTGTGGAGTCAGTTGAAGTATTTACTAACCAGTAATAACATTCAGGTAATCAGTCAAGTAATTGGATCGGGTGCAACACTCGGCTCTGATAACTTGCAGGTTTTTCGAGTGTACGACTCGGAACGTAAATAGTCTGGCGAATCGCTAGCACTATTTCATTCACGGCAAAATCATCTTTCGGGTGTAACATTCGAAGGAAGGTTAGCGCTTAGACTCGGGTGCAACACTCGAAGTCGATAGTTGGGCGATCGTTGCGGGTGCACCACTCGGAACGAAGGAAGTGTGGTGAAGCATCATACTTCTCCGGCGGTCAATAAAGGCATTGGTCGGGGTATAAACATCTGGTGACCCCGACGTGACTTCGAATAATATTTCACGGCACCATATTCGGCACCATGGAAGAGTTAGTCTCCACGCAAGCAGACGTGGGAGAGAAGTTGGAGCAAATCTTTGCAAACTTCAAAAAGGATTCATGCTCCAGGAAAACGGCCAAATACTTTAGTAAAAGGCTGGAGTCAGTCCAAAAATACTGGGCAATTTTCGAGCAGAATCATGAGGCGATTTTGGCATTTCAAGAAAAAAACCCCGAGCACCCATACTTCTCCAGCCAGTACGGCGAGGAGATCACAAATCTCTACAGGAAGTTATCAGAAACACTTCGTGAAGGGCAAGCAAAATTACAAGGGACCATGTCTCATGATATGACATCCAAACTCCCTTTTACGGCATCCAGCAGTGATTCACAGCAATCATTCAAAACGAAAAGTGATCAGAACTACAATGCAAATGAAGAGTGCGTTGAAGTGAGCGCAACGAATTTAATACGTTAACAAAGGGCCCACATGAACATGTTAACTCACATGATTCAGAACATAGAATCAAGAGTAGACGAAGTGCACTCAAAGGCGTACTTCGAACTTAAAATCAGGCTGCTGCTACAATACTTGAATGAATTGCAGCAGAATGACCAATCCATATAGGAGTGCGTAAACCAAGACGCCACAGATGGCTACACGCCAGAAATTTGTCGTGAGCTGCACTTCTGGACACTAGATACGATTGTGTCTCTTCAAAAACGAGCATCAGATGAGCCAGCTCAGAAAATAGATGTTCGTACTAACCAGAGTCAAATAAGGCTTCCAAAAATAACGCTGCCAGTCTTCAGTGGAGATTATTTAGAGTGGACACAGTTCCATGATTTATACACAGAGCTGGTTCACAACCAACCCATTAGCAACATTCAAAAAATGTTCTATTTGACAAGCAATCTTTGTGGAGAGGCCAAAGCTTTAGTCAACCACTTGCCTATCTCCAGTGAGAACTACGAAGGTGCTTGGACTATACTTAACAATCGATACAGCAATAAAAGGTTGCTTGTAACAGCATTGTTAAACAAACTATTTAACCAGAAGCGAATTCAAGATGAAGATGCGTCCGCCATTAAGAAGCTTCATGACATCACCAAAGAATGCCTTCTGGAGATCAATAACCTATTAGTGTCAACTGAATCATGGGATCCGATAATAGTATTTCTCTTGATCCAAAAACTTGACAGGACTTGAGCAATCACTATGCTCTCCGCGGGAATTGGTCAGCACCAAACAAATATTAGACTTTCTTGAATTGCGTTTCCAGGCACTTGAGTCACTTGGAGAAAGGGCAATAAAGGCAATATCAGGAAAAACACATGCGGTTATGAGACAGCCTAAATCGTCGTCGTTTCTAGCCGCAACTGAAACCAAGTGTGTACTTTGTGAGCAAATCCACCCATTACACATGTGTGAAATGTTTTTGAGTGAAGGTCCAAACGAGAGAATCAATCTGCTTAAACAGCATCAATTGTGTTTCAATTGTATGCGGAAAGGCCATTCAAGTGCCAACTGTACATAACGTGGATGCCGAAAATGTTCAAAAAAACACAATACGTTGATTCATCTCGGCAATTCAATCTCAAGGAATGATGAACTTACTCTATTCAGCATAAAATGTAATGGCATACCAACTTCGAGTGCTAAAACAGTTTTAGCGACACAAATCGCTCCGAAAATGAAGGGACCCTCTTACTTAGCACAGCTATCGTCAAGTTGATAAACCAAGACGGTTTTGTGATAGAGTGTCGAGCAGTGCTTGACTCGGGTTCGCAGCTGAATTTTATGAGCGAGCGGTTAGCGAAAAAACTGAATTTACAGCAAACAATCGATCCGCTAAATATTCAAGGCGTGGGATATGGTATGATTCGAGCGCAGCATAGAGTCAATGTGCTGCTTTATGCAAAGGCAACGGCATTCTCTACAACAGTCGAAGCATTCGTTCTACCTCAAATCGTCGGTCAGCAACCGGGACATTTCATAGATACTACGAAGTGGCCGATTCCCAATAACGTTAAATTAGCTGATCCTCAGTTTTTCGAGCCTAGGCACATAGATATGCTATTAGAAGCCGAGCACTATTTCGAACTGCTATCAGTAGGTCAGATTCGTCTGGGGCCTGACCTACTAACCTTGCAAAACACCTTACTTGGATGGATTATTGCCGGGCGTATAGTTAATGAAGGAGGGCGCAATATAACATGCGGAATCGCCACCCCCGAAGACACTCAACTCAGCATACAAGTGGAACGTTTCTGGAGATTGGAAGAGCCAGAGAAGAATCCGAAAAGGCTGTCTCCCGCTGAACAAAGGTGTGAAGAACACTTTCAACAAACGCTGAAAAGAAAAATTGATGGACGATTCATCGTCAAACTTCCGTTTGCTGATAGCCCCAACCAACTAGGCGAGTCTAGAGATATCGCAGAGAGACGATTTCACTCCTTAGAACGGAGACTCACAAAAAACCCAGATGTGAAACATCAATACATTGAGTTTATGCGTGAATACATTACGTTGGGACACATGGAAGGGTGTGATTTGGAGAAAATCCAACACTCATATTATTTCCTTCCACATCATTGTGTTATGAAGCCTGAAAGCACATCCACGAAGTTATTGGTAGTTTTTGACGCATCGTCGAAAACATCCACTAACATCTCACTGAATGATGTTCTTCTCACTGGTCCTACCTTACAAGATGAACTCTTTTCGATTCTGCTTCGATTCCGACTTCCACGCTACGTCTTCACAGCTGACGTAGAAAAATGTACCGTCAAATATTGATTGATGACAAAGACAGGAAGTATCAGTTGGTTGTTTGGCGAGAGGACCCAACCAAATTGCTCAGATACTACAAACTGTGTACCGTTACGTACGGAACAACAACAGCACCATACTTAGCAACAAGGTGTCTGCAAGAACTAGCAACGCAACATGCCGCACAATATCCGTCAGCTGCTAGAGCTCTCACAGAAGATTTTTATGTTGATGATGTGATGGCTGGAGCAAATACGGTAGCCAAGGCATTAATAATACAGACAGAGCTGAACAATGTACTTAAAGATGGAGGATTCAAATTGTGCAAGTTGTGCTCAAACTGCCCTGAATTGCTCTCTCACATACCAGCTGAAGACAGAGCAATTCAGCTTGATTTAGATGATCTTGACGATCATTCTGTGAAGGCGTTGGGGTTAACGTGGCTTCCGAAATCAGATGACTTCCAAATTAGGACTCATTGGGAACCTTCAAGTAAGGTAACCAAAAGAAAGGTGATATCTGACATCGCACATTTATTTGATCCTCTGGGCCTGCTGTGCCCAGTGGTTACAAGGGCTAAGATATTTCTGCAACAAATGTGGACTCTTAAGTTGGACTGGGATGCCGCGGTACCAATAGAGATGCATACAGCTTGGCTTCAATACCGTGATGACCTCAAAGTGCTCAACGATATCCGAATCCCCCGACACATATACTCGGGAGAGGTAGCTCAAACAAGTGAGCGCTATGCATTTTCAGATGCTTCAGAAAAGGCATACGGCGCCGCGTTATACATACGTTCCAAACTCCAAGATGGAACCATTATTGTCAGGTTATTCTGCGCAAAGTCAAAGGTCGCGCCAATAAAGACCATCACCTTGCCACGATTAAAGCTATGCGCAGCTAAGTTGTCCTCTCAGCTTGTGTTTCGGGTGAAACAAGATTTGAAATGGGATCAGCCATGTTACTTTTGGACAGACTCTGAAATAGTCTTAGCATGGATGAAGTCACCACCATCAAGATATCATACATTTGTAGCCAATCGCATTGCAGCCATTCAAGAAGTCACGTTACTTAGCCATTGGAAGTACGTCCCATCAAAACAAAATCCGGCTGATTTAACTTCGCGAGGAGTGTCAGCAAAGGTGTTGAAAGAATGCACTACGTGGTTCTATGGACCTATATTTCTTCATGCTCCAGAATCATTATGAAGACTCTCCCACTACCAACGGTTCACCCATTGGAGACTCGGCTGAAGCACGAGAATCCAGTCGCCGAGTCAGGTCAGCAGAAGACAATGAGGGACCATTGGAGTCCACAAAATGGCACCGCGCTGCTTCACACATTTGAATGCTTACAACCAGTAAATAAAATACACCACCTCACTATCATCCACTACATCAAAACGACACGTCGCTACTGCAGCTAAAGTTATCTTTTTAAAAAATTTCGTTCCAACATCAATTTAGCACCTTAGTTGTCCGTCGTTCAAGGCGGGGAGGATGTTCAGATGAACTTCAAGTTTTTCGCGCGAGTTAATAACCATTGTCCACTCTTATCGCAAAGAATGTATGAGTACTAGTCATAAGCAACGAATAATAAGTTAATAACCATTGTCCACTCTTATCGCAAAGAATGCATAAGTCATAAGCAACGAATAATAAGTTAATAACCATTGTTCACTCTTATCGCAAAGAATGCATAGGTCATAAGCAACGAATAATAGTTATGTAAACATGAGACCATCAGGAAATGAGTTCATGACAAATACTACTAATCATGAGAATTGTAAATATGAGATAAAACTCATATAGATAAAGTTGTCTTGATCTTGCTATAAATACTGCCTGCAAGCAGAGCAAGTTGCTTCTTATTATACGAATCGTTCATAAGTAAACGAATAGTATTTAGCCAGAAGTTTGAATTAAAAGCTAGAGTTATAGGAAATAAAGAATATATCAAATCATATTTCTTGTTTTTATATATAGCTCGGTGACACAAACTTTAATTGGGGGCTCAACCGGGATGCACAAGTCAAGTATTCCCGCAACGATATATCAACATCCAGAAGTATAAGCTAGGACTGATTACAAGGCACGCATCCTGACAATCGAATATATCAACTGCGAATCAACAACTGTGTATCCAGCCAACCTCAAGTGAATTGTAACAGCAAAGGGACCATAGTAATCCAGCGAAGTATTACAACACTCGAGAAGCCACAACTTATTCCTCAGGCTCAAAACAAGGGGAATCGGAAACTGCACGACTCCACTACGATCATCACGACAAAATAGTAGAGATCCAGTAAGAGCGCCAGCAGCTCCAGATAAATCAAGGTACGTGAAGAATTTCACATATATAAGTGAAAAGAGGATAAAGTGTAAAACAAATAAATTGAGAAGAAAATAGCGAAATACAAGCATCTTACAAAAATCATAATAGTGAACTATAATACGGAAAATCAGTGCGTGATAGAAAAATAAAATTAAGTGAATATTGAAAACCGTAAGGGTATTGTAGAAACCCGAGCAGAATTTTAAAAGAATTCGCTCCCTTCCATTATTTATATGAGAAGGACAATTAACAAGTAGACTCATTGCAGAAGAGTGACAGAATTTTACGAGAATTCGTCACCACCCGTCCTTTATACGAGGTGGAATAAATAAAACAAGGTTGAATGAAGTAAGAAGAATTTGTAAACACACAATATAAAATTTCCGAAAACGGAAGAATTAATAAAAACCCTCAAAGAATAGGTAAAATACCATTTAAAATGGATATCACTCGACTCGCCGCCGAATGCGAAGTATTAAAAACTCAATTGTCTCAAATGCAACTTACGATAGATGCACAAACTCTGAAATTGACGGAAATAGAGCAACAGAATCTATCTAGTCCCATGTGTGTCTATGAGGATCAGCTTTGTCAATATCGGACTCATTCACAAATAAATTGTGATATATTTAAAAATCTGCACACATTCTCTGGTATCGAAACGGAATACCGGCCATGGAGGAAAATGGTGACATTATTACACGTTTCAATAAAATCTTTTCAATCTTCAAATCAATATCGGGAAGTATTATTAATAATCAGATCAAAAATTATCGGTGCAGCAGCGGAAGTGTTGATAAACAACAACACGAAACAAAACTTCGATGCAATCATTGAACGATTAGATCTTACATATTCAGATAAGAGACCACTGTATGTCTTAGAGAATGAGATGTCATCTCTAAAACAGGGTCCAGGTACTATAGAAGCATTTTATAATAAAATTAATGTCCACTTAAACCTCGTCATATCAAAAGTCGAAATGACGTACAGAAACGATGAAGCAATCAAGGCATTGACCATTGAAATGGAGTCAAAAGCTATCCGTACATTCATCGCAGGATTAAATAGTATAGCTACAAGAAATATGCTATATGGACAAAACCCAAGGACACTAAGCGAAGCTTATGCAGCAGCACAAACCATGTTCCATGACACCCAAGTTCACGGACTTGATAGTCATTTCCGAACAACTTATCAACCGCGTCCAGTACCTTTTCAACAGCATCATAGATTTCCACAATTAAACAGAAGGCATGATTTCCAACAGAATAGAAATCCCTTCAATAGAAATACACCGAGACCCGAACCGATGGAAGTAGATTCTACAAATCACTTCAGGCAAAATAATAACGATATGAATGGAAATAATAGATTCCAGAATAACAACCAAAATAATTATAATCATTTTAAGCGAGAAAGAGAGTTATCTTCCCAAAGATTTAGACATCCACAAAAAGTGCATAGATTGAATGAGGCAAATCGAAATAATACCGAATCTTTAATAAACAATATACCAGGGGAACGCGAAGAAATCGACGCCAGTAATTTTTTAGAGTTATAAACGGCTTACCACATTTAAAGCTAAAATCTAGATCGGATTGTAAGCCGTGTGAAATATTAATGTTGATAGATTCAGGTAGCACAAGTAATTATATCAGTCCAAATGTAAAAATAGGAAAAAATGTAAAATTATCTCATCCTATTGTAACAAAAACGATGCACGGCACATCAAAAATACATTTTAAACGAATATTGAACATCCTAGGGGTTGAAACCACATTTTTTGAATTAAAAGAATTAACGGAATATCAGGCGATATTAGGGTTCGATGGGCTTAAACAATTACGCGTAGATTTCAACATAGGTAACATGAGACTTAAATTATTCACTCAGGCAAATAGTGAAACTCATCAAATCAACTATACGGTTCATGATAAGACGAACGAGAAAGGAATTGAGGAGATAATGAGAAATAATTCTAACCTTAAGACTCTACCATTTACTACAACAATTGAAGCAACCATCCGAACAAAAGACAAGGAACCTATTTGGACGAAACAGTATCCATACCCGTACAGCGATAATGAGTTTGTAAACAAGGAAATCGACAAACTACTACAAAACGGAATAATAAGACCCAGTAAATCACCTTATAACTCACCAGTTTGGGTAGTCCCAAAAAAAGGGAACCGATGATGAAGGAAAGCCCAAGAAACGTTTGGTTATAGATTTTCAGAAATTAAACTCGAATACGATTACGGACAGATACCCTATTCCGGATGTGAATATGACGATCCAGAATTTAGGCAAAGCAACAGTCTTTTCAACGATAGACCTTGAATCAGGATTTCACCAAATTAAGATAAAAAAGGAGGATATTGAGAAAACAGCATTTTCTATAAACGGAGCAAAATATGAATTTTTACGTATGCCATTCGGATTGAAGAATGCACCCTCTATATTTCAACGATGTGTGGATGACATATTGCGACCTTACATAGGCAAATTCGCATACATTTACATTGATGATGTATTAATATATTCTTCCTCACCCGAAGAACATATTCAACACATTAAGACAATAGTAAATGCATTAAGAAACGCAAATATGAAGATATCTGAAGAGAAATCTCACTTTTTCAGACCCGAAGTTGAATATTTAGGACACATAATTAGGCACAACAAGATTACAGTAGATCCGGAGAAGATAAAGACAATGAATGAGTATCCATTACCACAGAATTTAAAATCATTACGAGGATTTCTAGGATTAGCCTCATATTACAGGAAATTTATAAAGGGATTTGCACAAATAGCAAAACCACTAACAAAACACTTACAAGGAGAAAATGCCACGATAGGAAAGAATAAAAGTAAAAATGCTAAAATTGAGTTAGATGAGACGGCTATAAAAGCTTTTGAAAAAATAAAAGAAAAATTATGTGAACAGGTGGAATTGTACCAACCTGACTATTCAAAACCCTTCGAATTAACCACTGATGCTAGTAACATTGCTATAGGAGCAGTACTTAGCCAGGAACGAAAGCCAATAATATTTATATCAAGAACACTAAGTAAAACGGAACAAAATTACTCAACAAATGAGAAGGAATTATTAGCAATAATTTGGGCACTACAGAAACTGCGCAATCACCTCTACGGCATTGCGGACCTAACAATCTATACAGATCATCAGTCCTTGATATTTTCTATATCTAACAAAAACCCAAATACGAAACTTAAGCGATGGAAAAACCTCATAGAGGAATATGGAGCTAAGCTTTTGTACAAACCAGGAAACCAGAATGTAGTAGCTGATGCATTAAGCAGACAGGAAGTAAATAACTCAACGGGCCATAGCATCCACTCGGAAGAGAGCTCAGAAAACGAAGAAATAAAGACTACACCAAAAATAGTGAATGAATTCAAGAACAGAATCATATTAAGGAAAGGATTGAATGAAAACGTACAACTTACACAACCATTTAAGGACTATACGAATTGGGAAATAACTTTTAACTCAGAGGAATACATAATAAGGCAATTAAAAACTATAATGAAACCCAAGATACGAACAGCATTCCATACGGATCAAGAAATTTGGTATAGAATAAAAGATGTTATACAACAACATTACATGGCATATAAAAAAGTATTCTCTCAGCAGTACGTGAAAGATGAAACTGATATTGAAAAACAAACATATTTAATAGAGAAATGTCATTATAGGGCACATAGGAATAAACACAATAATGTGAAAGAATTGAAGGAAAAATACTTTTGGCCAGAAATGAAGAAACAAGTATATACCTACGCGGATAAATGTGAAAACTGCTTGACCAATAAGTAGAACGTCATCCAAAAAAGCATACAATGGGAAAAACACCACTTCCAACTCAGCCAGGAACACATATACAAATGGATATATTTTATATGAACAATCAAATGTATATATCATGTATTGACAGATATTCAAAGTATGCATATTTCCACTACCTACCAAACAAACTAAATACAGCGGAACATTTGAATCAAATTTTCAGGACAATTTTCCCACGAATAACACATTTAACTACGGATAATGAGAGTATTTTCACGAGTAATACCACAAAAAGTATATTAAATAATCTAAAAATCGAACACTATTTGACACCAATACAGCATTCAACAACTAATGCATCCATCGAAAGATTACACTCAACTATAATCGAGATTACACGACTACTCAGTACGCAAAATAAAACAAACCCTCAAGATGAACTATATAACGCACTATACGAGTATAATAACACAACTCATTCTGTAACAAAGGAGAAACCGATAAACGTATACTTTAATCAAGACAAATACAAAGACATTTCACAACTATTGATATCAGCACAAGAAACCATGATTCAACATGAGAATAAACGTAGAATCTTTAAATCCTTTCAGCCACACGAAGTTGTATACACGAAAAATAATCAGCGAAATAAAACAAGTAAACGTTTCACCAAACATACCGTCCAAGAGGATCGCGGGGACACGATTTTGTCAACCAAGGGGAAGATTATCCATAAAGATAACATACGAAATAAAAAACAAGATGACAAAACTCCCACAAATAACGTCAGTAATAATACTAACAATATTAACAAGAACCATACAGACAATTAACACGATCAATATAACCAACGTACAAGGAAAGAATTTTTTATTAATTAAAGAGAATAATGCATATACGTATCAGAAAACAGACTTCTTATTCCATATAGTAGACTTAGCAATATATAGGACAACCTTAGAGGAAGTAAAAAGTAATAACAACCTAGAAGAGATAGACAAGCATACAATAGAGCGTATAGAGAATATCCTCGAGCAATTACAAGAGCACAGACATAAGAGAGCAATCGATTTCCTAGGGACCATAATCAAATTTATAACAGGTAATCCCGATAACAATGATTTGATAGAAATAAAAAAGGCTCTGAACCAATTAATAACAAATAATGACATACAAAAGAATATAAACAACAAGTTCAACGAACGCCTATCAAAATTACAACCGATTACAAACCACTACAGTTTCATATTAAATGAAATGTACTTAAGTTTAGAAAATGTGATGGAAGCTATAAATCTTGCTAGGAACAATATCATTCTATCCTCAATATTAAATCTGAAAGAAATCAAGAAACTAATAAAGAATGAGATAATTCGTATACCTATAATAAATGTAATAGAATATGTCGAAGTCTATGTAATGAAAGTAAAGGAAAACATTGTATTTACCTATAAATACCCAATAATAACTAAACAAATGGAATTTTATAAAATTGTGACCATAGCACATAAATTTGGAAAATATGTAATGTACCCCTATATTGGGAAATACCAAAATCAATATGTATCGTTAACAAAATGTAAAGAATACCTAAACAAAAATATATGCTATGAAAAAATACAGAAATATAATTGTACTATACCTTTGTTAGAAAATAAGCTAACTGAATGTGAACTCATACAGGAAAATAATGCAAATTTTGTAAGGTTAAACCCTCATGCTATATTATTGTCAGGAAAACATACAGTAAATGATAAAGAGGTAAATGGAATAAACTTAGTCGAATTTAAAATTAACGTAACGATAAATAAAGAAATATATGAAAATCATGAAGAACAAATAAAAGAAATATTGCATAAATTCAGGCACGGCGAAATTAAAATCTTAGAAATACTTGAAGCAGAATCAAATTTAAAGTTTACAAATATACAGGCATTAAATAAATTCTTAATACCTATAGAGAAAAACCCTACTACAAGTACAATAATTTTGATTGCAATCATTATAACAATAATAATAATAATCTTCTTAATAATCAAAATAATGAAAAGATACAATGAATACAAAAGGGTAAAATTTGAAAAGGAGAAAAGAAAATTATATTTGCAATTATTAAGAAATAACGGAATTGAAAGTGAGGACACTTTGTTTTAACAACGGGGGGAGTTAATAACCATTGTCCACTCTTATCGCAAAGAATGTATGAGTACTAGTCATAAGCAACGAATAATAAGTTAATAACCATTGTCCACTCTTATCGCAAAGAATGCATAAGTCATAAGCAACGAATAATAAGTTAATAACCATTGTTCACTCTTATCGCAAAGAATGCATAGGTCATAAGCAACGAATAATAGTTATGTAAACATGAGACCATCAGGAAATGAGTTCATGACAAATACTACTAATCATGAGAATTGTAAATATGATATAAAACTCATATAGATAAAGTTGTCTTGATCTTGCTATAAATACTGCCTGCAAGCAGAGCAAGTTGCTTCTTATTATACGAATCGTTCATAAGTAAACGAATAGTATTTAGCCAGAAGTTTGAATTAAAAGCTAGAGTTATAGGAAATAAAGAATATATCAAATCATATTTCTTGTTTTTATATATAGCTCGGTGACACAAACTTTAATTCGCGCATTCATTAATACCGCGCTCGAAACGACGACGGCGTGACCGGGAACTTAAATTAATATTTCTTTATCAATTTTTATATTTGTAAATAACAGTTAGGTCATAATATGTTTAGTATATAAGAAATCAATCACAAATAAAATAGTCAGTCTCAGTCTTGATCAGTGTGTTTTTCTATCAGTCGCATCAAACAGTTGTGTAGTCAGTTGAAGTATTTACTAACCAGTAATAACATTCAGGTAATCAGTCAAGTAATTGGATCGGGTGCAACACTCGGCTCTGATAACTTGCAGGTTTTTCGAGTGTACGACTCGGAACGTAAATAGTCTGGCGAATCGCTAGCACTATTTCATTCACGGCAAAATCATCTTTCGGGTGTAACATTCAAAGGAAGGTTAGCGCTTAGACTCGGGTGCAACACTCGAAGTCGATAGTTGGGCGATCGTTGCGGGTGCACCACTCAGAACGAAGGAAGTGTGGTGAAGCATCATACTTCTCCGGCGGTCAATGAAGGCATTGGTCGAGGTATAAACAAAAGGCATGTACACTCAGAAAAATTTCACCACTTAAAATTTAATAGAATCAAATTTAAATCAAAAGTTGAAACACTTTTAAATAAAAAACGAATCTTATTTGAATTAAATATGCCCCCACATACAATAAAAATGATTCGACTTTATTACACAAATGTTATTTTCAAATCATAATTTTCATCATTGAATGTAAAACGAAACATTTTGTGCTAAACAAAACCACTTTAATGCAGCGTTATTGAAATCAAGGCAGATTATTTGAATTAAAAAGAAACGTAAATGACGCCAAATCATATTTGAAAATATTTGATTCATATCTATTTTTACTAATGTTCGAAGAACATTAGTATTAAACTCGTTTTGCCGAAAATTCATATTTCTTTATATATATATATATATATATATATATATATATATATATATATATATATATATATATATATATATATATATATATATATATATATATATATATATATGTATATATATATATATATATATATATGTATATATATATATATACATATACATATATATATATATATATATATATATATATATATATATATATATATATATATATATATATATATATATATATATATTTATATATATATATATATATATATATAGATATATATATATATATATATGCATATATATATATATATATATATATATATATATATATATATATATATATATATATATATGTATATATATATATACATATATATAAATATATATATATATATATATATATATATATATATATAAATATATATATATATATATATATATATATATATATATATATATATATATATATATATATATATATATATATATATATATATATATATATATATATATATATATATATATATATATATATATATATATATATATGTATATATATATGCAAAATGATTTTCCGAGATAATCTCTGGAGAGGCCGATTCGATTGAACTAAAACTTTCGGATCACGTAGATGTTTATAGTAAGTAGGTCCACGATTTTCTCAAATTCAGATATCCTAAACCTTTTGGCGGCGGCGAGCGTTTTAGTGAATTTTGAGGTACTCCTATATTTCCAAGCAGTGTAAATTTTCGTTCAAAAAAAGTATTGAAAATGAAAATTAATTATGTTCTTAGCTTGTCCATGATGAAGAATTAGAAATGTTTAGCCGTGTGTGGGTGCAGGGTGCCTGAAAGTAGGCAAGGATTTTTTTTTTCAAATTTTGATTTGTCATTACTTGTGATCAAAACATCGGATCATCGTGAAAATTTCAGAGCATATTGATGTTGATAAGGACTTAGCATATAAGGGTTTTCAAGGTTGTACGGGTAACCCTGTAGCTACGACAGGCTCCTGAAAAAAAATCCTTCAAATCATTGACCCTCCTCAAAAATTTTTGATTTTTGGCAAAAGTTTCAAATCATTGATAAATTTTGACCTTTGTCCAACATGTCAAATTGAAATTTTGAAAATTCCCATTTGCACAAGAACGGCAACCCATCACCAAATTACCTCTATTTTCAGCACTCGAAAGTTCTGTTCACGAGAACTGACGACCGGATTATCCGATCATAATGAAATTTACAGGACATGTTGGTATTAGCTAGGACCAGGTCTGAAAGAAGTGATTTTGAAATGCGGGCAACCCTGTGGCAGTGGTACCATCTTGAAAAATCACTGAGAAAAAAAACAGTTTTATGGCCTGGAACTTCCGATTCAGCCATCAGATTTTAACAAAACTCACACAGTACCTGAATCTTACTCTATGTAACATTTGGTAAAAATTTGGTTGAAAATTTAGAATAGGGCTGCCAGCTATGGTATTTTTGTCTCATAAATCTTGCAAATTTGCTCAGCAAAATAAAGCTTTTTTCCCTATAGCTGCCGGTCCAGCGCGTAATGTAGTAAACGGACCTTAATGTGAATTAAATGTCGTAGAAATTTCGTACAAAAATCATGAAAGGGCTGCCAGCTATGACCATTTTTGTATTTTTGTGGAATTTCTTTACTGAGCGATTATGTCATTAGATTTGCAAATGGGAATAATCCTGCAATGAAAATTAACAACATATATTAAAAATTTGAAAAGTTTTGAGGGTGACAACCCTAAAATTCTTTTCACCCGTAAAGCTTCCAACGCAGTAATTCAATCGAAACGTAATTTACTGGTTGGGTTTTACTTAACGTGAAGCAGATTTTGTATATATTTTGCTCTGCTGCTGACACAGGGTAACCAGCATTAGCCATTTTCGTAAATATTACACCAACAGATGCTTGAAATTACATACTCATATGCAAAGTATTTCCATTAAAAATAAGAAACCAATTTTTAAATTTTCCGAGTTTTGAACATTTTTCGGATGGCAGTCTCAAACAATGTTTAACCGCTGAAACTTTGGATGAAATCCTCCGATGAGAACGAAATTCAAAGGATAGGTTGATTAAGCAAGATCATTTTATGGTAGATTTATTGCTGCTTCGTTGGGAAAGTGTTGCCAGCACTGAACATTTCATCATTTGTGGTATAGTTGAGTTTTGTTGCTTGAGATAAGGAATGGTTGATATGATTCTACAAAAAAGTGTATTACGTCTTTCCAAATTTTTTGGTCACTCAAAGACAATTTCTTCGAAAATTAGTCATCTAGCGGTTCTGATGCGCTAGAGTTTTTTATTTGTACGACGATTTTTTTCTGAGTGTATATATAGAGAAATATGAATTTTTGGCCAAATCGAACATTAGTCAATGTCATGCAAGTTTGTAAAAAAAACAATTGATTTTGATTTGTCAATATAGATAGGTACAAAAAAGATTGAAAAAGATTAAAAGACTATGCCAGTTGAATATTTTGTATAGTTGGAATGTTAATAAAATTTTGATAACTGTCTTTTGCAAAAGTTTTGTTTGAAAAGGGAATTAAAATTTTTAAATGAGAACATTTCAACGTAATCACAAAACAAATTAAGAAACCAAGAACAATGACTACTTTATCTCATTACAGGGATACTAAAACTAGTGACCCCAGCTGGGACAACCATAGAAACAGGAGCAAGTCTATCTCTCGCCGACGACGTTTCAGCATTAACATTGATAACATCCTCAACTACAATTGGTTTAAACCGCAGCCGATCAACAGCAGCAGTAACACCAACAACCTAGCTACAGCTATCGTTGCATCATCGTCCCGCGGTGGCACCATTGTCCCTTATCTTCATCCAACAAAAATTAGCTCGATATCTGATAAGGATCTCATCACAGCCACTTACAATTCATTGGGTGGTGGTGGATCTTCGAGTCATCATAGCAGTGGTCATCATCTTTGTCAACAACATCAACATCAGCCACAGCCAGCTACGAAGCAAAGGCCACAATTAGTAAGTACAATTCAATCCCAAAGTTAAGAGCTTATTTATCGGAATTGTGATAATACTATCCGGTTTTTCTGCAATGCGGCAGAAATTGGAACGATTTGTACGTAACAGTGCTTTAATAAATTTCATGGTGGCCACAGTCTTTGTTATGTTGACGTTAATTACGGTGGAAAACTGAATTTTCTAAAAACAAAATCTACAGTCTCGATAATTGTGGATACTTCGTCGATACGATAACCTCAGGGTACCGTTTATCTAAATGAACTTGCATTAGAGAGAAAAAACCAGTCTCCTGACCGATAAAATCACCGACACATCTTTTGTAAAAGATTTAAAAAGAGGATTCTACTTTTGCGACTATAAAGCATTCAACTTGCCATTTAATTGTAAACATATAAATAAATATTTATATGAATACTAAATATAATACAAATTACTAATATATATATTTACACAGATTTCAGCCACTCTATTCTCCTGTCGTGTTCTGTACATTCCACCCGCGCGTAAATTCGTAATACATGTCATTTAACAAGGAAGAAGCGGTTTCCTCAGGCCCGTCGTTCGACTGACAAATTGGTGCAGCTTCGGTAACGTCCCCGCGTTTTGGCACAAAAAGCCAACCTTAGAGTTCAGTCAGTTCGCATAGGCGGGTATTAAAAGATCTGAAACAAAAAGCCACTATGTGGTCTCCTTGCTGGGCTCAGAGCAGCTGAAAATGGTCAAGGACGTGGTTGTGAGCCCGGATTCAGATACACCGTACAAGATCCTCAACAGGGCGCTTACATATATCGCCGCTTTCAGCCAGCGATTCGGCTAAATTAAAGCACCTTTTGGGGAATCTCTCGCTCAGCAACCGAGAGCCTTCCCAATTGCTTTGGGATATGAAGCAGTTAGGAGGCTTCACGGCAGACGAGAAGCTTTTAAAGACCCTCTGGCTACAGCGGCTTCTAGAACAGATTAAGGCTATTTAAGCCGGGTCTCTGGAAGCCACCGTAAGCAAATTGGCATAAACGGCAGAAAAAATTGCTCAAGTTTTTGTACAGCCACAAATCAATTCTGTTGCCGTTTCCTATCAGCAGTCAGAGGTAGCCGCATTAACCAAAGTGGCCGCACTAACAAGGCTTGTCCACGAACAGTTTAGGACGCGATCATGTTCATATCCCACGGCAAATCTCGCTCGCAGTCTCGTCACCAAACACAATGGCGAAAATCGAATGGTTGCTGGTACCACAACAAATTCGGCCCCAACGCTCTTAAATGCGTCTCTTCATGCGCCTACAACGCTGGTTTAAATGAGCCAAAAAACTAAGACTCTTCAGAAGGTAAGACAAAGCGACTTATCACCTAGCCATCGTCTTGTAATTGACGACAACTTGTCTAAACAACATTACTTTGTAAATACGGGCGCAGATATTTCGTTGATTCTAGCACCTGCAACTAGAAAACTTCCACCTTCTGATCTGCGGCTAGTTGCGGCAAATCAGTCAACCATCAATACCGATGGACGCAAGATGATCAAGCTAGAACTGGGACTCCGTCGTGAGTTTTCATTGGATTTCACCATCGCCAACGTCTCCAGACCCATTTTAAGCGCAGACCTCCTCTGCAACTATGCGCTAGTCGTCAACTTGGCAAATGCTATCCTTGAAGATCTCCTTACTTTGCTTGCAAAGTAACGCACGTACGATTCGTACAAATTTCCAAAACTTAGCATTTTGTTTGAGAAATCCAATAATCCACGGCTATATGCCCTTCTAAAAAAATACTATGTAATCACGGTCAACCCAGTGTTCTCACAACCCTGTACACACAAGGTGACACATTACATTTTGACCACAGGCTCTCCAATAGTGTTGAGACCACGTCAACTTGGTCCAGAAAAGCTTGCGGTGGCCAAAAAAGAATTCAATTTCTTGCTGCAGCAGGGTATATGCCACCCCTCAAACAGCAGCTGGTCTTCCCCCTACGCATGGTATGCAAGGCTGATGGGTAATGGCGTCCTTGCAGCGATTACAATCGCCTTAACGCCATAACCGTCCCGGATAGATATCCGATCACCATTATCCAGGACTTCTATCATGAACCACATAGCAAAACTAGATTTTCCATTATAGACCTAGCTAAAATCTACCATCAAATTCCATTTGAGCAGAACGATATTCCTAAGACCGCCATCTGCACACCATTTGGACTCTTTGAGTTCATCCGAATGACTTTAGGACTTTGCAATGTGACACAATCATTCCAACGTTTTATACATGAATTCCCACACGGACCAAAATTCTGTTTGATTTACCTCGACGACATTTTGGTAGCCTCGACTTCCGAAGAAGAGCATTTTGTTCACTTAGAACAAATTTTCAAACGATTAGCGGACCATGGGCTTATACTCAACTTGGAGAAATGCCATTTCCATCGACCATCAGTTAAATTCTTAGGGCATGAGGTTTCGTCGAAAGGCAGTAAGCCCTCCCCAGAGCGGGTTGAGGCAATATCAACACCTAAGCTCCTCAAGACGGTTAAATACATAAAAAGATTTTTTGGGGATGGTCAGCTTTAATCGTCGCTTTCTTCCTTCCTCACACAGCTGAGATGCAGCAATCACTCAACGCCTTCCTTTGTGGCTCCAAAAAAGATGGTGCTATGACAATCGACTGGTCAATAGAAACTAGCAAAGCTTTTGACCAAGTCAAGACTGGTTTGACAGAAGCCACTCTATTGTCCTTTCCGAATTCAAACGCTGAGCTTAATCTATTTGCAGACGCTTCTGATTCCGCCATCGGGGCTGCTCTGCAGCAAAAATGTCAAGGTTCTTTGCAACCCCTTGGTTTTTACTTGGCCAAATTAAGAGACGCACAAAGAAAGTATAATGCATACGAACGCGAACTCTTAGCGGCTTACCAGGGCATTCGTTACTTCCGATACTTTTTGGAGGCCCATAGGCTCACACTATACACAAACCACTGACTTTTGCTTTCAAACAAAAGCCAGAAAAGGCCACACATCGTTTATTTACACATCTAAGTTATACAAGTGAATTCACTTCCGACATCGACATAGTTGGTTGTAACAACGTTGTTGTTGACGCACTCTCTCGTCTAGAAGAAATCATTTTTCACAGTACCCTTGACTTGGTCGCAATTGCCTTGTCCCAAGCATCAAAAGATTCTAAAGGACGCAAAATTGGTTTTAAAAAACAACCAACTTTAGCACCAACGTTGAAATTTGTTTTGAATTGCCTCGCCCCATCATACGACCTTACATTCGTCTTACATTCAGGAAAAAAAGTGTTTAATTCAGAACGCAATTTAGCTCACCCTTATATTCGTGCTTCATGAAAGCACATTGCAGCCAAATTCTTCTGGCCTTCGATGAACAAGGACATTGCTACCTTTGCCCGAGAATGTATATATTTTCAAAAATGCAAGATAGCCAGACATGTGAGCGAACCTGTAGTGACCCGTCCCGCGGTCTCCGAGCATTTAAAGGGCATTTGCATCGACATAGTTGGTCCCCTAACACATTTAGAGGTACACACCTATTGTGTTACCATAATCAATCGTTTCACACGTTGGCCTGAAGCAACTCCTTTAGCCAGCCTTACTGCCAATGAATGTGCTTCTGCTTTACTAAGCACTTGGATTGGGAGATTTGGGGTTCTCCAATAAATTGTCACTGACCTAGGCAGACAATTCGAGTCAACGGTTCACACTGAGCTTGGTCGACTTCTGGTCTTCAAACGCAATCGTACCAGGCTAACGGGTACTAAGAAAGATGGCATCGTTCACCAAAATCGGCTATCATGACTCACAACGATGCGTTCTGGACTAGAATACTTCCACTTATTCTTCTCGGCTTAAGATCCCTTACCCGAGAAGAATTCTCAGCATCACCGGCACAGCTCCTATACGGAGAAAACCTGAGTCTTTCTAGTGATTTTCTTAGAGAATATTCTAGGAAGATTAGCATGCTACTATGACAAAACTTCGGCCGGTTGATGCCAAACACCACACAACACCGAAGATATTCATGTTCATGCAGCTCGACTTTTGTTTTTGCGTCTTCCTAAGAGTTTGTGGGAACACATAATAACACAATTACACATCCACATTCCACAAACACCTTACATTTCAATACACATCAAAATTATATATATTCACAGTAGGCTAAGAAAGTTTTCTTTTTTAATGTATTTAGAATGTAAGTTTAGTAAGTATTCTCCTTTTATATTGAAAGCATTAAATAATATTTTATATTCACATACCATTTTATTTATTTTTTATTAGGAAGAAATATACTCTTCCTATAATTGGTGACCCCGACGTGATCTAAGTTATATAAGTGAGTTCACTTCTGACATTCGGCATGTCTCTGGTTGCAACAACGTTGTTGCTGACGCACTCTCTCGTCTAGAAGAAATCATTCTTCCAGTACTCTCGACTTTGTCGCAATCGCCTCGTCCCAAGCATCGGACGCAGAGTTTCAAAAGATTCTCAAGGACTCTAAATTTGTTTTAAAGAAACAACCAATCTTTGGCACCAACGTCGACATTTTTTGTGAAGTGTCTGGCCCAACCATTCGACCTTATATTCCTCACGCGTTCAGGAAACAGGTGTTCAACTCAGAACATAATATCACTCACCCTGGTATTCGTGCTACAAGAAAGCACATTGCAACTTAATTCTTCTGGCCTTCGATGAACAAGGACATTGCCACTTGGGCCCGAGAATGTCTATCTTGTCAAAAATGCAAGATAACCAGACATGTGAGCAAACCTGTATCGACCTTTCCTACGTTCTCCGAACGTTTTAAGGTCATTCACATCGACATAGTTGGTCCCCTAACACACTCGCAGGGATACACTTACTGCCTCACCATAATCGACCGTTTCACACGTTGGCCTGAAGCAATTCCTTTAGCCAGCATTACTGCCAATGACTGTGCTACTGCTTTATTAAGCACCTGGATTGCTAGATTTGGAGTTCTCCAATACATTGTCACCAACCAGGGCAGACAATTCGAGTCAGCGCTCCATGCTGAGCTTGGTCGACTCTTGGGCTTCGAACGCAATCGTACCACAGCGTACCACCCTCAGGCCAACGGTTTCTTAGAAAGATGGCATCGTACACTTAAATCGGCTATCATAGCTCACAACGATGTTTCTTGGACTAGAACACTACCTATAATTCTTCTTGGATTACGATCTCTAATCCGAGAAGAATTCACAGCATCACCGGCTTAACTCCTATATAATTGGTGACCCCGAAAAGGCACGTACGCCTTATATCTTACTGGAGCAGACAAGTGGAGTGGTGGAGTAGCCTAACCGAAGCCGCCCGATCAGAGCAGCGCACCCGACAAATGGGCAACCGTCACCTCGCCTACATGCTGCAGCGCACTCGATTAAGGACAACCGTCGCCTCACCTACATGCTGCAGCGCACTCGATTAAGGACAACCGTCGCCTTGCCTACATGCTGCAGCGCACCCAATAAAGGACAACAGTCGCGTCGCCTACATGATACAGCGCATCAGCTAGCTGCCTCGAGGTCTGACATCATAGTCTTCATCAACATCGGCGCTTCAGAGGCTACGCTGCTCAACATGTGGAACATCTCCCCGTTCTCATACGGGCAGTTAGTCGAACAAGTTTACGACTCTGGCTCAATCTTCTTACCAGAAATCCTTGACATCAAGCCAGAGGATCTACGCGCCTTATTCCGAGCTAGTGTAGCAAACTTGGCTACTGGTGCTTGCAAATTGGATACCCAGCTATCAATTCGGCTCCACACAGCATCGCCAATGGTTTCAAGAGCCTGCTGGCCACCGCCACCAGATCCACCTTAACATGCATGGCATCATCACCAATAGTTAAGGAGGCATGTAAGCAAGCTACCCGATCGCGGAAATTTCAAGGCAACGGCTGCCTCAAAATAAATTCTGAAATTGTCAAAATTAGATAGCACAGAAAACTAAATTATTGATTGACATCTAAGAAAGAAATAAAACACACATGGGGAACAGCCCCAACACAATATTTTATTTGAACATCACACATCCGCCATCGGTGACGGTAGCCATCAGCCTCGAGATCTGGCCATCGACCATCTCGGCAGCGCTGCTGGCGACTGCCTCAGCCCCGAGAGCTGGCCAAGGTCCATCTCGGCCCGTGCTAAATACGGGAGCTGGCCATCGACCATCTCGGTCCCGTACAGGCAGCCGCCAAGGCCACTTCAACAAACCGCAACCGATGGTGGCAGCCACTAGCCCCGAGATCTGGCCATCGACCATCTCGGCGGTGCTACTGGTGACTGCCTAAGCCCCGAGAGCTGGCCATCGTCCATCTCGGCACGCGCTGAATACGGGTCCCGAGAGCTGACCATCGTCCATCTTGGTCCCGTACAGGCAGTCGCCAAGGCTAACAAACCACGCTACTCCGCCTCCTCGACCTCAGCGTCATCCTGACACTTGGGGGGGAGTAGTGTGGGAACACATAATAACACAATTACACATCCACATTCCACAAACACCTTACATTTCAATACACATCAAAATTATATATATTCACAGTAGGCTAAGAAAGTTTTCTTTTTTAATGTATTTAGAATGTAAGTTTAGTAAGTATTCTCCTTTTATATTGAAAGCATTAAATAATATTTTATATTCACATACCATTTTATTTATTTTTTATTAGGAAGAAATATACTCTTCCTATAAGATGATTTTATTCGTCCACCACTACTTCCAAAGTCTTAGCTTCTATTTTGCTCTCGATACCCGAAACTAATTTGTTAATGTTTCCATTTGCAGGCTTAAGCCTTGTTACATGTCATCCTCTACGGAACTTGTCGATTACTCTTCTACAAAGCAGCAAACATCGGAAGCATCGAACACACCATTGCTGTCTTCGGCTCCCGGAAAGAGACCAGCGAGGAACGTTTCTTTCGCCCAATACGTCTCTCTGGCTGGCCGAACAACAAAGGTGCCACGATGGTACGCCTCACGGAAAGCGCAAAACGCTGGCTACACAAGCACATACACTTATCTCACTTACATTCCACTACTCACCACACTAAATTCAACTATTCATCACACTACTTTATACAAATATGTAATTATACAAACAAAGTAGTCTTACGAAAAAAAACTCTAGCGCACCTAAACCGCTAAAAACACTAATGTTCGAAGAACAGTAGAAGAATCGTGCAGATTTTGAGTGCATATTCTACCACACGAGCTGCTTATTACAGCCAAACTGTTTTAAACGCCACGTTTTACTTTGGTCTCAAGCATGATACAATGAGAAAAAGGTAATCCATTGCGCATGTCTATCACTATCCCATTCTCGCGCTGGTGACAACTGTGAGTGATTTGCCTTTAAGCCAATGTAAAATTGGGCAACTTCGAGGAGGGCGTTTGTGGTGTTAATGGAGCGATATTTTGATTTTGATGATGAGGTTTGAATGCTTAGGCTGTGTTTTTAGATGTCCAAGAAAATGAATTCAAAAACTTAAATCTTTAATTAGCTCATTGGCATTGCCCTATATGCATATGCACATACAAACATATATTTCACTGAAGCATAATTTCTCAATCCATATTTACATCTATTACCCTCTTCGGTTGCATAAATCCGCTTCTCAACATCAAATTTATTATTTTCTCGCTCACTATCAATAACCTTTCGGTGGCCATTAAAATCCTTATTTCTGTGCCAATAAAGTACTTCCATATTGTGCGGTGTTAACAACACAATACAAATCTATTTTCTAACTGTACCGATATCTTCAAAATGCACCTCACAAAGAACGTCAATCAACATAATTATTATTCAACAATTAAATAATATGTATGCACTTTGCGCATAATTCAACAGCCTTAAATCCTCAATTAGCTCATTGGCATTGTTTTATATGCATACGCACATCCATATATATCTCACTGAAGCATTATTTCTCAATCCATATTTACATCTATTACCCTACCGGGCTGGAAGAATCCCCATCTTAACATCAACTTTTTGAATTTTTTCAATAAAGCATTTCCCGAATGAATAACAAAATACCAGCATTGTTTCAAACAGTTTTTATTATCTATCAATCACATCATAATTTTTCAATGCACATTTCCATCTATGCACATTTGCATCTATCGAGCTGCATGAATCTGCAACCCAACATCGCACGTACATACAACTAGCATCGTACTCATAAAAACACTCTAAATGATTCGTTGAAGTGAGTGCATTCAACATTTTCTTGGGAAAAATAAGCTATTGAGTTTTTCATCATTGTACTTTGTACAATAGTTTTTTCCTCGAGATTTTCTTGGACATCTAAAAACACAGACTAAGCATTCAAACTTCATCATCAAAATCAAAATATCGCTCCACTAACACCCCAAACGCCCTCCTTGAAGTTGCCCAATTTTACATTGGCTTAAAGGCAAATCACTCACAGTTGTCACCAGCGCAGAACGAACGCATTTTGGTATTCGGAATAGACTACCTTGCTCTCATTGTATCATGGAATCCAGCATTCAACGCTCAGATACAGCGCCCGTGCTTTCCGCTCAGAGGCATTTTCGAAATCATGGATCAAGTATTAAAGGTTACGACATGAGCGTGACCACACCTACTTATGACGAAATAAGATGCAAACACGCCTAGAAATCATCCAGAAATAACTGGTTTTTAGGTGAATGAAGAGTACTGTTTTCGGTTGTGTCCAAGTCTAGGCAGACGGGCACCTAAATTGCTGATTTTAAATGAAGAAATTGAAAGTGTTTGAAGTGTTTGTTGCCTCTTTTATGCTCTAATTAATTAAATTAGAGTACAAATGGAGCAAGATCGATGTGAAAATTCTTTAAATACATGACTTTTCACAAAGAAGTTATTATAATTTCGCATAGTTGAATGAGCTCACAGCTCAACGACTAAAGTTAAAGTATAATTAAGCAATATTTAAATGAATATTAATTGTGTCATTTAATGATTTTAGTTAGAATTACCATATAATATACAGCGCTTAAATGATCATTTATGACCAATGGTCATTTAGACAGCGCCGTGTCTGCTATTTATACAATGAAAAGAAAAAATCAATACAATTCATACACTCGACTATTTTTTCATAATTCGCTGGTCTCCGGTACGTGACGAAATAAGATGCAGCGCCGAAGAGCGACCACTAGGGCTTTAATCCCGAGATTGAAATGGTGATCCCGAAATTCGGGATTAGAATTTTCGGGATCCCGAGATAATCCCGAGATTTTGGGATTTTATAAAAAAAACTAATTAAGGGAATTCAAACAGATGTATTGGCTTATTCGTACTCAATTAAAACTTTATTTCAATTATATATACATAGAACCGGAAGCTAAGTTCATAATAATGTTTGTGTTGTCCAATAAAGCTCTTTATTTGGTCATGATAGTTAGTTATAAAATTAGTTAAAAACGAATTGAAATTTAATAAGCTCAACGGATGTTACGATAATATAATAAAAATACATTATTCTTTTTAGTTGTTTACATATCACTTACAAAATAATATTGCTTTTCAATGAAACAAGCGATAAGTAATAATATCGATTGGTTCAAACTGCTGATTCATTTGGAAAGTATGCTATTAATAAACATAATTCGTCAAGAGTTTCAAAATTTAAACTAGACCTGATTCTGCTGCACTTATATCCAGCTGCTGAAAAATATATTTCGGGTACACTTTTTGGTGAGATATTAAGCATGTAATCATACGCCAGTTTTAATTCATTATTACAACTGGCTTCCGCCTCCGTTTTCATAAAACAATATTTCTTTTAGTATTAAGTTCTGCTTTCTTATTCCCAAAATGGGTTGAATTTCATCAATCCCGAAATCTCGGGAGTCCCGATAAAAAATTCGGGATCCCGAAAATGTCCAAAATGTGTCGGGATCCCGATATCCCGAAATCTCGGGATTGCATGCCCTAGCGACCACTCATTGTCGTAATCTTGTTTCCTTGATTCATGTTTCGGAATGGTATTGGATTCCGATGCATGAATCAAGGAAACAAGATAACGACAATGGGCGGTCGCTGTTCGGCGCTGCATCTTATTTCGTCACGTACCGAAAACCGGCGAATTATGGAAAAATAGTCGAGTGCATGAATTGTTTTGATTTATTCTTTTCATTGTATAAATAGTAGACATACAGCGCTGCTTAAATGATTATTTGTCATAAATGATCATTTAAGTTCTGTCTATCATATGGTAATTCTAGCTAAATCGCTTAATGATACATCCTTGAATGAGCTCCTTGAATGAGCTCACCATCAAACTACGCGAAATTATAATAATTTATTTGTAAAAAGTCGTGTATTTGAAGAATTTAAACGTCGATCTTGCGCCTTTTGTACTCTAACTTCATTAATTAGAGCATGAAAGAGGCAACATATATTTCAAGTACTTGCAATTTCTCCATTTCAAATCAGCAATTTAAGTGCCCGTTTGCCTAGGCTTGTAACATCCAATAAACTCATTAACACAGCCGAAAACAGTGCTCTTCATTCACCTAAAAACCGGCTAATTTTGGATGTTTTGTATGCGTGTTTGCATCCTATTTCGTCACGAATAGGTGTGGTCATGCTCATGTCGTAACCTTTAGTACTTGATCCATGATTCCGATGCATGTTGTTTGGTGGAGGGCCACCAAACTGTTCGACGAAGTGAACAGCGGCCGCTAGAAGCCACGATATTATAAATTTCCCTTTTGGACACGCCCTATTGAAAACAAATCACAATCTATGTGTTTGTAAACCAGATCGCCGCTCAAATTTGTATGGTTACACGAAATCGGGATTTCAAACTGGTTTTAATCCGATCTTCGTGTAGCCATACAATTTTATCCGGCACACATATTTACATATAAACGCTTCGTGGAAATCGGGCGAAAGCTCACGAATTACGGTATATTTCCAATCCCGAATTGGAAACTGCTGTAAAATCGCTCATAAAGAGATCTGAAATAAAGCTTTGCTCATTTTTTGCTGAGCATAATGTTCCTTTTTTAGTAATGGATCATATGTCCACTGAAATTAAAAGTTGCTTCCCGGATTCGGATAAAGTTTCCAATTTGAATTTACAAAGAATTTAAGGAAGTGTTGTAGTTAAAAATGTAATAGATTATAGCCAAAACGAAATACTTGTTCAGAATTTAAGTAAGTGTAAATTTAGTATCTTGGTTGTCAAAGAAAAATTCGTGGTTGATTTAACTATTAGTCATAGTAATGGAACAATTCATTCAAAATTGTCGAATGAACTAAGGAAAGTGGTTCTTTCTACTATGCTAGATTGGTTCATTTGATCATACAAAAGTAGTTGACTTTGCTAATATAAAACATATTTTATATATAAAAATATAAATTTTTCTCTCAGTGAAAAACAGCTTGCATAATGGTAAGGTACTGCAATGAAGCTTCTAATATGGTCAAAAGTAACTTCTATGAGCTGGTAGATATAATTCAAAATGATCAGTGGACGCCAAGCAAAAATCTTTTTAATTCATTTATGTCTGCATTTGAATCAAGGAGCATACCGAAAGAAAATATAATCCGGTTTGGAAGTGATGGCTACAACTTGATGATAGGGGAACATAGCTCTGTTTAAGCATGTTAAAAACACGTTTGCCCGAGTATAAAAATATTCAAATGCATTTGTCACTCATTACACTTGTGAACTTCAGCCGCATGTAAAGCTTACCCCAAAGACTGTGAAATGTAAGCAAGGGATATTCACAGTTATTCCAGACAAAGAAGCAAAAGACAAGCGCTTTTAGCATATTTCCAATCAAATTTTGATTTGGAGCCTCACAAATTTCTTCAGTCAGCACAAACAAGATGGCTCTCCTTACGAAGTGTCGTTCGCAGATTAATTGAAAATTTGAGTGTCTTTCAAGTTTTTTTTAGTGATCAGTGGCTTGAGCAGCATATTTCATCAGCCAAAGGAATTCTCTATAAATTACAGAATCCATTCACGAAGGTATATTTTTTTGTTTCTAGACTGAGTTTTTCCGACATTCAATGCAATTACTGCATATTTTCAGTCTTCAAAAGTGGTTGTAATAGAAGTTCATAGCAAACTATCTGCAACGTTTACCGAAATTTTGATTTGGAGCCACATAAAATTCTGTGGCTAGCACAAACAAGATTACTTTCCTTAGGATGTGTCGTTCACAGATTAATTGAAAATTGGAGTGTCCTTCAAGTTTTTTTTAGTGATCAGTGGCTTGAGCAGCATATTTCATTAGCCAAAAAATTTATTTATAATGTATAATTATATGTTCAGTCTTCAAAAGTGGTTGTAATGGAAGTTCATCTGTAATGTTTACCGAAATTTTATTATATTATATCTGGAGAGTTCTTACGTTCAGACTACAGCTATTGAAGCTATCAATCCGAATTTGCAAAAAAATGATTTTGCCGATCGATAATATGTATCTTGCAATAGCGGTCAGGTTAGAACATGATGAAATAAAAAAAAGTTCTTAACGATCGATTTGAGCCACAATGCTCAGAGTTCAGAAATCAATGTGTTCAGTTTTAGAGAGTCAGTTGCGAAGAAATAAAAAAAATTTGATTTTGACGATCCCATTTTAAAACATACTTATATTTCTTATCCTGATAAGGCTACCAATTTTCAAATTAAGAACACATATCCGGCACTTTTTCATGATTATAAAAGATTCAGATAGCGAATGGCGTAGACTAGCCACGTTCTCACTTCCAAGAGACTTGACCGACCCCAATTTACCCATAGACCGTTTTTATTTTAAACTAGGCAAAATTCTTAACCATGAATGTTGCAAAGAATTTGGAAGCCGAAGTCGTTTTGCTTTATATTTAATATCTCTCGCACATTCAAATGCAGACTGTGAGATAATTTTTCGAAGATTCATAAAATTAAAAACAAATACAGGAATGGAATGAAAACAGATACTGTAAAAGGGCCTATTTTATCATCAGAGAGTGTCAAAACTTGTGGGTGCGTTGAGTTTGAGCCAACTGATTTAATGTACGATAAAATGAAATCGGACATCTATAGTAATTTAGAAATCTTTGCAGATCTTTCTTTCACAAGTGAATAGTTGTCATAAAAATGTTTTACTGAAATTTTATGATTTCATAAAGTAGTATTTTTTGAAATTTTGCTTTGATGGATATGATACGGCCGCGCGCCGTTTCGTTAGGTGGATCATGCATGGCAGTCGTATGTACATATGATTATATGCTTGAGTGTAATGTAGACTTTGCAGTCGCATAAAAGATGTATTTGCTGAATAAATAGTTCATTGCGCATACGCGAACCAGAGTTTGAAATCAAAGCAGACGAGTCGCGACAGGCTGTTTACCCGTTTAGACTCTATTATTTCGATTTAGTTTCTATTTCAATCCGAGATTATACACGCAGCAAATGACAAATTAAAGATTGCTCTGAGAATGATATGGGTGAGAAAATGAAAAGAAAAATGAAATGAAAAATGAAAAGTGCTGAGCAATGAAGAGGTGGTTTTAGTCGGTAAAATCCAATATACATCAGTATAGTTTCTTTCAAAGATTTCCAGCATTATAATGGTTGACAAGTCCTTGACAGTAGGTATTTTGACATTAGCGAGTGAAAGTAGCGACAGGCGCACTTTCTCGGACTTTCGTTTGATATCATTCAGAGGAGGTATCTTAACGAAACCCTACAAGATTACATTTTCAAGTATATGAAAACAGTGTAGCCTACATACAAATGTAAAATCCGGAACGGAATTGTTTGCCTTATAGGCTACAATAGCCGCGTATATTACCAGGACCGAGTTGGAGTGACTTCGCTTGGAACGGATTGCAATGAAACTTCAAAGCAGGTTTTTGGTGTGACTGGATTAACGTGGATTAACCGAATAAAATTCAGCTAGTTCTACTAAAGTGAAGTATATCGCATCGGAACGTCACATACATATATGAATAGAACTCAAGTGGGCTTCACATTTGTCAATCCTCAATCCCTCGATCCGCGTATTTTAACGCCCAAGTCGATCCGATCCAGTAAAATTTCGGGATTGGATCGAATTATCTCAAATCAATTCACTGCGCGTATACAACGTGGTTTGACTAATCCTAAACCACTTTGAAACCACGTTATAAACGCGCCTAATGTCCGGACATCTCAGCAAATATAATTTGTTAATCGGAAAATTTGAATTTCTTCTCTCTTTCTTTCTCCACCACTCGAGCGAAATCAAGGCCTGCCCTAGTATTTCTTTCTTGTAGTATAGCCGCCTAGCTCACACTAGCAACCGATCACAGCCTTATCATGCAACGTTATGGTGTCATTGATTTTGACCTTTAAAACTTTAGAGACGGAAAACCGTAAAAATAGTAAGGACCTACCAGAAAACTTCAATCGCGCTATTACAAACGTTACTTTTGCTCTTAACTAAATGAGGATTTGCAAAAGGACCTAACATACTCAGTAAAAGTTGACTTTGAAAGTTTGAATCGTATGCATAAGATGTTATTGAGTATAACTTAACCGACGAGCATACTGAAAACGCCTTCCAACAGAAATCGATACACCAGTAAAATATTTGGACTCATTTTTTCAGATAGGGTATCGCTCCGATTTCTCGACCCCCAAAATGAATTCTGAAAACTACCCACCCATATTAGTAAATGCAACAAAAAAATTATATCAACAGAAAACTGAAAATTTCGTGAAAACATATTTTATCAATGTTAACGGAGCCTTAGAACTTGATTTAATCTAAATCATAATTTTTTATCTTTCATTTCATGAAAGTTTATTAGAAGGCGTAATAATTTAATCAAACATTGCACACCTGAGCTCTTCAAACTCGTCTGATATGACTGAGTCTACTATGCAAGCCACCAAATGCATTTTACCATTTTTATAGCATATATTTATGTCTTCCATTTTTATTTGCACTAAAATCACAATCATCATCAATTATTTAATATATCTTCAACACCGGCTTCAAACTTTGGCGCATGAGGAATGATAAAGGAGGAAAATACCATTAGCTTTATCATCGGATTACAATTGAACTAGATGATTCTACTGATTTATGATCCTACTGATTTGTTTTTTGCGGAAAACTCACGACATCATCTTTGAAAGAGTTTATACTTTTTGGTCTTTCACTGTTGAGATAAACTCTTTTCTGATTTATTTTCAAGTTTTCACGTCAGAAATATTTGCAGGTTGGCGTTAAGATAAGGGCCGCTAACAAAGGGCCGACTTTACGTGCACAAGTTACTAATAGAATTTTATTCAATATACGCTATTATACAAATATATTTTGAATCTAATTTACAGCTTTTCAGGAACCATAAAAAAACTTATTCTGCTTTGAGGAGACCTAATGTTATAAAACCACAGTTTAGTAAAAAAAAATTTTATGAGTCTGAGTTTTGTTATTGTTCTAAAACTATTCTATTCTGAACTGAAATCGACATTTCTGAATATATTTACCATTTTCTCCTACAATATTCCACTTACTTCCATTTGTTTGTTTTTTGTTTGTTTGTGAATGCAACTTAAAATGCGTTGTTCGCAACAAAAATATGATGCAAATTGACAAGCAGCTCTTTAAGTTTAGTTGTAATTTACTTTATATGCAAGTGTTTTACGATCATTTTCTGAAGTTCCTGTTTTGTAAGGCCTCGATCCTAATACTATTTTCTTGTTTCACAGATATAATCTCAATTTATTAATTTTGTTCAACTTTACATTCTATATGTTTACATCATTTTAAAAAAAATTAAAATCTTTCGGTCTTTATTATGAAAAATATTTCGACGCGCAAATCATTGTGTATTGAAAGGTAGATTAACTAAAATTTAAAATTCCTGCGACATTGTCCTGAAAGCGTTTTACTGTTAGTTCAAACTTCTCTGCACATTTTCTGATTTGGTATTTGTACACAATGATGATTACATCATTTAACTCGTGAGCAACTAATTTTTTTGAAATAATAGATTTTAATTTATGGATTTGTTTTTGTGGGATGATTCAAAATTGAAATTTAACCAAGCGGTTTCGAAAGTATGCACTATTTCTTATCAGACATCAGCTCATTGTGCACATATGAGAGTTTTTCAAAGGGTTGACACTTTTGCTTCATTGCTACTGCAAAACAAAGTTTCCTTCATCCTGACCAAACATTTTTGTTTTCTTCTGAAAAGCCGTCACCATTTATGCTGGAGTTACAATCCATGCTTTGTCGGTGGAACGAGTTACAATCAATGCAACACAACATTTACCGTCATATGCCACTATATTAACGAAATTGTTGTTTGTTAATATGGATCCTTTAAAGTCTCGGAAAGTGATATCAGTGAGTATTTTACCCTTTAAAAGCTCCAGAGTATATTGCAAAGTAAAAATGAGACAAAAAAAAACAAATTCTGATTTTCATTTGCATATGACATCTCCCATTTCCCGGACGTTCATAAGAACTGGTGGAATTGAATATTTCCAAAAGTGCTGTTTCCATGCCAAGTTTGAGGTATGAGCAAACTGTGCTGCGCAACAAAGTTTTGTTGCATCATTGTAACTGCTCTCATACGTTCTCATGTGTTCAAAGTCGTTTTTTTGTGCAACAATGTTGTATTGCATTGATTGTAACTCGAGCTTTAGAAATATTTCTCACTATCGCTTCAACAGCTGACTTTATCATTCAAACTGAGAGCCAGTGAAATTTATAATTTTAGCGCTCAGAGCACTAACAAAACAGGACTGTTTTATAAAAATAAAATATGTTGTGCATGTGAACGCCAAAGAACAAATTACATAGTTGTGAATAAATCACTAAAAGCAAGCTACCAAAAACTGTGCAAATCAAAGTTGAAGCGGATTTCTGCTCCCTCAACGAAATTAAAAACAGCACTATCTGCAATAGTATTCTAAATGCTCGGGTTAAAATGCACGTTCAGTTGCAGCCATCACACAGCATATATAAGAACAAATTAAGAATAGGGTGTAAATGAGTTTTAAAACCAGCACTGTTGATTGTATTCCACTCTTATTCAAGCATGAAATCATAGGCTCGATACCTTCGCGGTTTCGGTAATTTGTCAACCTTTGAGCAACATTTAAATATACTGAATCAACTTACACAACGGTTGTTGGGTACTGCAAACGCCGTAGCGCGGTTGACTGTAGTCCCCTACTGGAATACACTGCCAATCGATGGACTGCAATTTAAGCGCAATTACATTATATACAACGGATGCATTTACGTAGGTGTGAACTAGCTCACATCTTACAAACACGTTTGTCTCTCGAAGCAAAGCACAACACTTTTCACTCTCGTTTTTGCTTCCGCGGCCCGCCACTCACGATGTTACCTGTTGACCCATCATAACCTGCACGCAGAACACACACGCACCCGACACATCTGTTTAGCACTAGTCACAACACAGTCGCCAACAGTCCTTCCAATGAAACGCAGTGGTAGCTTGCCACTTAGATTTCACACTGAAAAGCAATCGGCAACGGAATTGCAATAGTATTTTAGCAACTCACCGGCAAGGAAATGAACATCCACAGAAATCAAGTGCAAACAAAGCAAAGCAAAATTCGTAATCGGACTGATGACTTTCTAGCCAACAACTAATCTAACGACTCCACCGATGGATACACAAACACTAGCCGCTTTGGAGACCTCTCAATGGTTTTATGAATCTATACGGCCCGTTTCCGTTGTTCCGACTCAAATCTTACTGAGAGAGCAAAGTGCATTCTCTTTCACTGACATCCAGCGTTACCAGACATCCGGAAATTACCGTAGTTTCAAGGTAGTTTATTGGAAAATCTAGCCTACGGCACAGCGTAATAACAACCAGCGTACCAACTTATTCCACTTTCCCAAAAAAACACTTTGACCTTAAAATTGCGCCTCCATTTACACAATGCATTATCTGTCAAAGCAGCCTGAGATTATGTTGGTATATTTTGCGAGAGTGGGCTGTATGTGAGCAGCGAAAAATCTAGCTTGAGTATGTAGTTGCCGAATTGTATATTGCATCTCTTTCTGTTCCATGCGATTTCTTCCAACTTTCCAGGCTGACCAGCAATACAATCTCAGGTTAGATCCCTGGATTTTTAGGCCGTATACATATACGGAGTTGGTACGCTGGTTAGGAACTAACTTCTTACGCTGTGCCTACGGTACAAATAAATTACCTTGTACAAGCCCTTCGGAAATTTCAGCTTGGGTGTCAAGCACCCATATGTACCTTTACTTTCAATGATTCGAAATCAAATACTTACAAATTAACTGAATAATCAGATGTCTTTGGAAAACAATGTCCATGATTATGTTCAACTACCACATAACATGAGAAACAATGACATAAGGTCTGTTTCCGTACTTTCAGCAAACTGCAGCAGTAACAGAATTTGGCAGCTGGCTTCTTTTTGCTGCAAAATTTGGCTTGCATTTGGCTTGCAGCAAAAGTACGGAAACGACTTGCTGCGAATCTATTTTAATATATTATAATAGATTCAAGTACGGAAACAGACCTATATAGATCAATTTCAACAACTCATCTGGGAAATTTAAGGAAATCCCCAGGTATTATAAGTGCCGATTGGTAATCTGGGAAATCCCCACAGCATCTGGTCAGATGTTGTGGGGATTTCCCGACAGAAAGGGAACCTTATATACCACCAAGCGAATAAAATTTAATCGCTGACCTCAAGCTACGGTCAGACATCGCTACTTTTTGCGCTGAGCAGCACAAAAAACTGCGTTGACAGAAAGTAGCGATGTGTGATCAATGTAGAAACCACAGCGTAAGAAGTTAGTTCCTAACCAGCGTATCAACTCCGTTTATGTATACGGCCCAAAAATCCAGTGATCTAACCTGAGATTGTATTGTCGGTCAGCCTGGAACGTTGGAAGAAATTGCATGGAACAGAAAGAGATGCAATATACAATTCGGCAACTACATACTCAAGCTAGATTTTTCGCTGCTCACATACGGCCCACTCTCGCAAAATATACCAACATAATCGCAGGCTGCTTTGACAGATAATGCATTGCGTAAATGGAGGCGCAATTTCAAGGTCAAAGTGTTTTTTTGGGAAAGTGGAATAAGTTGGTACGCTGGCTGTAGAAACCTTGAAAACTGCGCCTGCAGCTAGACTGTGGTCGCAACTTGCAGCTCGAAAAGTAGCGATGTATAAAGAGCTTTTCAATGAGTTGCAAGTGCAGCAAAAAAATATTGATTTTTTTGCTGCACTTTGGTTGAAACTTTGCTGCGGCTGCGTCTGCAGCTTTTCGTTTTGTTATTGCCGATTCAATTAGTGCATAGCAATTTTAATATTTTTTACGGTATTTCAAAATTTGTAAATGGTGCAATATTAATTTTGTTTAACCAAATAGGAAATGGCTAAATACACTTGGACGAAAGATTCAGTTCACAAACTATTATCTCTGGTTGAAGGAAGAGCATTTTTAGGCATTTTTAATTAAGAAAAGCTATGGGCGATACGGTTTATTCTAATTATAAGTCTATGTTACATCTATTTTGCAAAATCGAGCTTAAATATTAAAAACTAATGAATAAAATTTACGTAAATCATTTCAAAACAAATTTGTTTAAATTTGTTTAGATAATTGAAGGAAGAGAATCGTTGACTTGAGCTTATTGATTTTCTCATCCAAGTGTCTTTTCTCTTTATTAAAGGAGTCATCAGTTGTAGAAGTTAATCAAAATCACTACCCGATAATCTCAAAAAGTTTTTATAAAATACATACTAGCACAACTGGTTGAAACTTCATAACAAACTAAATAGTAAAATACTGCAACATTGGTTGCGCGCAGCAAAAACTGCGAGTTATGTGTGAACACCTATGCAGTTTTCTTCGCAAGAAGTTGCAGCTACCCGGTTGCGCGCAGTAAAAGTAGCGGGTTGCAACCACTATGTGTGAACAGATTTCGCAGTTTTTGCTTCTGCAACCTAAAAACTGCGCAGTAAAAGAAGCGATGTATGACCCAAGCTTTAAAGCGACATGGTTTGTCTAAAAAACATGAGGCTATATACGGTAGAAACTCCTCGAAAACGATTTTAAGCTTCTATAATTCAGTGCAGAATGACGAACAAAAGAAATTAAATTTAAGTATGGAGAGCTGAAGTAAAGCTTTGCTCATTTTTTGCTGAGCATAATGTAACTTTTTTAAGCAATGGATCCCATTTTGAAACATACGTATATGCCTTATCCTAATAAGGCTACCAATTTTCAAATTAAGAACACACATCCGGCACTTTTTCATGTATATAAAAGATTTAGATAACGAATGGTGTAGACTAGCGACGTTCTCACTTCCACGAGACTTGACCGACCTCGATTTACCATAGACGGTTTTTTTAAACTAGACAAAATTTTTGACCATGAAAGTTGCAAAGAATTTGAGAACCGAAGTCGTTTTGCCTTAAATATAATATCTCTCCCACATTCAAATGCAGACTGTGTGAGAATTTTTCGAAGATTCAAATAATTAAAAACAAATTCAGGAGTCGAATGAAAACAGATACTTTAAAAGAGTCTGTTATAACATCAGAGAGGGTCATAACTTTTGGGTGCATTGAGTTTGAGCCAACTGATTTAATGTACGATAAAATGAAATCCGACATATATAGTAATATAGAAATCATTGCAGATCTTTCTTTCACAAGTGAATAGTTGCCATAAAAATGTTTTACTGATATCTCTTTTTTTGTTAAATTCTATGATTTAGCAATTTTGTTTTGGAATAGAGTGAATTCATATATTGAACTGTAAAAGGTGTTTGTTACTTTCAAATTTAAAAAAAAAATCCACCAATAAGCCTACGAATAAAGCATCTAAAACAAGGTAATTTTTTTGCGAAGCTGCGGTAATTTTTCAAACGGATTCTGGCAACGCTGCTGACATCAGTGATGCCAGAGCAAAATGAAACCAAGCGTGGAGCATTTAGAAATGCATCTTAAATTATATTAAATTTAGTTACAGTTTAGTTGATCGGAAAATACAAAGTTAGTGCATTGATACCGTGAATAATTTAAAAAACTGTGAAACAAGTATTAAATCGATGACAAAAACCCAATACTCGACTGTTAATTTTATGAATTTCATTAATTATTCCCCTTCAGACTCTATTTTTATACATATTATTTCGCCTTCAGCATATTCGTCTTCTTATTCTTCTGTTGTTTCCAGTATTTAAATTACCTATGTTATTCATATTGAGCGATACATTTAAGCAGGACTGCCTATGGCAATTATCACAATGTGGGGAACAAAGTAACCCAACTTTTTTGCAGCCTGCGGTTTGAGCTTCAGCACATGATACTATTAGCAAAAATTTTATTCAGCGAAATTCCTGGAACAGTTGGAAGCAGAGTTTGCATTGGTTCCAAAATGGTATCCTTAACTTTCATTCCGAATCTTCAAGAATGAGCTTGTTAACCAGCTATATTTGAGCTTGGTAATATACTGGTGTAAATATCGCTGGGCAGCTCTAGATGTTGGCGGAAGAAAAGACAATTGAACAGGTTTTTTGGCTGTGTAGATCTAATACAAGTTGAATATCTGTGAGTACCAATAAATACTTCTTGTACTAAAGCTTGATAGTTATCCAGGAGAAATTATTATTGAAGGAAACTTCTGGAGAACACTCTGTATGACGAAAATAGCTGTGTTGCTTGCTAATTCCTCTTTTCTTTCAAATGCTTTGTAGACGTGTTTGAATATTAACCAACTAGAAATAAAGTTTGCAATAATTATTTTAATTTAGATACCAATTGTTTTTTTCAGAAGCTTTATATATTTTGATTTCTTGACTGATCTATTTCAAAGCTAATTTGCACTCTTTTTCAGTGCCTATCGGTCGGGTAGTTACATTTCTTCAATATTTTGTGAACAGTATCACCGCAAACATCTGTGTAAAACTTTTGCTCAACATCATTTCGCAGTGCCGTTGCAGTCACACCTTGATTACCTTTCACAGATTGGATAATACTGCGTGTTTCTCTTGTTGACAGCTTTGGTAGACGTCCTGATCTGGACTTTGATGCAAATACTCCTGTTGCCTTATGCGGCCCCTATAATATTGATTGTCTATGGATCATATTGAAGGTTTTTGCAATACATTGAGTAAATCAAAAAGGTTTTGATTTTTATTGTGCAATATGGAATATATTGTATCGTCTGTGGTCAGTATTGCGCAATATTGGCTCATTTATATATTGCCGTTCGTACCCGTTGACACATGTTAGGTCTGAAAAATAGTATTGAGAGTTGAGTTTAATTTTCTATATCACTGTAAGTTTTCACTTCTGTCAATAAAGACTTAATCGCATATGAATTGTATCTTGTCATAATAGAACGTATTTTATTTTCCGCTTACATTTTTTGGTGTTGATGCAATCATTGTTTTGCGTTGTGACCGTCTCAATTGTAATGTACAACAGGTTAGGGGTCCAGGGTACGGATGCAATTAATATTTGCGGAAGATTATTGATGTGTTATTAAGATGATTTTGATCGCGACGAAAAAGTTCCAAGATGGCGACGATTTCACAAGTTGAGAAATTGAAAGGTTGAGAGAATTACGATACCTGGAAATTGGCTGCGAAATCGTACATGATAATCAAGAATTATTGGAGTTGCATTGTTGGGACAGGAGCGGATGCTAGTTAAATCAGAAAGCAATATCTGAACTCATTTTAATCATTGATCCGATCAATTTTTCGCATGTACAGGAATGCGAGACTGCGAAAGATGCATGGGAGCGCTTGGAGAAGGCCTTTGAGGATCTGCCGCCGAGTTGAACTGTTGAAGCAGTTGGTTCAATTGAAGTTGGACGAATGTGAATCCATGGAGGACTATATCAACAAAATGTTATTGACTTCAATCAATCGCTTGTGTAAGCGGGGCTTCCAGACGACTACAAGCCTTTAGTGATGGCAGTAAAAAACGCTGCTATAAAATTAACATCGGACTGTGTGAAGACAAGACTTCCTCAAGAGGTGAAATACGAAAAAGTCAACTCGCATTCAATCGCGCTGATGGAAAAACATACGAAACATCGTAAAAAAGTAGAGGGAAAATGTCAAATTAGATGCTTTGATTGCAATGAGATTGGGCATTTTGCCCGGTGGTGAAATCAGCTAAGCTACCAGAAAAAAAAACTGACAGTTCACTTTATGCGGCCCTTGTGGCACAATCGACTTTATCTAATCATTGGTGCATCGATTCGGGTGTGTCGGCTCACATGACAAATAATAGTGAAATTTTCCCAGTGAAATTGTTATTGGCAACAACACAAAGCTGCCAGTGAAGTGTACTGGGAATACAAATTTGAAAATTTCTTATGGCAAACAAATTGATAATATTTATGGATAATATTTTATGGATAATATTATATATATATAAATATATGGATAATATTTTAAACGTGCCTGAAATTTGTGAAAATCTTCTGTCAGTTAGTCAAATGGTGAAGAAAGGTAACAAGGTTGTCTTTGATGACAAGAAGTGCGAAATTTTCAACCGGAATCGTGAATTGATTGCTAAGGCACCACTTGTGAATGACATTATCAATTGGAAAGTTTTCCTAGTGAGAATAACAAAAATACAGTCGCGCTTAGTGCAAGTGTAAATTATTAACTATCGCATCGTAGATTGGGGCATACTTGTCATGCAATTTTAAGGAAAGTTAAAAAAGCAGCAACTGGCATTGGTTTTTTATTAAATCGTTTTAATGACAAGTGCATTGTATGCATACAAGGAAAGCAAACACGATTATCTTTTAAAGACATTGAAGTTCGTGCTGAAAACATTTAAGAGCTTTTACATTCCGCATTGTGTGGACCTATGCCACGTAAATTATAAGGTGCTGCGCGTTATATTGTGAGGTTTGTTGACGATCACAGCCGAAGAGTATTCGCCTACCCGATTAAACAAAAATCCGAAGTGTTGGTGATATTTCGAAAGTTTAAAAAATCAAAGTGGCCATAAAATTAAAATTGTACAAAGTGACAATGGAAGTGAATATTGTACTAAAAAATTATGCAACTTCTTAGAGAAATGTGGTATTCTACACTGAAAAACACATGGCACCAGACGCCATAATTTATAGACTTCTGGCGTCATGTACATAGTCGATTTAGGGATTGTGATAAAATATAGCGCCACACGCCATTATACATGGCGAAAAGTACGTAGGCCTACACGCCATGTACTATAGTCCTCCACGCCATGTGCATGGCGTGTAGGACTATACTGTATGGTGTGGAGGACTATAGTACATGGCGTGGAGGGCTATAAGCATAGCGTCTGCTCCTATGTACTATGGCGTTGTATTTTATCACAAATCGACCGAAATTGACTATGTACATGGAACCAGAATTCTACAAATTATGGCGTCTGGCGCTATGTGTTTTTTCAGTGCATCTGAAGATGATCCAGTTTGCATCCAACAAAAGGCCACGAACCTTCTCGGTTCGGAGCATCTGGAGGTAGAGCACTCAATGTTAGGTGATGGAATTCAATCAAAGAAATTCCCGAGGCATTAATGATATCAAAGAGCATATCCTCTCCTATATTCAAGAAGCTTGCTGATATTTATACATCTCCTCACACGAGTTATAATTTTTGTGCCATGAGCCATATTACATGGCTCATGGTACTATGTAATATGGCGTGTGGGGCCATAATTTCTGCGCCATGTAATTATGGCGCTGGGAGCTATACTGCATGGCCCAGGGTACTATGTACATAGCGTGTGGCACCATAAATGCTGCGCCATGTAACATGGGACGACGCGCTATGTGGATTCTGACATTATGGCGCTGGGAGTCATATTGCATGGCTCAGAGTACTATGTACATGGCGCATGGGGCCATAAATAATCCGCTATGTTGGATTTTGTTGATGTTGGGCGCTATGTGAATTTTTTTCAGTGTACATAAAAAAAAAACTGCCTTATATACGCCGGAGCAGAATGATGTTGCTGAGCGCATGAACAGGGCCATTATCGAAAACGCACAATGTATGCTGTTGGATGCTGGTATTTCAGAATCGTTTTGGGCTGAAGCCGCTAATACCGCAGCTTACTTGATAAATAGAATCCCATGCAGAGGGAAAAACAAAACATATGAGTAACTTTGACATGGTATTATTAAACCAAACCTCAAATGTTTACGAGTTTTCGGAAGCAAAACCATGGCTCACATTCCAAAGGAGCTTCGTAGAATGTTTGACGTAAAATCTAGAGAATGCATTCCTGTTGGCTATAGTGAAGGCTTATCAACTGTATGACCCGAAGACTAAAAAAGTCTAGCGTATCAGAACCGCTAGAAAACTAATTTTCGAAGAAATTGTCTTTGGATGACTAAAAAATGTGGAAAGACATAATACACTTTTTTGTAGAATCATATCAACCATTCCTTATCCAAAGCAACAAAACTCAACTATAACACAAATGATGAAAATGTTCAGTGCTGGCTACACTTTCCCAACGAAGCAGCAATAAGTTTACCACAACAAGCTCATACTTAAATAAACTTATCCTTTGAATTTCGCTCTCATCGGAGGATTTCATCAGAAGTTTCAGCGGTTAAATGTTGTTTGAGACTGCCATCCGAAAGTTGTTAAAAACTCGGAAAATTTAGAAATTGGTTTCTATTTTTTATTGCAAATGCTTTGCATATGAGTATGTAATTTGAAGCATCTGTTGGTGCAATATTTACGAAAATGGCCAATGCTGGTTACATTGTGTCAGCAGCAGAGCAAAATATATACCAAATCTGCTTCACGTTAAGTTAAGCCCAACCAGTAAATTTTGTTTCGATCGAATCACTTTGCTGAAAGTTGTACGGGTGAAAAGAATTTTAGGGTATCCACCCTCAAAACTTTTCAAGTTTTTGAAGCGTTAATATTTGTTGTTAATTTTCCTTGCAGGGTCATTCCCATTTGCAAATCTAATAATAAATCGCTCAGTAAAGAAATTTCAAAAAATTACAAAAATTGTCATAGCTAGCAGCCCTTTCATGATTTTCTTACGAAATTCCTACGATATTTGGTTCACAATAAGGTCCATTAACTGCATGAAGTTTGTTTTGATTTCATGACTGGACCGGAAGTTATCGGGAAAAAAGCTTTATTTTGCTGAAAATTTGCAAGATTTAGGAGACAAAAATCACCATAGCTGGCAATTTTAATTTTTCAGTCAAATTTTCATCAAATGTTATCTAAGGTAAATCTGATGGCTGAACCGGAGCTATAGCTACAGGCCAAAAACTGGGTTTTTTTTCTGGGTGATTTTTCAAGATGGTACCACTGCCACAGGGTTGCCCACATTCCAAAATCACTTCTAGTTCCATCTAATATCAACATGTCCTATAAAGTTCATTATGATCGGATAATCCGGTCGTCAGTTCTCGTGAACAGAACTTTCGAGTGCTGAAAATAGAGGTAATTAGGTGATGGGTTGCCGTTCTTGTACAAATCGGAATTTTCAAAATTTCAATTTCACATGATGCACAAAAGTTAAAATTTATCAATAATTTGATATTTGTGTCAAAAATGAAAAATTTTTGAGGAGGGTCAATGATTTGAAGGATTTTTTTTCAGGACCTGCCGTAGCTACAGGGTTACCCGCACAGCCTTAAATACATTCAGCAATTAAACGCCACATGCGTTTTAACTAAGAAAGACTTAAGACAATGCAGCAAAATGATGAAATTTGCAAGTGTTCATAATTTTTTGGCCAGGGACTGTATATATATATATATATATATATATATATATATATATATATATATATATATATATATATATATATATATATATATATATATATATATATATATATATATATATATATATATATATATATATATATATATATATATATATATATATATATATATATATATATATATATATATATATATATATATATATATCAGCAAAATGATTAAGGGAGATAATCTCTGGAGTGGCCAATCTCTGGAGCTGAAATTTTCGAAGAACATAGATGTATATAACAGGTAGGTCCATGACTTGCGAGAATTCAGATATTTTAATTCTTTTGGCGGCGGCGGGCATTTTAGTGAATTTTCAGGTACTCCTATATTTCCAAGCAGTGTATAATTTTGTAAAAAAAAAGTATAAAGAATGAAAACTTATTATGTTTTTTGTTTGCTTGTGGCGAAGAAGTGGAAACTTTGAGCCTGGTGTAGGCGCTGATTGCCTAAAAGTAAGCACTGATTTTTTTTCAAATTTTGATTTGTCATAACTTCTAAGAAAAACAATGTATCATTGTGAAATTTGCAAAACGTGTTAATGTGAACTAGCACTTAGCACACATGCTGTGCGGGCAAAGCTTTGCGGGCATCTCTGTAGCCACAGCAGGCTCCTGAAAAAAAATCCTTCAAATCATCGACGTTCCTAAAAAATTTTTGATTTTTGAAAATAAATTCAAATAATTGATAAGTTTTGACTTTTGACCACCAAGTCAAATAAAACTTTCCAAAATTTCGCGGATAACAAGAATGGCAACCCGTGACCAAATTACCTCTATTTTCAGCACTCAAAACTTCTGTTCACGAGAACTGACGATCGGATAATGCGATCAATATGAAATTGACAGGACATTTCGGAATTAGCTAAGACCAGGTCTGATAGAAGTGATTTTGAAATACGAGCAACACTGTGGCAGTGGTGCCATTTGAAAAAACTGGTTTTTAGTCTTTAGCTTCCGATTTAGCCACCAGATTGTAGCCAAATTCACGCAGTAGATGAACCTTACTTCAAGATAGACTTCATAGAAATTTGGTTGAAAAATTAGAATAGGGATGCCAGCTACGGCAATTTGTGTCTCCGAAATATTCCCAACTGACAATTTGTTGAACATTTTGGGCGTGGATACGTTTCCATTCCTAAGGTTGCGCCTACAAAGACACCAATGTTTTGAATTAGCAACTTTGTGGTTACGTCGTAGGTTCGAATTTGGAGCAACGCCGTTCAGTAAAGACACCGTAACAAAGTAGTCATTGCATGAGAAGAGTTACGTTGTAGTTACTTCCTTCTGGCGGCATTACCGCGACACAGCTTAGTAATGGTTTCGAAACATTATGCCTAACGTGCGACTAAGAATATGACACTTATAGTCGCAATGACGTAACAGCAACGTAAAATCTTAGTCACAATTTTAAAAAAGTTTTGTAATCGCGACGTTACGTTTAGAATTGTTTCAAATTTACAAACAATCCTCTTGCCGATACCCAATATCTTTCTCTTTCACGCTCATAGCTATCTGTATGATGTACGAAGAGTTTACTCAAAATGATTATGTATGTGTTAAGTGTTTATATGATGAAGATAATATTGTATTTCAGCATATGTTTAATTATTATTATAATAATTGAAAATTTTGAATCCTATGGTGATAAAACACGAACGAATCAAACGTTACTGCAAAGTTAGTGTTGATACTCCCTAAAACTACCACGCGCCTGCAATTGTATCAGGCTTTAGCTAAAATAGGTCTTTTTTTCTTTCATAAAATATTCTATACTTTGTGCAATAACTAAGTTTCGCACTATCAAACAAGTATAGCATGTTCAAACATGAAAAATCTGTGCTTAGTACAACAATCAAAACTACTATTTTGGATATTTATAACTTCAAAGTAGTTTGCAATTCTTAGCCGCCATGATTGCCCAAATTTGTTCGCCATGATTGTCCTTTGAAGAAAATAATCCCAGTTAGTGCCTATATCGGTCATTTCAAGGCATTGTTGACACTTTGTGCCTTTGGATGTTACCGAATAGTAGTTTTGACTATATCGTACCTTCATAGTAGTGTTTAGAAGTCGTCGCTACTACCTAGTTTCTAATCTGAAATGCGCTCGAAACCCAAGGTGAAACAGTTGGTTTAACATATATTTGGCCAATGCTAGGTGCATTTTTTGCACCTCAGTCGAGAGCTGGTTAGAAAAGTACCATTGGAAACTGCAACAAGTGGAACAGTATTGTTGTTATTTTAATACTACAGTCGTGACCAGCTCTCGATAGAGATATAAAATAATGCGACAATTATAATGAAATTTAATTGAAAGCTATTCTTTAACAATAGTTTAAGTATAAATATGTCGTACAAAATACTAGTTGGCAGGAGTTGGATATTATCTTCAAAAGACCGAAAAATGTCTACATGCGATACAAAGGATAAAAGCGAAATCTTAAAAAATAAATGTTTAAGCATCGCTGGATTTTCTATTTTACTATTCGTTTTTTTTGCACTTTTCCTTGTTATTTAACGCACTACTGCAGTATGAATTCTGAATGCAGAAACTCAGGCTTTTAAATGCACGTACCTCAGACGTACGAAATTATTATTCACTCACTGTTGATTTTGTTGAAGTATTAGTTTGGGAATATTGTTCCTTGGTAGTGCCATCAAAGGAACATAGAATCGAGATGTGCCCATAACGTGCCTAAAAACTTTTTCGAAAAACCAACATAATCCTCAGCTTTATAAGAAGAAAAGTTTGGCAGAGGACTAAAACGAATGACATGATCGCTTAGATGGCAAAGGTTGTAGACATTAGTTGTTATTGTATGCTGACCAAAAATGAATTTCTTCATACAGTATAATAAAAAGTCTTCAATCAATATTTTAGCTATACTAAGAAAAGAAAAGTACGCAATACTCGGACGAAGCCTAACCTAAAAAAAATCTTTAAGAATAATAAAACCGATATGCTTTCAAAATATTCGAAACTTGGCATCCTTCCAGAATTTTATGAAATCAAGTGTTCTTACAGTGCGGTGTATCTCAAAAAGCGTACTACAATTACATTCAACTAAAAGACCCCTATCATTAAGAATATGTAAATACAGTAAATGTGTAAATACAGTAAATAATATAGAATGTTGAAATACATAAATGTGGAGTCGGCTACAACGAAATCTTTGATCATGCCAGTCGAAAGTCTCTCAGAGCGTGTTGATTGTTTGTGATGATCTTCTTCAGCTCGTCATCTAAAATCTGCATCTGCTCTCTTCTTACAATTGATTCCTCCAAAAACCATGGTTAAATTTTCGTATCCGCCAATAACTGTGCATTTTTCGCATCCGTAATATGAGTTAAACTAAACAAAATCTTTATAAGAATACCAAGTAAGGTATATATGTTCACAAAAACGTATAAGTAAAAATACCTTTTACATATGCGCTGATGGTAGAATCGCAAACAAAACGCCTAATTTTCACTGAAATGTTGCTACCACAAACAATCACTGCCTGTATTAATATTGAAAATAACTCGTAACAAAAGGGTTGAGCAAATCTTTCATTTCGTTACAATAAATTACGAATGTAATAATTGATGAGCTAACCATCGACATTAAGTGTAAGGATATACTCAGAAGTTAGTCAATTTGTGATTACAAATCTATAAAACTTTTTGCCAATTCATTTTGCTAATTTGCAAATCAAACGTATTATTTGAAAACTGAATTTCTAGTTGATTGGAATAGTTTATTTAATATTTTTTAATTTTTTTATAAAAGGAATTAGCTGTCCCGAACGGTGGTGACTTTTTTATTAAACTCGTTTTGTGAGATTCCACATTGACGTTTAAAGAATTGTCAGAACGAAATCATCATAGACATAGGCGCCAATGCGTAACCGTTACATGCGAGTTTCCTTGATAAGCATAGGAATATGAAAGGAAATATGTGTGGTAACTTTGACGTATAATGTGCCTTACTCGGATTTTGATTAAGTCGCAATGAAGGAACTAATCCCTAATGCACACAATGCCTGTAAAGACGCGTCGAAAGTAGTCTTTACCACTTCATTACTAAAATTTTGCCTATCAAGGAATTTTACTTTCAAGGTAAAATGACGAAACAATTCCGACTTGGCATAGTATTCACGACGTATTCGCGTCAAAAAAGTCAATATAGTAACATATGGGCACAAATTGTTAGTTGGGTTGTTAATTTGCTCAGGAAAATAAAGATTTTTTCCCAACAACTTCCGATGCAGTAACGAAATTAAAACGAAATTCATGTGGTTAGTAGATCTTGTTGCGTTTCTAGTTCTGTAGGAATTTCGTTGAAAAATCGTTCGAGGGTTGCCAGCTTTGATAAATCTCGTAATTTATTGACATTTCTTTATCGAGCAATGTTGTCATTAAATTTCTAAATGGAAATGATCCTGCAATGACAATTAACAACAAATATTAACGTTTCAAAATTTTAAAAAGTTTGGACGGTGGTAGCCCTAAAATTATATTCACTCCTATAACTTACAGCGCAACCATTCAATCGAAACCAGAATCATAGGGTGGCTTTAACACAACGTGAAGCAGCTATGGTGCTAGCACATGATTGCCAGCACAGGACAATTTCGTCAATATTGCACTAACAGATGCTTCCATTTTCTATTCATAAGCAAAGCATTCACACTAAAATAAGCAAACCATATATAAATTTTCGGAGTTTTGAAAATTTTTCGGATGGCAACCCCAGACATAGTTTAATCCATTGATATAAAAGTATAGAGGATATGCGAATAGCATATACGTATACTGTACGTGACTGTTGCCAGAAACATTTGTTTGAATATGCGTGAAAACGAAGTGTTCTGACATTACCAGGTGTTTCATCGTCGTTCCAGTACCTGGGACTGTCAACGCGGCTTTTATAAAATTGAATGTCTTCACGCCGCGCATTTCTAAAATGTCTTAAAAATTGTAATCGGGTAGTGCATTAAAAAAAATGATAAATTCTGTCTCTTATGCATATCAGTGGCAGTGCCGAGTGATTGTTTAATTAAGTTAATATTTGTACATAGCTAGACAAATCAGATTTCATGTTGTGTGATTGGTTATTGTGAAAACGAATAAAGTTTACGAGTGAACGGTTTAGTATTATTTCAATAAAACTATTGATTAAGAATGCGTGAAGTGTTTCAATTGCAAATACGCCGGTTTATTTCATTTGCGTGAAGATTAGCTATGTAACCGTCGCGAGAGCAATAACATCCCTCGGTTTGTTTACATTTTAGCTAATGTGACATATCGAGCTTTTGAGTAGGTCAAAGCGGATACTAAATTAATAACTGATAGGGACCGTTTTCAGCATATGCCCAGGTATATAAATAAAATTGAAAAAAAATAACTTTTGAAGCCAAGAACAGTTAATTGTTGAAACAGCACTGTAAATCTGCCGTAGCCGGTCCCAAGCCCGGTTTAGAAAAGAAAAGGGAGTTGTGAAACTGTGATAATAGTTGCGTCTTAGTGCTTCTATCGAGTATGTATTTATACATCAATAGTAGTAAACGTAATTGAATTTGATCACGGTTCCCTTCTTGCCTATAAATCAGCATAGACAACGTATATCATTTCTACAGCATCGAAGCCGAGCATATTGAAACGGGAAACTCGATCGTTTTGCGGAATCAGCCTCCGAAAGCAGAATCAAATTGGAATTGTTTTTGCGGGATGATTAAAATTGAACAACTTTTTTTATTAACATTAAAAATTTTAATCTACATTGAAAATTTTATTTTTGACAAAGTGGTTTCGAAAGTATGCACTGTTTCTCATCAGACACCAGCACACAGTGCATACTTGACTGGCGTGACCACTCGCAGTTGGAAATCATTACATTTGTATTTATGCTAGTTGTGACAAATTTTAACATCTCCGACTTATATCCATGGATATAATTTTACTTAGTAAAGGTAATTGAATTTGATCACGGTTCCCTTCTTGTCTATAAATCAGCATAGACAACGTATATCATTTCTACAGCATCGAAGCCGAGCATATTGAAACGGGAAACTTCGATCGTTTTGCGGAATCAGCCTCCGAAAGCAGAATCAAATTGGAATTGTTTTTACGGGATGATTAAAATTGAACAACTTTTTATTAACATTAAAAATTTTAATCTACATTGCAAATTCTATTTTGACAAAGTGGTTTCGAAAGTATGCACTGCTTCCCATCAGACACCAGCACACAGTGCATACTTGACTGGCGTGACCACTTGCAGGTGGAAATCATTACATTTTTATTTATGCTAGTTGTGACAAATTTTAACATCTCCGACTTATATCCATGGATATAATTTTACTTAGTAAAGGTAATTGAATTTGATCACGGTTCCCTTCTTGTCTATAAATCAGCATAGACAACGTATATCATTTCTACAGCATCGAAGCCGAGCATATTGCAACGGGAAACTCGATCGTTTTGCGGAATCAGCCTCCGAAAGCAGAATCAAATTGGAATTGTTTTTGCGGGATGATTAAAATTGAACAACTTTTTATTAACATTAAAAACTTTAATCTACATTGCAAATTCTATTTTGACAAAGTGGTTTCGAAAGTATGCACTGCTTCTCATCAGACACCAGCACACAGTGCATACTTGACTGGCGTGACCACTTGCAGGTGGAAATCATTACATTTTTATTTATGCTAGTTGTGACAAATTTTAACATCTCCGACTTATATCCATGGATATAATTTTACTTAGTAAAGGTAATTGAATTTGATCACGGTTCGCTTCTTGTCTCTAAATCAGCATAGACAACGTATATCATTTCTACAGCATCGAAGCCGAGCATATTGAAACGGGAAACTCGATCGTTTTGCGGAATCAGCCTCCGAAAGCAGAATTAAATTGGAATTGTTTTTACGGGATGATTTTAATTGAACAGCTTTTTATCAACATTA
>OX376372.1:86476916-86521916 GCA_947369275.1 Nemotelus nigrinus | reverse complement strand
TTTCGACTTATAATTGATAATCGAATGATGAATCACATAAAAGCTTGCACTGAGCTACAAGCCAAAACCATTTTACAGAAGGACTGGGAAATTACTATAGACGAATTATATGCTTTTATAGCCATTTTATATGCTCGAGGAGCCTATGAAGCAAGAAACATGAAGTTATCATATTTGTGGTCCAAAAAATGGGGTCCTTCTTTCTTTCACGAAACTATGAGTAGAAACAGATTTTCAGAAATTATGAAATTCATTCGTTTTGACAAAAAAAGCGAGAGGAGTGTTCGTTTACAAACTGACAAATTTGGATTAGTTTCCGAAGTGTGGAAGTCCTTCATTGATAATAGCCAAGCTTGTTATAATCCAGATCAGAATATAAGCGTAGATGAACAACTGTTTCCCACAAAGGCAAGATGCAGATTTCTGCAGTATATGCCCAATAAACCGGACAAATTCGGAATTAAGTTTTGGTTATCTGCAGACGTGCGAAGTAAATATCTTATAAGTGGCTTTCCCTACTTAGGCAAAGATGAAACTAGACCATCAGGAGTACCTTTGAATGAATTTGTAGTTTTGAATCTTGTAGACAACTATGTAAATTGTGGGAGAAACATAACAACAGACAATTTTTTTACAAGTGTTCAACTTGCAAAGAAGCTATTGGCCAAAAAAACAAGCCTTGTTGGAACTATGCGGTCAAATAAAAGAGAATTACCGAAAATAGCTAAAGTTAGAAAAGATAACATGGCTCTTTTCTCCACAAAGCTCTACAAATCAAATGATATTGTTCTAACAATTTACAAAAGTAAGTCTCGCAAAAAAGTACTACTTCTTAGTACTAAGCATAAATTTGTAAAAATTGCTTCTAATCGAAAACAAATTCCTGAAACTGTATCTTTTTACAATAAAACAAAGTTTGGAGTAGATGTAGTTGACCAAATGGCCCGCAAATATAGCGTAAAAGCAGGCTCACGTAGATGGCCTCTGCAGGTATTTTATAATATCTTGGACTTGGCAGCAATCAATGCGTGGATTTTATATAAAGAGACTTGTGATGAAAAAATAACTAGAAAACAATTTTTATTTCAATTATCCGAAGAACTCTCCAGTGAATATAGTCGTTGCAGAAAAGAAGCCTCCTCCAAAAAACAAGAACAGGCAATGGATTGTACTCCAGAAAACTCAAAAAAAACTCCTTATGAACGCAAATCTTGCCAAATTTGATTGTGCAATAAAAACAGAGCGATTTATACTTGCAATGCATGCAACAAATATGTTTGTGGCAAGTGTTCATCTAAGATAACATGTACATGTAAAATATGTGCCTCATAGTTATTTCATACATGACAAATTTGCTATAATATAAATTGAAGTAGAAACTGTTTTTGTTTGTTTTTTTATATATAATTAATGAATTATTATATTAAGTGTTGTTATTGCTAAATTGCATTCTTTTATTTACTTAAACTAAATCACAAGTTACTATGAAAGCCATAATCAAAAATCCGTCAATTTGACGGGTTCGGTAAAACTAGGTATATATTTAACATCGGTAGTTCTAGTGTTAAATATATATATATATATGTATACATACATATATACACATATGCATGTACAAATGAGTTAAACGGAGTTATTATTATCAATAACATTGGTTTATAACGCGCACTGATTTGTGTTGCATTTTCTCGGTATAAAATTCAGAAATTTATTCAAATCATCGATTTTATTTCTTCTATTTGAATGCATCACAAATGTTAATGCATAAAATTTCCACGTGCAATTATTCACAAGCTTTGACAGCGAATTGTTTTTTATTTCATCACTTACTTTTCATAGATATTGTGAATGTATTTTACTATTAAATCCTTCCACTTAAATCGAAACAAATTTTTATATACCTAAAATAAATTGGCCCGTTTAATTATACGAAATCGTTTTATCACTACACCTTTGTATTTTTAAGCCAGTTGCATGTATTCACTACGACAATCAAACAATTCAAAAAATGGCAACATAAATTTGGCTATGCCCATATCCTCTATACTTTTATATCAATGGTTTAATCGTTGATACTTTCGGTGACATCCTTGAATGAAAACGAAATTAAAAGGATAGGTTGATTGCTGCTGTGTTGGACAAATGTTGCCAGCGTTGAACATTTTCATCATATATGTTGTAAAAAATGCTGTCAGCAAATGATATTTGTTCCTTTGAGTAAGAATTGGTTAATAAGATACTACAAAAAAGTATATAACGTCTTCTCACATTTTAAATCCCTCAAAGATAACTTCTTCGAAAATTAGTTTTCTAGCGGTTCTGATGCGCTAGACTTTTTACTAATGTTCGAAGAACATTAGTATTAAAATCGATTCGGCCAAAAATTCATATTTCTTTATATATATATATATATATGTACAAAAAATTTCAGTGAGATAATCTCGGGAACGCGCCATTCGATTGAGCTGAAACTTTCAGGATACATTGGTGTATATGCAGAATAGGTCCAGGTCTCTTTAAATGTCAGTTATTGTAAACCTTTTCGCGCCGGCGGGCATTTAAGTGATATTTTTAATATACCTATTATTTCGTGCACAAATGATTTTCGCAAAAATAAAGTTAATAAAATAAATTTCTAACGTGTTTTACATATGAATCGGATAATGCTTTGGAATATTTTAACCCTATGTGTGCGCTGGGTGCCTAAAAAGAGGACGGGAAAATTTGAAAATTTTTAAATTTCGATAACTTTTGACAGAGCTATTCAATCATTACCAAATTTTCAGGACATATTGATATTATCTAGTTGTAGATTTGTGTGGCTTTTAATGAGCGTGCTGGCAACCCTGTAGCTAGGGCAGGCACTGAAAGTGAAAACCTCCAAATCATCGTCTCTCTTGAAAAAATGCAGTTTCTTCAAAAATAAGCCTTTCATATGTAAATCTTGTGCTTTGTTTACATAACCAAAAAAAAAAAAAAGATATGGTATAACGGGCACGCCTGGCAACCCTTGCCCAATTTACCTATATTTTTAGCATCAAAAACTTCTGTTCACGGAAACTCACGATCCGATGGGCAGAATTATTTGAAATTCACAGCATGTATTGACCTTAAATAGGACCAGGTCTGATAGAAGTGATTTTGAAATGCGGGCAATTCTGTGCCAGTGGTGCCATCTTGAAAAACCACTAAAAAAGATAACTGTTTTTAGCCCTATAAATTCTGATTGAATCGTTCGATTTTGACGAAACTTACACAATTGCTGGACCTTACTTTAAGCCACGTTTGGTAGAAATTTGGTCGAAAAATTCGATTGGAGCTGCCAGCTATGATAATTTTGGTGTCTTCATTTTGAAAAAAAAAATTTGGAAGTAAAAACATTCAAACCATCGAATATTCAAAAAAATGTCCGTTTCTTACAATAAAACCAATCTGTATATAAATCTTATGTTTTATCTACACGTTCAAAATAAAACTTTGGAAATTTCATGTCGGACAAGAACGGTAACCCTCTCCCAGTTAACCTATATTTTTAGCATCAAAAATTTCTGTTCACGGAAACTCACGAACCAATAATCAGATACAGCTAAAATTTACAGAATGCATTGGACTTAAGTAAGACCAGATTTGATAGAAGCGATTTTGAATTGTGGGCAACTCTGTGCCAGTGGTGCCATCTTGAAAAATTACAAAGAAAAAAAACTGCTTTTTGCCCTATGAAATGTGAATAAGTTACCAGATTTTCATGAAATTGACACAGAAGCTAAACCTAACTCTAATCTCTGTTTGGTGGAAATTTGGTTGAAAAATTTGATTGGTGCTACCTGCTATGGTAATTTTTGTGTCTTTGGTTTTGAAAATTCGCTCAGGAAAATAAAACTTTTTGTACTATAACTTCCAGTGCAGTCATGAAATCAATACGAATTTCATACAATTAATGAAACCTGTCATAAACATTATTCAGGCCAAATTTGGTTGAAAAGACACGATAGGGTTGCCAGCTATTGTTGGTTTTGTGTTTAATTGCAATATCTTTATTAAGCGGTTTTATCGTAGAATTTTCAAATGGTAATGATATTGTAGTGACAATAAACAGCAAATATTAAGCTTTCGATCATTTGAAAAAACTCGCTGCAGGTAACCCTAAATTTCTTTATACTCCTATAACTTCGAATGTAATTAAACAACGTGAAGCAGATTTGATATATTCTTGGATTTGATACTGGCGAAAGGTTGCCAGCACGAGTCGGTTGTGCTACTTTTGTATCAATAAATGCTTACAGTTAGTATACATACCGGAAACATTTACAATGAAAATAAATAACCGATGTTACAATTCGCAAAGTTCTGCAAATTTTTCGGATCGCAGCCCCAAACACCAACTTCAGTTACAGTGCTGCAGGCACTGAGCATTTTCTTCATTGATGTTATATGAGATGCTGCTTTCAAAATTATGTGAAATAAGCAACTGATAACGAATATAATTAACCCGTGTTTTGCTCTCATAAACGTTGAAATTCATGCCAGTGGTAATATCTGAAACCTTGCACCATATGAGTTATAATGCATTCTTAAGACGAAAGTAAAACGTGGCATTTGAAACAGTTTGGCCGTAATAAGCAGCACATGTGGTGGAATATGCACTCAAAACCTGCACGATTCTTCTACTGTTCTTCGAACATTAGTGTTTCTAGCGGTTCAGGTGCGCTAGAGTTTTTTATTTCAATCTGGAAATTCATCAAATGGAAGCAATTACGGCGTTTTTGCAAGGAAACTTAAATGACGAGATTTATATACACTAGCCTGAGGGTTTTGAGGCTGGAAGTAAGAAAGTTTGCTTTCTAAAAAAATCACTATATGGATTAAAGCAAGCAAACCGTATGTGGATCGAAAAGTCGAATGGAGTATTATTAGGTTTCAGACTAAATAGGTCATTGACCGACCAATGTACTTATTTTTAATGCTCGAAAAATATCATTTTGATTTTTGCCATCTATGTCGATGACATTTTGATCTTAAGTAATGACGAAAACGCCAGAGATAGACTAAAGAGAGAGCTATCAATTCATTTCAAGATGAAGGACTTAGGAGTTGCATCATCTATCCTTGGAATGAACATTACAAGAAGCAACGATAGATTGATTGCAATTGATCAGAGCAACTATATTAAAGACGTTTTAAAACGTTTTAAAATGCTGGAATAAAATCCGGTTTCATCGCCAATGGATGTCAACCAAAAGTTATCGATGGAGATGTGCATGAAAGATGATAATGAGAGGCGCGAAGTTGAAAATATTTCATATTAAGAAACCATTGGAAGTATCATGTTTGCAGCTCAAGCAACTAGGTCAGACCTGAGCTTTGCAATGAGTTCGTTTAGTCGATTCAACGCAAATTTTGGCAAGCCACATTGGTTAGCGCTAAAGAGAGTTCTGCGATACGTTAAGGGTACAGTTAGCACTAAGTTGTGGTTTAAGAAAGATGCAGATCCAGAGCTTATTGGATTCTGTGATGCCACTGGGCTGGTGATCTGGATGAGAGAAGATCTACGACTGGTTACGTTTTTAAAGCGTGTGGTGGATCCAGTGATGCCAGATCCAGATTTAAGTCTGGATTTGCCAGACTTTCACAACGTTTTCCAGACAGCCAGATATTATTCAAAATTTCCAGATTTTTTCAAACTTATTCTGAAACTTTGATATTTTAAATGTTTAAGTAAAATTTTCAAAATTTCACATAGCGCATATCAAAATGTCAAACAAAAAGGTATAGAGTTTGAAAAGCTCAGCCAGCGGCTAGCTCTTTGTCAAATTCTACAATTAAATAAGCTCTTTCAAAGTGAACCCACAAACATATTTTGGCTTGATTTGGAAATAACAAGATTAACGAAAATAATATTCAATAATTATATTCAAAGGCATTACTTAGAGAAAACCAAAAGAAAGGATGATAAATTTTTAAATGAAATGTAAATTTTACCATAGGATGACCTTTACTTAGGAGCTTGCAGTGAATGCCTAGTTAAATAGACTGAAAGATTATATTTTAGTATTCGGAACGCACTGTTTAAATTATATTGACCAAATATATCAGTATCAAAATTATAAAAACCAAATATATCAGTATCAGTTTCATGAATCCTGAAAATGTTGTTTTGAAAAGACAACCTTCAATTATCGCACTTTGTCAATGTTTTCCAAACTTAAGAGAAATATCAGAATTGCATATAAATTCACAGTGATGGAGTCTAAGAAATATTGAATTCAGCGGTTTTGAAACCGGCAATGATGAGTTATTTTGGAAACAAGTGAATCCAATCGAAACATGAGAACACAAGTCAGCTTTTCCAAATTTGAGGAATTTTATTTTTCACCTGTTCCACTCAATAATTTCGCGACTGTAGAAAGAACTTTCTCTCAAATTAACATCAATATACGATAAAACGAGCAGTCGATTACAAACATATACTCTAAGTGGCCTACTTTTGTCTAAAGAATATTTAAAATCCAGAAATGAAACTTGTGCAGGTATAGAATTAAATAAAATCCTTAAATCTAAATTATTTTCGGTAAATATATATTAAAGCATAATCATAGTACGCAGAAAATTGCTGTTATGAATTATTTTTTTGTCTTGCATTGTTTTTTTTTTGCAGAAATAAATGGTTTTTATTAAAATAATATCGTTTTTATTGAAACTAAGTTACGTTTTTCATTAAAACTAAAATCTCCAGATTTCTCCCGATTGTTTGAAAAATTTTCCAAGATTCTCTGTATTTTTTTGTGGCAACGATGGGTGGATCCGTCTCATGGAGCACGCGCAAACAACCTTCAATTGCCCTATCCACAACTGATGCAGAATCTATGTCTATAGCTGCGGCAATACAAGAAGCATTATGGCTTAAGCGGTTTAAATGTGAAATATTCAAAGATGTTTCTCAAACAATTAAATTGTTTTGCGATAACAAATGTGCTATTCAACTGGCTACAAATAATATCTATCATTCCCGAACGAAGCATATTGATGTAAAAACTTACTCTGTACGCGAATAACTGGCGGATGAATTGATCAAACTGGAGTATAAGCGGACTAATGATTGCCGACGTCATGACAAAACCGATGAATAGTGTTAAATTAAATCATTTTGTTAGGGACTTTGGATTATATAAATAACAAATATTTGTTTTTGTAAAATGATATGTATTTGAATTATTAACAAATTTATCTTCAGTGAGGGTATTGAAAGTTGAATCTAATTTTGTATACCACTGTGAGTTGTCATTTCGGTCAATAAAGACTGGCTCTCTTTTAAATTGTGTCTTGTCATAATAGAACGTGTTTTATTTTCCGCTCCCATTTTTTCGTGTTTATGCACACATTGATTTGAGTTGTGACCGGCTCAATTGTAATTTACAACAAATAGAACAACAACTAAATATTGTCCAAAAATATTGATCGTCTGGGGCACCCAGCAATAATATTGTGCAATACATTGTCACAATAATATTGACCGCCTAGGGGCCGCATTATAATTGTTAACAACTCTTTGGCCAGAGGAGTTCATATTTTCAACGATTTATCCTATTTCACAATTCATTTTCATGTTTTGAAACGTTTCAAACCTATATTCATGTAATTAAGCTATCAATATAGTAAAAACAATGTATAAATATAAAATAGATTTAAATAAAATATTTTCTTTTCGGTTTTTTCATTACAAAAAACGTTAAACGTCAAAGGGCCGAAACTTTCAGTGCGGAAGTTTTATCAAAAACAAAGTTCTAAAGTGCAAATCAACAGATCAAAAGTGTTCAGCTTTGTGCTTAGTTCACTCCTTTCCGGCTGTGATGTGCCAAATAGATATTGGCCGAGCCCAGGCGAGCCGAAGTCAGACGAGACCGCCAACATATGGACGGCATTTGACAGCTCGTCCGAGATCGCTTTGACTCGTGCTCAACATCCATTCCGATCGGAAAGCGGACGAGCGCCTCTGACACCTGTCAAAGTCGCTTGTCTGGACCGTCCACACACTCGGCTCGCCTGGGCTCGGCCAATATCTATTTGGCACATGAAAGTGTATCATCGAACAAAGAAGCTTTAGAAGTACGGTTGGTTTTTTTTCAGCAAACTAAGTTTGCGCCAAATTGACATTGTTATACTTTTTTGCTGTTCCAACCTTTAACAGCCACAAAAGCGCAGTGGGCACGTACTTGGCTCTCTAATACAAATGTTGTGGGTTCGTCTTCCACCAGCACCGCTTCAGATTTTGATCAGTGTTGTTCGAATTTGAAAAATTCTAAAATAATTTTCAAATGCATAAATAATTTTCCAAAATAATATACAAATGAAAATCTAAAGTTAAATTCAAGATGATTGTATTACGCTAAAGATACAATCAATGCAACACAAAATTTATTTCCATGCTTCGTCGGTGGAACGAGTTGCAATCAATGCAACACAACATTTACCGTCATCTGTCACTGGCTACATTAACGAAACTGTTGTTTGGGAAGGAAATAAGATTACGACAATAGGTTTTCGCTGTTCGGCGCTGCATCTTATTTCGTCACGTACCGGAGACCAGTGAATTATCGAAAAATAGTCGAGTGTATGAATTGTGTTGGTTTTTACTTTTCATTGTATAAATAGTAGACATACAGCGCTGCCTAAATGATTATTTGTCATAAATGATCATTTAAGTGAAGTCTTTTATATGGCAATTCTAACTAAACATCGTTAAAAGACGAAATTAAAATTCATTTCAATATCGCTTAATGATACTTTAACTTTAGTCGTTTATCCTTGAATGAGCTCACAATCAAAATATGCGAAATTCTAATAATTCCTTTGTGGAAAGTCGTGTATTTAAAGAATTTAAACGTCGATATTGTACCATTTGTAATCTAACTTAATTAATTAAAGCATAAAAGAGGCAACATACACTTCAAGTACTTTCAATTTCTCCATTTCAAATCAGCAATTTAAGTGCCCGTCTGCCTAGACTTGCAACATCCAATAAACTCATTAACAGAAACATTTGGACACAACCGAAAACAGTACTCTTCATTCACCTAAAAACCAGTTATTTCGGAATAATTTCTAGGCGTGTTTGCATCTTATTTCGTCATAAGTAGGCGTGGTCACGCTCATGTCGTAACCTTTAGTACTTGATCCATGGTTGTTTGTTAATATGGATCCTTCAAAGTATCAGAAAGTGATATCAGTGAGTATTTGATCTTTTAAAAGCTACAGAGTATATTGCAACGCAAAAATGAGACAAAAAAAAATTCTGATATCCATTTCCATATGAAATCTCCCATTTCCCGGACGTTCATAAGAACTGGTGGAATTGAATATTTTCAAAAGTGCTGTTGCCATGCCAAGTTTGAGGTATGAGCAAACTTTGCTAGGTAACAAAGTTTTGTTGCATCAATGTTACTGCTCTCATACGTTCTCATGTGTTCAAACTCGTTTTGTTATGCAACAATGTTGTGTTGCATTGATTGTAGCTCCAGTTTTACAAGTAATATGGGCTCGCAAAGCCACATAGCTGCCAGCTTGAAACACTTGTGCTTGGGTATGTAAGATTTGACACTGCTTTAATTAACAGAAACAATTATTCACAAGGCACAATCCTATTTTATTTCTTAATCCAATAATTCACATATAATTACAAAGTACGTTCTCATGTTTGATCTGCTTATCATGGCGGTTTCAGTCGTACTCCTCGTCTTCACATTCTCCCCTGCTCTTCAACGCCTCTCGTGGTCGGATATCGAAGCTCGTCTTCTTCTCGGCTAGTCGCCACAGTACTCCCCCCTGAGTGACATACGTCCCATACGTCCGAACTAGCAATGACAGATGCCAAAACTTGTTTATGTTTCGCGGGGCCATATGTCTTGGTTATGTGGGGCGGCAGTCGATTTATTGGGTCAAAAATCCGTCGAATTGGCTGCGAATTTGAACTGGTTGTGGTTGATTGCTGCAGTTGTTGAGAGGGTTGAGGATGGTTTGACGTTGTTTGCTGCTTAACTGTTTGTAACGGCGATGGGGTTGATGATTTTCGCGTCAAAGCAGGTGTTCGAATATCGGTGTTATGACTAGGAATTTGTTCTGGCACAGCGGATGGCACGGTAAATGGCTGCATTTGGTGATAAGTTGATTCCGCATCATTTTCATGATCTAGTGGGTTGCTGCTGTCTGAATATAACATCACGAAAGCTGGCTTCAGGCGATCCACAGTGACAGTTACATGACGACCTTTGACGTTAACAATAAATGTTTTGTCGTTACGGCTTATGACCTCAAAATGTCCATCGTAGGGTGGTTGAAGAGGCTGCTTAACGCTGTCACGTCGAATGAAAACTCGTCGTGTAGTAGCTAAGTCTTTGAAAACGAAGACGTTTTTTTCTCTCCGTGGTGTGAGCCATTAGTGGGTCTAATGTTTCGAATTTGTATCCTGAGCTGCTTCATGAATTCTGCTGCATTATCCGTGTACGTTTCATCATTGGTGAAAAATTCACCCGGCAGGCGTAGTGGCTGGCCATATAACAATTCCGCAGATGTTGCTTGAAGGTCCTCCTTCCATGACGAACGAATACCCAACATGACAGTCGGAAGCGTTTCTGTCCAGCGATTGTTTTGATGGCACATGATGGATCCCTTTAGCTGTCTATGAAAGCGTTCCACCATTCCATTTGCTGACGTGTGGTAAGCTGTAGTCCGAAGGTGTTGTGTGCTAAGTAAGACATTAAGATGCTTAAACAGGTGCGCCTCAAATTGTCTTCCCTGATCGGTTATTATGCGAAGTGGTGTTCCAAATCGCGATATCCATACACTGTAGAGCGCGCGTGCAACTGTAGCGGCTTCTTGGTCAGGTAAAGGTATAACCTCCGGCCAGCGTGTATAGCGATCTACAATTGTCAAGCAGTATTTGCACCCTTCTGATGGCGGCATGATAATAATGTCTACGTGTATATGTTGAAAGCGAGATGAAGGAAGGCTGAATTTTCCAATTGGAGATGACACATGGCGTGTTACCTTGGATCGTTGACATTCAATACAACGTCTGCTCCACTTTCGACAATCGGACTTGATTGATGGCCACACATATCGCTCTGTTACTAATTTTATTGTCGCATTGGCGCCCAGATGCGAAAGTCGATGTATCGAATCGAATGCAATTTTGCGGAAATCTTTCGTAATAAAAGGTCTCGCGGGCTTGGTTGACACATCACAATATAGCATGGTTTGGGTGCCAGGTAGTCTAAGCTGCTTGAGCTGAAGTGAGGACTTATTCAAACATTGCTCAAGTTCCTCATCGTCTTGTTGAGCAGCAGCCAGGTTTTCAAAATTGAGTGCTAATTCCAGTTCTTTGACGCGAGACAAGTTGTCTGCTACGACGTTTTTGTCTCCGGAAACGTGTCGGATGTCCGTTGTGAGCTGGCCAATAAAGTTCAAATGTCGAAACTGTCGAGGTGACGACTGACTGTCTCTTTTCTTGAATGCGTACATGATCGGTTTATGATCCGTGTAAATGGCAAAGTCCTTGCCTTCTACCATATATTCGAAATGCTTTACTGCCAGGTAAATAGCCAGGAGCTCTCGGTCGTATGCGGCATACTTAATTTCCGTGGGGCTTAACTTTCTCGAAAAGAAATTAAGTGGTTGCCAATCACCATTTATTAGCTGCACAAGCGTGGCTCCAACGGCAGAACCTGAGGCATCTGTGAAGATGGCTAATTGTGCACTTGCAACAGGATGGGCGAGGAGTGCAGCTTTAGCAAGACTCTCTTTGCTTGCTTCGAAAGCTTGTTTTGCCTCCTGAGTCCAACGAACTGGAGTCTTTCCTTTCACGTTGCCTTGCAAGAGATTGTTAAGCGGTGCTTGGATTTCCGATGCTTTGGGAATAAAACGCCGGAAAAAATTAAGCATCCCCAGAAACTGACGCAGCTTTTAAATAGTGTCTGGTAACGGTTGGGTCCTGATGGTCTCAACTTTTTCTGCCAGTGGGCGTGTGCCTTAAGATGAAACGATATATCCCAAAAATGTTACCTCACGTTGAGCGAAAACACATTTCCTATGGTTGACAGCCACACCATACTTTTTGAAGCGCTGAAAGATTGTTTCTAGGTGAGAATTGTGAACTTCCATCGACGAGGATGCGACTAAAATGTCGTCGATGTAAGCGAAGCAAAAATCCAAATCCCTGAGAACCTCGTCTATGAACCTTTGGAATGTCTGCGCAGCGTTACGCAATCCAAAGGCCATGTACGGAAATTCAAAAAGTCCGAGTGGTGTGGTTATTGCAGTTTTAGCGATATCTTCCTCAGCCACCGGAATTTGGTTAAACGCCCGGACAAGATCTAACGTGGTGAATATGGTTTTGCCTTGAAGTAAATGGGAAAAGTCTTGTATGTGTCTTACAATGAATCGGTCTGGACACGTTCTGGCATTCAATTGCCTGTAATCCCCACATAGCCTCCACTCGTTGTGTTTCTTTGGCACCATGTGTAAAGGCGAAGCCCATGAGCTTTGCGAGGGACGAGCAATACCCAGTTGCATCATGGTATGAAATTCCTTTTTGGCAATTTGCAGTTTGTCGGGCGCAAGCCTACGAGGCTTCTGTGCAACTGGAGGTCCAGCAGTTGTGACAATATGATGCTTTGTATTGTGTTGGCAGGGGTTATTGACTACTGACCCGTCTGGCCAAGTTATTTCCGGAAAGCGAGAAATTACCTTGCACAAAGGAAAAGATCCTGTCAACGTTTTGATGGTGCTTGTGTTGCATTGTACCACTTCGCCAGAAGATGTTACTTGACTTGTTGCATCGACAAGTTTTTTGTTCCGAATGTCGACAAGTAAGTTAAAATGCGTCAAGAAATCGGCACCTATTATCGGTTTTGTGACGTCCGCCACAACAAATCTCCAGGAAAATGTGCGACGAAGTCCCAGATCGAGTGTCAGACTGACAATGCCAAACGTTGGAATCGCAGAACCGTTAGCAGCAGATAATTCATAATTTGACTTCTGCCTAGAATGTGGCATATTTCTGTGCGGCAATACACAGAGATCAGCTCCAGTATCAACAAGATATTTGATACGGGATTTATGATCGACGATAAAAAGGCGGCTGGATGGCGTGGGGTATAGGTCGTCGGCCGCATTCAACGACCGCCCTGCTCGTTTCCCGAAGAGTTGGCACTAAAGGAGCACGGTTTCTGGCACCTTGTAGCGTGCTCGCCATGGCGGCGGTGGTACCAACAAAACGTGTTACGAGAGCGAGGTGAAAGGCGCATCCGCACAGGAGCAGATGAAAAAGTTCGCACACTAGGAGGCTGCATACGAGCTGCACCGAGTGCTTCAATTTTCTCCAAAATTGAGGCTAGTGTTCGCTCCATACCATCTACTCTGTTTTGAAGAGTATCTGAACATATTGACACACCTGTTTTCCTTGCGGCTTCGTCAATGTGTGCAAGCGGACCGTAGGTTTCATTGATGGCGTCTGCAATTTCTGCCTTTTCAGCCAAAGATTTGTCCTTATGAGCCGCCAGCAATGCTTGTAGGTGCTTGGAAAGGCGGCTAAGCCACAGCGTTTGGAGGACCTCAGCAGGAAAGTCGGAACCAGATAAACTCCGCAGATATCGCAACAACTGTGAAGGAGTCCGGTCTCCGATCGGTTCTTTCTCCAGCAACCGGCATGTGTTCGCTTCCTGCGGAACGCCCATGCGTTTTATGAGTTCGGCTTTCAGAAGCTCATATGATCGTTGTCCACTTGGTAAAGTGACGATGTCACGCACTTCGCGAGCATATCTCTCGTTGAGAGCTCCAACTGCGTGGATGAACTTAGTACTGTGGCGTGTAATCCCGGCATTCTCGAAATTGCATTCAAGCAACACGAACCAAAGAATAGGATACGATGGCATGAAAGTTGGCACTTTCATCACAACGCGATCGATTGAAATACGAGTTGTTTCGGTTGACTCTGACTTCTGACTTCGATGCGACTGGTTCAGTCATGTTGACGAAGGATGATGCAGGAAACCGAAGATTTTGACTGATTTAAGATCGCTGTAGAGAACGCTGTGCTGAGCAACTGCGCACATGTATTCCCTGATGAATTTTTGGAGTTCGGGGTCACCACTGTAGGATTTGACACTGCTTTAATTAACAGAAACAATTATTCACAACGCACAATCCTATTTTATTTCTTAATCCAATAATTCACATATAATTACAAAGTACGTTCTCATGTTTGATCTGCTTATCATGGTGGTTTCAGTCGTACTCTCGTCTTTACGTTCTCCTTCTCCCCTGCTCTTCAACGTCTCTCGTGGTTGGATATCGAAGCTCGTCTTCTTCTTGGCTAGTCGCCACAGGTAGCACATTCCACATCCGAGGCATGATCCATTCTAATTACTGCCTTTGATATGTTCACAAAAAATCAGAGACGGTACAGTAGCTTAGAGCTTATTGATATCTACTCAATCCAAGACAGCTACCTGTGGAGTATCCAACAAAAAACAAACAAAGCTATCTCGTCTCGTAAGCAGCTGGAAAGCATGGTTGGGAACAAGACTAATGGGAATGCAGCATCTTATGCTTACGTAGATGTGAAGCCTCCAAATTCGGATAAAAAAGGGTTTAGACCGATATTTCAACATAGTCAAAAGACGGCAAAGTCCCCACTCGCCTCAAATTGGAGACGAGAAGAAAATGTCTAAGCCCAATCATCAGCAAGCTTCTACCAGTAGTAACTACTACCAACAACTTGCACTCGAAAACGACTCCATAATCGCTTCCTTGCCAAAGCAAATTAAGCCACCGCCAATATAACACGGAGAAAAAACAAGCAAAAGCTTAGTCAACTTGTTGGTATCAATCGCTGGTAAAAACAACTTTCATGTCAAACCGCTAAAACGTAGTCACGTCTCTGAGGCTAAAATCCAAGTTTTTACTGAAGAAAATTTCAGGAAGAAGACAAAAGAGTAAGACTCACAGCACCGTCAATATTATCCTTGCCAACTAAAAAGTTGCACAGGATTGTCGGTGGTAATTAAAGGCATAGAACCTGATATTGATGTTGATGAGTTAATAAGGTAGCTCGAACGCCTCAGTTTTGCAGTTAAATCCATTACAAATGCATTTGATAAATTCAAACAGCCCCAGCAATTGTTCAAAGTGGAACAAGAGACCGAAGCCAGCAAGCCCAAAAGGGGTGAAACTCACAAAATTTATAGCCTGCGGTTTATTATGCACCGCAGAATCTCGATCAAAAGAAGACTCGATCAAACGCAAAGGCCCCATGCAATTTGCCAATTGTCGAGAATATGGAAACACCAAAACCTATAGTTCACTCCCTAGCATGTGTGTTATATGTGGCGAGTTATACGCTACCAAGTCCTGTGACAAGAAAAAACTAGATACTGCAAATAAAAAATGTAGCAATTGTGGTAACAACTATACTGCCAACTACAGAGGCTTTCAAGTATTCCAATCTATGAAAGTAAAGTTGCTCCCACCTCAAAACCTCGATCAACAGGCTCTAGATATTGCAACCAATAGACCAGTCCTCATGCCGGAGACTTTTGCACTCTCATCACTTCTAACTCCTGGTATCAAATATTCCAACGCAATCAAACAAAACGCACATGCCTCTGCTGAAACCACTGCTCAAAGCACCTCCAAAAACGAACTTTCTTCAATTTTTTCAACGCTGTCAGATAAGATGAAACGACTCATGACGGCGATGAGCAACATCAAACCAGAATTACTTAAAGACCAAAACATGTTGCTCCAATTTTTCATTAAAAGCAAATGACTTCATTCAAGATCGCCCATTGAAATGAGAATAATATTGTCCAGCATAAAGCGGAAATAGCCTGCTTTACATAAACTCACGACATTGATGTGTTTCTGATATAGGAAAATTACCTCACGTAAAAAAATAATAAATTCGACATCCCAGGCTACATCTTCTACGATACCAAACAAACACCCAGATGGTAAGGTTAGAGGTGGGCTGCAATACTTATCAAAAAACATCTACTCCATCATCCTTGGAAAAACTCAGCGAACATAATATCCAAGCGACATCCTTATTTCTACGTGAGCAGTCGAGCCAGATTGTAATTTCGTCCATCTACTGTCCACCAAGACACAACATTTCAATATTCGAAAGCTTCTTCTTGTCGCTAGAAATCAAATTTACCAAGGTCGACGACTTTAGGTCCAACCAATGATGATTCTGCGTACGTATGTACGCATATGCACCGAGGTAAACCACGCAAAGCATATGTTGCACCCAAACATAGCTTTCCAAACAGCCAGAAAAGTGGCATGCTCATTAAGCAACCTTTTGCTCAATTGTTGCTATGAGCTGTCCGTATGTACAGTGGTCATGAGATACGACTTGACATACGTTTGCTTATGTGCTGTATGGGCACTAATGTTCACTCGTGTATGCAGATGTAAACAAATGGAATTTTGGCTCAAAAACCGGTCGGTTTACTAATGTTCGCAGACTTATGTCTGGTTAAGGCTTTTAAAGTGAAACACACGTTTTTGGGATCTTGACTCATAGCATCTAGGGGCAAACCACTCTTCGATACACTGCAAAACTATGGTTTGAGGCACATCTCAACCGGTAGGCCAACATATTGGCCGTCAGACATCATCAAAATTCAGAATGCACCTTGACAGGAGGCTCACGTAGAAACAGCACATTGAAGCTAAAAATCAACAGCTGAAGCTCAAATTCATAAAACTCAAATTTGTGCTCAATAGCATGTCAAAACTTTTTCTCGACTCTAAAGTGCTCGTCTTCAAGTCTGTCTTAAAGCCAATCTGGACATATGGCTTACAAATATGGGGTGCATCCAGTGAGATAGTAGAAATGGAGTGGACATGCCCATAAGATTTACATTGAAGGGGATGGTAGTAGTTTTTTGTCTGCTCATTGTCAAATCGGGTCAAATCCAAGAAGTAGTTCCCCTCCAATTTGACAATGAGAGTGAAATGGCGTAAAGACAGTTTTAACATGCTGTGTGCGCGAGAGGATTGAAGAGGCTAATGGTGGAAAGTTATACCGTCCGTGTCCAGGGGCTGAGTGCAGCTCACCCGTCAAACATTCAAATCATCCAGAGGACCACACCAAGAATACTTCCATCTATCACCTGAGCCCCGTGGTACTTCCGCAACGCCAATCTCCATAGAGACCTGTGAATCGAGACGATTTCAGAGGAAATTAAGAACCGCAGTGGAAAATACATTGCAGCTCTCGCTCATCTTTCCAAAAAGCTGGCAAAAAAAAACTATAAAAAACTATTAAAATACTAAAAATACAATACGCGATTGAAAAAAAACTAACGCGTTAGACCTTCCATTTTTTACGTTGAAAAAACAACTTGCGTAGCCACTTTTATTGCTTTTCAAACTCGCTTCCATGAATAGTGAACACTGTAACTCTAGAACACAGATAATAGCTTTGCTGCCTGACTTTAAGTCAATAAAGTAGCTTGAGTCGTAAATGTTCACGTCTTTAACTGTGAGAAGTGCAAATCACTTGTCTTAGCATCTAAGATTTTAAACTAACTGAAGCTTCTTATACGAAGGTAGCTGTTTAATAGAGGTATTATAAAAAACTAACGGTATTAAAAAAAAATAACGCAAGTGTAATGTATATATATATATATATATATATATATATATATATATATATATACATATTTATATATATATACATATATATATATATATATATATATATATATATATATATATATATATATATATATATATATAGATATATATATATATATATATATACATATATATATATATATAAATATATATATATATATATATATATATATATATATATATATATATATATATCTATATATATAGCGAAATCTGTGTATGTTGACCACCTAGGGTTCGGGTTGATGTCGGTCAAGATACGCAGGTGGTCTGTTTAAAGAAGGATGCTTTTCACTAAACACTACCCAGCAAACACAGCACTCCTTCTAAAGTGCTGCAGAAGTCGTGAGTAAACCCGTGAATGCTTTTAATGCTAGAGATAGCATTTTACCCCAAAATTCACCAATTTCATATTACCCGCGTACGTGTAATATGTTTTGTTTCATGGTTGATCGTTTCCATCCCACAAATAGGAAAAGACAAACGATAGGAATACAAGGAGTGCAAAAGCACTGCTATACTACTGCTGAAGTGGTGAAACTGCAGCACGTAAAATGTACAGCTGTACTACTGCCTTCGAAGCAGTATAGCAGGACATTGATATGGCTGCCCAGCTATAATGTCACCAATGGTATATTCGCATTACTTTGCATTCATGCCATCACATTTGCATTACTTTGTATTCATGTCATCTTTAATTAAAGCAAAAAAGACCTGTTTTAATTATAAATTTCAAAATATTTCACGTATCACTTGCGAAGTATGACTGACGCTTGACGTATGGGCAACTCGATTTGATTTTTGCGAAACGATTTGAATTGCACCATCTGGTCACCAGTTTGGCAGTAGTGCAGCAGTACTTTATATTCATTGTAAATAGGGAACCGTAAATATATAAGAGATTCATCAACGTGTTGGAAAACTACAACAACTAGACAGCCTGTTCAGGAGTTTAGCAGTAGTACAGCAGCATGTATAATCATTGAGAAATAGAAAAGATAAATACTCATTAGAAAATGTATCAACACATGGAAAAGTTTTTACAACTGTATGCGAAAGTGCTGAACGCACCCAGCAAACGTGCGTTCAGCACTTTCGCATACAGTTGTAAAAACTTTTCCATGTGTTGATACATTTTCTTATGAGTATTTATCTTTACTATTTCTCACTCATTATACATGCTGCTGTACTGCTGCGAAATTCCTGAACAGGCTGTCTAGTTGTTGTAGTTTTCCGACACGTTGATTAATCGCTTATATATTTACGGTTCCCTATTTACAATGAATATAAAGTACTGCTGCACTACTGCCAAACTGGTGACCAGATGGTGCAATTCAAATCGTTTCCCAAAAATCAAATCGAGTTGCCCATACGTCAAGCGTCACTCATACTTCGCAAGTGATACGTGAAATATTTTGAAATTTATAATTAAAACAGGTCTTTGTTGCTCTAATTAAAGATGACATAAATACAAAGTAATGCAAATGTGATGGCATGAATGCGAAGTAAGGCGAATATACTACTGGTGAAATTATAGCTGGGCAGCCATATCAATGTCCTGCTATACTGCTTCGAAGGCAGTAGTACAGCTGTACATTTTACGTGCTGCAGTTTCACCACTTCAGCAGTAGTATAGCAGTGCTTTTGCACTCCTTGTATTCCTATCGTTTGTCTTTTCCTATTTGTGGGATGGAAACGATCAACCATGAAACAAAACATATTACACGTACGCGGGTAATATGAAATTGGTGAATTTTGGGGTAAAATGCTATCTCTAGCATTAAAAGCATTCACGGGTTTACTCACGACTTCTGCAGCACTTTAGAAAGAGTGCTGTGTTTGCTGGGTAGTGTTTAGAGAAAAGCATCCTTCTTTAAACAGACCACCTGCGTATCTTGACCGACATCAACCCGAACCCTAGGTGGTCAACATACACAGATTTCGCTATATATATATATATATATATATATATATATATATATATATATATATATATGTATATATATATATATATATATATATATATATATATATATATGTATATATATATATATATATATATAGATATATATATATATATATATATATATATATATATATATATATACATTACACTTAGCAGAAAAAGCTTGCGTTATTTTTTTTTAATACCTCTATTAAACAGCTACCTTCGTATAAGAAGCTTCAGTTAGTTCAAAATCTTAAATGCTAAGACAAGTGATGTGCACTTTTCACAGTTAAAGACGTGAACATTTACGACTCAAGCTACTTTATTGACTTAAAGTCAGGCAGCAAAGCTATTATCTGTGTTCTAGAGTTACAGTGTTCACTATTCATGGAAGCGAGTTTGAAAAGCAATAAAAGTGGCTACGCAAGTTGTTTTTTCAACGTAAAAAATGGAAGGTCTAACGCGTTAGTTTTTTTTCAATCGCGTATTGTATTTTTAGTATTTTTAATAGTTTTTTATAGTTTTTTTTTGCCAGCTTTTTGGAAAGATGAGCGAGAGCTGCAATGTATTTTCCACTGCGGTTCTTAATTTCCTCTGAAATCGTCTCGATTCACAGGTCTCTATGGAGATTGGCGTTGCGGAAGTACCACGGGGCTCAGGTGATAGATGGAAGTATTCTTGGTTTGGTCCTCTGGATGATTTGAATGTTTGACGGGTGAGCTGCACTCAGCCCCTGGACACGGACGGTATAACTTTCCACCATTAGCCTCTTCAATCCTCTCGCGCACACAGCATGTTAAAACTGTCTTTACGCCATTTCACTCTCATTGTCAAATTGGAGGGGAACTTCTTGGATTTGACCCGATTTGACAATGAGCAGACAAAAAACTACTACCATCCCCTTCAATGTAAATCTTATGGGCATGTCCACTCCATTTCTACTATCTCACTGGATGCACCCCATATTTGTAAGCCATATGTCCAGATTGGCTTTAAGACAGACTTGAAGACGAGCACTTTAGAGTCGAGAAAAAGTTTTGACATGCTATTGAGCACAAATTTGAGTTTTATGAATTTGAGCTTCAGCTGTTGATTTTTAGCTTCAATGTGCTGTTTCTACGTGAGCCTCCTGTCAAGGTGCATTCTGAATTTTGATGATGTCTGACGGCCAATATGTTGGCCTACCGGTTGAGATGTGCCTCAAACCATAGTTTTGCAGTGTATCGAAGAGTGGTTTGCCCCTAGATGCTATGAGTCAAGATCCCAAAAACGTGTGTTTCACTTTAAAAGCCTTAACCAGACATAAGTCTGCGAACATTAGTAAACCGACCGGTTTTTGAGCCAAAATTCCATTTGTTTACATCTGCATACACGAGTGAACATTAGTGCCCATACAGCACATAAGCAAACGTATGTCAAGTCGTATCTCATGACCACTGTACATACGGACAGCTCATAGCAACAATTGAGCAAAAGGTTGCTTAATGAGCATGCCACTTTTCTGGCTGTTTGGAAAGCTATGTTTGGGTGCAACATATGCTTTGCGTGGTTTACCTCGGTGCATATGCGTACATACGTACGCAGAATCATCATTGGTTGGACCGAAAGTCGTCGACCTTGGTAAATTTGATTTCTAGCGACAAGAAGAAGCTTTCGAATATTGAAATGTTGTGTCTTGGTGGACAGTAGATGGACGAAATTACAATCTGGCTCGACTGCTCACGTAGAAATAAGGATGTCGCTTGGATATTATGTTCGCTGAGTTTTTCCAAGGATGATGGAGTAGATGTTTTTTGATAAGTATTGCAGCCTACCTCTAACCTTACCATCTGGGTGTTTGTTTGGTATCGTAGAAGATGTAGCCTGGGATGTCGAATTTATTATTTTTTTACGTGAGGTAATTTTCCTATATCAGAAACACATCAATGTCGTGAGTTTATGTAAAGCAGGCTATTTCCGCTTTATGCTGGACAATATTATTCTCATTTCAATGGGCGATCTTGAATGAAGTCATTTGCTTTTAATGAAAAATTGGAGCAACATGTTTTGGTGTTTAAGTAATTCTGGTTTGATGTTGCTCATCGCCGTCATGAGTCGATTCATCTTATCTGACAGCGTTGAAAAAATTGAAGAAAGTTCGTTTTTGGAGGTGCTTTGAGCAGTGGTTTCAGCAGAGGCATGTGCGTTTTGTTTGATTGCGTTGGAATATTTGATACCAGGAGTTAGAAGTGATGAGAGTGCAAAAGTCTCCGGCATGAGGACTGGTCTATTGGTTGCAATATCTAGAGCCTGTTGATCGAAGTTTTGAGGTGGGAGCAACTTTACTTTCATAGATTGGAATACTTGAAAGCCTCTGTAGTTGGCAGTATAGTTGTTACCACATTTGCTACATTTTTTATTTGCAGTATCTAGTTTTTTCTTGTCACAGGACTTGGTAGCGTATAACTCGCCACATATAACACACATGCTAGGGAGTGAACTATAGGTTTTGGTGTTTCCATATTCTCGACAATTGGCAAATTGCATGGGGCCTTTGCGTTTGATCGAGTCTTCTTTTGATCGAGATTCTGCGGTGCATAATAAACCGCAGGCTATAAATTTTGTGAGTTTCACCCCTTTTGGGCTTGCTGGCTTCGGTCTCTTGTTCCACTTTGAACAATTGCTGGGGCTGTTTGAATTTATCAAATGCATTTGTAATGGATTTAACTGCAAAACTGAGGCGTTCGAGCTACCTTATTAACTCATCAACATCAATATCAGGTTCTATGCCTTTAATTACCACCGACAATCCTGTGCAACTTTTTAGTTGGCAAGGATAATATTGACGGTGCTGTGAGTCTTACTCTTTTGTCTTCTTCCTGAAATTTTCTTCAGTAAAAACTTGGATTTTAGCCTCAGAGACGTGACTACGTTTTAGCGGTTTGACATGAAAGTTGTTTTTACCAGCGATTGATACCAACAAGTTGACTAAGCTTTTGCTTGTTTTTTCTCCGTGTTATATTGGCGGTGGCTTAATTTGCTTTGGCAAGGAAGCGATTATGGAGTCGTTTTCGAGTGCAAGTTGTTGGTAGTAGTTACTACTGGTAGAAGCTTGCTGATGATTGGGCTTAGACATTTTCTTCTCGTCTCCAATTTGAGGCGAGTGGGGACTTTGCCGTCTTTTGACTATGTTGAAATATCGGTCTAAACCCTTTTTTATCCGAATTTGGAGGCTTCACATCTACGTAAGCATAAGATGCTGCATTCCCATTAGTCTTGTTCCCAACCATGCTTTCCAGCTGCTTACGAGACGAGATAGCTTTGTTTGTTTTTTGTTGGATACTCCACAGGTAGCTGTCTTGGATTGAGTAGATATCAATAAGCTCTAAGCTACTGTACCGTCTCTGATTTTTTGTGAACATATCAAAGGCAGTAATTAGAATGGATCATGCCTCGGATGTGGAATGTGCTACCTGTGGCGACTAGCCAAGAAGAAGACGAGCTTCGATATCCAACCACGAGAGACGTTGAAGAGCAGGGGAGAAGGAGAACGTAAAGACGAGAGTACGACTGAAACCACCATGATAAGCAGATCAAACATAAGAACGTACTTTGTAATTATATGTGAATTATTGGATTAAGAAATAAAATAGGATTGTGCGTTGTGAATAATTGTTTCTGTTAATTAAAGCAGTGTCAAATCCTACAGTGGTGACCCCGAACTCCAAAAATTCATCAGGGAATACATGTGCGCAGTTGCTCAGCACAGCGTTCTCTACAGCGATCTTAAATCAGTCAAAATCTTCGGTTTCCTGCATCATCCTTCGTCAACATGACTGAACCAGTCGCATCGAAGTCAGAAGTCAGAGTCAACCGAAACAACTCGTATTTCAATCGATCGCGTTGTGATGAAAGTGCCAACTTTCATGCCATCGTATCCTATTCTTTGGTTCGTGTTGCTTGAATGCAATTTCGAGAATGCCGGGATTACACGCCACAGTACTAAGTTCATCCACGCAGTTGGAGCTCTCAACGAGAGATATGCTCGCGAAGTGCGTGACATCGTCACTTTACCAAGTGGACAACGATCATATGAGCTTCTGAAAACCGAACTCATAAAACGCATGGGCGTTCCGCAGGAAGCAAACACATGCCGGTTGCTGGTGAAAGAACCGATCGGAGACCGGACTCCTTCACAGTTGTTGCGATATCTGCGGAGTTTATCTGGTCCCGACTTTCCTGCTGAGGTCCTCCAAACGCTGTGGCTTAGCCGCCTTTCCAAGCACCTACAAGCATTGCTGGCGGCTCATAAGGACAAATCTTTGGCTGAAAAGGCGGAAATTGCAGACGCCATCAATGAAACCTACGGTCCGCTTGCACACATTGACGAAGCCGCAAGGAAAACAGGTGTGTCAATATGTTCAGATACACTTCAAAACAGAGTAGATGGTATAGAGCGAACACTAGCCTCAATTTTGGAGAAAATTGAAGCACTCGGTGCAGCTCGTATGCAGCCTCCTAGTGTGCGAACTTTTTCATCTGCTCCTGTGCGGATGCGCCTTTCGCCTCGCTCTCGTAACACGTTTTGTTGGTACCACCGCCGCCATGGCGAGCAAGCTACAAGGTGCCAGAAACCGTGCTCCTTTAGTGCTAACTCTTCGGGAAACGAGCAGGGCGGTCGTTGAATGCGGCCGACGACCTATACCCCACGCCATCCAGCCACCTTTTTATCGTCGATCATAAATCCCGTATCAAATATCTTGTTGATACTGGAGCTGATCTCTGTGTATTTCCGCACAGAAATATGCCACATTCTAGGCAGAAGTCAAATTATGAATTATCTGCTGCTAACGGTTCTGCGATTCCAACGTTTGGCATTGTCAGTCTGACACTCGATCTGGGACTTCGTCGCACATTTTCCTGGAGATTTGTTGTGGCGGACGTCACAAAACCGATAATAGGTGCCGATTTCTTGACGCATTTTAACTTACTTGTCGACATTCGGAACAAAAAACTTGTCGATGCAACAAGTCAAGTAACATCTTCTGGCGAAGTGGTACAATGCAACACAAGCACCATCAAAACGTTGACAGGATCTTTTCCTTTGTGCAAGGTAATTTCTCGCTTTCCGGAAAGAACTCGGCCAGACGGGTCAGTAGTCAATAACCCCTGCCAACACAATACAAAGCATCATATTGTCACAACTGCTGGACCTCCAGTTGCACAGAAGCCTCGTAGGCTTGCGCCCGACAAACTGCAAATTGCCAAAAAGGAATTTCATACCATGATGCAACTGGGTATTGCTCGTCCCTCGCAAAGCTCATGGGCTTCGCCTTTACACATGGTGCCAAAGAAACACAACGAGTGGAGGCTATGTGGGGATTACAGGCAATTGAATGCCAGAACGTGTCCAGACCGATTCATTGTAAGACACATACAAGACTTTTCCCATTTACTTCAAGGCAAAACCATATTCACCACGTTAGATCTTGTCCGGGCGTTTAACCAAATTCCGGTGGCTGAGGAAGATATCGCTAAAACTGCAATAACCACACCACTCGGACTTTTTGAATTTCCATACATGGCCTTTGGATTGCGTAACGCTGCGCAGACATTCCAAAGGTTCATAGACGAGGTTCTCAGGGATTTGGATTTTTGCTTCGCTTACATCGACGACATTTTAGTCGCATCCTCGTCGATGGAAGTTCACAATTCTCACCTAGAAACAATCTTTCAGCGCTTCAAAAAGTATGGTGTGGCTGTCAACCATAGGAAATGTGTTTTCGCTCAACGTGAGGTAACATTTTTGGGATATATCGTTTCATCTTAAGGCACACGCCCACTGGCAGAAAAAGTTGAGACCATCAGGACCCAACCGTTACCAGACACTATTTAAAAGCTGCGTCAGTTTCTGGGGATGCTTAATTTTTTCCGGCGTTTTATTCCCAAAGCATCGGAAATCCAAGCACCGCTTAACAATCTCTTGCAAGGCAACGTGAAAGGAAAGACTCCAGTTCGTTGGACTCAGGAGGCAAAACAAGCTTTCGAAGCAAGCAAAGAGAGTCTTGCTAAAGCTGCACTCCTCGCCCATCCTGTTGCAAGTGCACAATTAGCCATCTTCACAGATGCCTCAGGTTCTGCCGTTGGAGCCACGCTTGTGCAGCTAATAAATGGTGATTGGCAACCACTTAATTTCTTTTCGAGAAAGTTAAGCCCCACGGAAATTAAGTATGCCGCATACGACCGAGAGCTCCTGGCTATTTACCTGGCAGTAAAGCATTTCGAATATATGGTAGAAGGCAAGGACTTTGCCATTTACACGGATCATAAACCGATCATGTACGCATTCAAGAAAAGAGACAGTCAGTCGTCACCTCGACAGTTTCGACATTTGAACTTTATTGGCCAGCTCACAACGGACATCCGACACGTTTCCGGAGACAAAAACGTCGTAGCAGACAACTTGTCTCGCGTCAAAGAACTGGAATTAGCACTCAATTTTGAAAACCTGGCTGCTGCTCAACAAGACGATGAGGAACTTGAGCAATGTTTGAATAAGTCCTCACTTCAGCTCAAGCAGCTTAGACTACCTGGCACCCAAACCATGCTATATTGTGATGTGTCAACCAAGCCCGCGAGACCTTTTATTACGAAAGATTTCCGCAAAATTGCATTCGATTCGATACATCGACTTTCGCATCTGGGCGCCAATGCGACAATAAAATTAGTAACAGAGCGATATGTGTGGCCATCAATCAAGTCCGATTGTCGAAAGTGGAGCAGACGTTGTATTGAATGTCAACGATCCAAGGTAACACGCCATGTGTCATCTCCAATTGGAAAATTCAGCCTTCCTTCATCTCGCTTTCAACATATACACGTAGACATTATTATCATGCCGCCATCAGAAGGGTGCAAATACTGCTTGACAATTGTCGATCGCTATACACGCTGGCCGGAGGTTATACCTTTACCTGACCAAGAAGCCGCTACAGTTGCACGCGCGCTCTACAGTGTATGGATATCGCGATTTGGAACACCACTTCGCATAACAACCGATCAGGGAAGACAATTTGAGGCGCACCTGTTTAAGCATCTTAATGTCTTACTTAGCACACAACACCTTCGGACTACAGCTTACCACACGTCAGCAAATGGAATGGTGGAACGCTTTCATAGACAGCTAAAGGGATCCATCATGTGCCATCAAAACAATCGCTGGACAGAAACGCTTCCGACTGTCATGTTGGGTATTCGTTCGTCATGGAAGGAGGACCTTCAAGCAACATCTGCGGAATTGTTATATGGCCAGCCACTACGCCTGCCGGGTGAATTTTTCACCAATGATGAAACGTACACGGATAATGCAGCAGAATTCATGAAGCAGCTCAGGATACAAATTCGAAACATTAGACCCACTAATGGCTCACACCACGGAGAGAAAAAAACGTCTTCGTTTTCAAAGACTTAGCTACTACACGACGAGTTTTCATTCGACGCGACAGCGTTAAGCAGCCTCTTCAACCACCCTACGATGGACATTTTGAGGTCATAAGCCGTAACGACAAAACATTTATTGTTAACGTCAAAGGTCGTCATGTAACTGTCACTGTGGATCGCCTGAAGCCAGCTTTCGTGATGTTATATTCAGACAGCAGCAACCCACTAGATCATGAAAATGATGCGGAATCAACTTATCACCAAATGCAGCCATTTACCGTGCCATCCGCTGTGCCAGAACAAATTCCTAGTCATAACACCGATATTCGAACACCTGCTTTGACGCGAAAATCATCAACCCCATCGCCGTTACAAACAGTTAAGCAGCAAACAACGTCAAACCATCCTCAACCCTCTCAACAACTGCAGCAATCAACCACAACCAGTTCAAATTCGCAGCCAATTCGACGGATTTTCGACCCAATAAATCGGTTGCCGCCCCACATAACCAAGACATATGGCCCCGCGAAACATAAACAAGTTTTGGCATCTGTCATTGCTAGTTCGGACGTATGGGACGTATGTCACTCAGGGGGGAGTACTGTGGCGACTAGCCGAGAAGAAGACGAGCTTCGATATCCGACCACGAGAGGCGTTGAAGAGCAGGGGAGAATGTGAAGACGAGGAGTACGACTGAAACCGCCATGATAAGCAGATCAAACATGAGAACGTACTTTGTAATTATATGTGAATTATTGGATTAAGAAATAAAATAGGATTGTGCCTTGTGAATAATTGTTTCTGTTAATTAAAGCAGTGTCAAATCCTACATACCCAAGCACAAGTGTTTCAAGCTGGCAGCTATGTGGCTTTGCGAGCCCATATTCCTTGTAAAACTGGAGCTACCATCAATGCAACACAACATTGTTGCATAACAAAACGAGTTTGAACACATGAGAACGTATGAGAGCAGTAACATTGATGCAACACAACTTTGTTACCTAGCAAAGTTTGCTCATACCTCAAACTTGGCATGGCAACAGCACTTTTGAAAATATTCAATTCCACCAGTTCTTATGAACGTCCGGGAAATGGGAGATTTCATATGGAAATGGATATCAGAATTTTTTTTTGTCTCATTTTTGCGTTGCAATATACTCTGTAGCTTTTAAAAGATCAAATACTCACTGATATCACTTTCTGATACTTTGAAGGATCCATATTAACAAACAACCATGGATCAAGTACTAAAGGTTACGACATGAGCGTGACCACGCCTACTTATGACGAAATAAGATGCAAACACGCCTAGAAATTATTCCGAAATAACTGGTTTTTAGGTGAATGAAGAGTACTGTTTTCGGTTGTGTCCAAATGTTTCTGTTAATGAGTTTATTGGATGTTGCAAGTCTAGGCAGACGGGCACTTAAATCGCTGATTTGAAATGGAGAAATTGAGAGTACTTGAAGTGTATGTTGCCTCTTTTATGCTCTAATTAATTAAGTTAGAATGCAAATGGTTCAATATCGACGTTTAAATTCTTTAAATACACGACTTTCCACAAAGGAATTATTAGAATTTCGCATATTTTGATTGTGAGCTCATTCAAGGATAAACGACTAAAGTTAAAGTATCATTAAGCGATATTTAAATGAATTTTAATTTCGTCTTTTAACGATGTTTAGTTAGAATTACCATATAATAGACAGCACTTAAATCATCATTTATGACAAATAATCATTTAGGCAGCGCTGTATGTCTACTATTTATACAATGAAAAGTAAAAACCAACACAATTCATACATTCGACTATTTTTCGATAATTCACTGGTCTCCGGTACGTGACGAAATAAGATGCAGCGCCGAACAGCGAAAACCTATTGTCGTAATCTTATTTCCTTCCCAAACAACAGTTTCGTTAATGTAGCCAGTGACAGATGACGGTAAATGTTGTGTTGCATTGATTGCAACTCGTTCCACCGACGAAGCATGGAAATAAATTTTGTGTTGCATTGATTGTATCTTTAGCGTAATACAATCATCTTGAATTTAACTTTAGATTTACATTTGTATATTATTTTGGAATATTATTTATGCATTTGAAAATTATTTTAGAATTTTTCAAATTCGAACAACACTGATCAAAATCTGAAGCGGTGCTGGTGGAAGACGAACCCACAACATTTGTATTAGAGAGCCGAGTACGTGCCCACTGCGCTTTTGTGGCTGTTAAAGGTTGGAACAGCAAAAAAGTATAACAATGTCAAGTTGGCGCGCACTTAGTTTGCTGAAAAAAAACCAACCGTACTTCTAAAGCTTCTTTGTTCGATGATACACTTTCACAGCCGGAAAGGAAGAAACAAAGTGACCAAATCGTGACCAAGATAAGCGAGGTACAACAGGACAGCCAAGTCGTCCTTTCGCTGCTATTCTGCTGACGACACGATGGACACGGCGTTTTGCGGCTAACGACGGCCTCGTTTCCCGAAGACGAAGCTTAATGTTTTGATAAACCTTTAGAACTCTAGATAAGATGACGCGATGTTGAGGAATGTTTTCAAACGATGCCGAGTGAACTAAGCACAAAGCTGAACACTTTTGATCTGTTGATTTGCACTTTAGAACTTTGTTATTGATAAAACTTCCGCACTGAAAGTTTCGGCCCTTTGACGTTTAACGTTTTTTGTAATGAAAAAACCGAAAAGAAAATATTTTATTTAAATCTATTTTTTATTTATACATTGTTTTTACTATATTGATAGCTTAATTACATGAATATAGGTTTGAAATGTTTCAAAACATGAAAATGAATTGTGAAATAGGATAAATCGTTGAAAGTATGAACTCCTATGGCCAAAGAGTTGTTAACAATTATAATGCGGCCCCTAGGCGGTCAATATTATTGTGACAATGTATTGCACAATATTATTGCTGGGTGCCCCAGACGATCAATATTTTTGGACAATATTTAGTTGTTGTTCTATTTGTTGTAAATTACAATTGAGCCGGTCACAACTCAAATCAATGTATGCATAAACACGAAAAAATGGGAGCGGAAAATAAAACACGTTCTATTATGACAAGACACAATTTAAAAGAGAGCCAGTCTTTATTGACCGAAATGACAACTCACAGTGGTATACAAAATTAGATTCAACTTTCAATACCCTCACTGAAGATAAATTTGTTAATAATTCAAATACATATCATTTTGCAAAAACAACAATTTGTTATTTATATAATCCAAAGTCCCTAACAAAATGATTTAATTTAACACTATTCATCGGTTTTGCCATGACGTCGGCAATCATTAGTCCGCTTTTACTCCAGTTTGATCAATTCATCCGCCAGTTTTTCGCGTACAGAGTAATTTTTTACATCAATATGCTTCGTTCGGGAATGATAGATATTATTTGTAGCCTATTCAACTGGCTACAAACAATTGTTATCGCAAAACAATTTAATTGTTTGAGAAACATCTTTGAATATTTCACACTCAAACCGCTTAAGCCATAATGCTTCTTGTATTGCCGTCTTTTTTGCTCTAATTAAAGATGACATGAATACAAAGTAATGTAAATGTGATGGCATGAATGCAAAGTAATTCGAATATACTATTGGTGACATTATAGCTGGGCAGCCATATCAATGTCCTGCTATACTGCTTCGAAGGCAGTAGTACAGCTGTACATTTTACGTGCTGCAGTTTCACCACTTCAGCAGTAGTATAGCAGTGCTTTTGCACTCCTTGTATTCCTATCGTTTGTCTTTTCCTATTTGTGGGATGGAAACGATCAACCATGAAACAAAACATATTACACGTACGCGGGTAATATGAAATTTTTGAATTTTGGGGTAAAATGCTATCTCTAGCATTAAAAGCATTCACGGGTTTACTCACGACTTCTGCAGCACTTTAGAAGGAGTGCTGTGTTTGCTGGGTAGTGTTTAGTGAAAAGCATCCTTCTTTAAACAGACCACCTGCGTATCTTGACCGACATCAACCCGAACCCTAGGTGGTCAACATACACAGATTTCGCTATTTTTATATATATATATATATATATATATATATATATATATATATATATATATATATATATATATATATATATATATATGTATATATATATATATATATATATATATATATATATATATATATATATATATATATATATATATATATATATATATATATATATATATATATATGTATATTTAGATATTAAGATACGGGATATATTAAGATATTAAGATACGGGGAGATATTTGATACGGGATTTATGATCGACGATAAAAAGGCGGCTGGATGGCGTGGGGTATAGGTCGTCGGCCGCATTCAACGACCGCCCTGCTCGTTTCCCGAAGAGTTGACCCTAAAGGAGCACGGTTTCTGGCACCTTGTAGCTTGCTCGCCATGGCGGCGGTGGTACCAACAAAACGTGTTACGAGAGCGAGGCGAAAGGCGCATCCGCACATGAGCAGATGAAAAAGTTCGCACACTAGGAGGCTGCATACGAGCTGCACCGAGTGCTTCAATTTTCTCCAAAATTGAGGCTAGTGTTCGCTCCATACCATCTACTCTGTTTTGAAGTGTATCTGAACATATTGACACACCTGTTTTCCTTGCGGCGTCGTCAATGTGTGCAAGCAGACCGTAGGTTTCATTGATGGCGTCTGCGATTTCCGCCTTTTCAGCCAAAGATTTGTCCTTATGAGCCGCCAGCAATGCTTGTAGGTGCTTGGAAAGGCGGCTAAGCCACAGCATTTGGAGGACCTCAGCAGGAAAGTCGGGACCAGATAAACTCCGCAGATATCGCAACAACTGTGAAGGAGTCCGGTCTCCGATCGGTTCTTTCTCCAGCAACCGGCATGTGTTCGCTTCCTGCGGAACGCCCATGCGTTTTATGAGTTCGGTTTTCAGAAGCTCATATGATCGTTGTCCACTTGGTAAAGTGACGATGTCACGCACTTCGCGAGCATATCTCTCGTTGAGAGCTCCAACTGCGTGGATGAACTTAGTACTGTGGCGTGTAATCCCGGCATTCTCGAAATTGCATTCAAGCAACACGAACCAAAGAATAGGATACGATGGCATGAAAGTTGGCACTTTCATCACAACGCGATCGATTGAAATACGAGTTGTTTCGGTTGACTCTGACTTCTGACTTCGATGCGACTGGTTCAGTCATGTTGACGAAGGATGATGCAGGAAACCGAAGATTTTGACTGATTTAAGATCGCTGTAGAGAACGCTGTGCTGAGCAACTGCGCACATGTATTCCCTGATGAATTTTTGGAGTTCGGGGTCACCACTGTAGGATTTGACACTGCTTTAATTAACAGAAACAATTATTCACAACGCACAATCCTATTTTATTTCTTAATCCAATAATTCACATATAATTACAAAGTACGTTCTCATGTTTGATCTGCTTATCATGGTGGTTTCAGTCGTACTCTCGTCTTTACGTTCTCCTTCTCCCCTGCTCTTCAACGTCTCTCGTGGTTGGATATCGAAGCTCGTCTTTTTCTTGGCTAGTCGCCACAGGTAGCACATTCCACATCCGAGGCATGATCCATTCTAATTACTGCCTTTGATATGTTCACAAAAAATCAGAGACGGTACAGTAGCTTAGAGCTTATTGATATCTACTCAATCCAAGACAGCTACCTGTGGAGTATCCAACAAAAAACAAACGAAGCTATCTCGTCTCGTAAGCAGCTGGAAAGCATGGTTGGGAACAAGACTAATGGAAATGCAGCATCTTATGCTTACGTAGATGTGAAGCCTCCAAATTCGGATAAAAAAGGGTTTGGACCGATATTTCAACATAGTCAAAAGACGGCAAAGTCCCCACTCGCCTCAAATTGGAGACGAGAAGAAAATGTCTAAGCCCAATCATCAGCAAGCTTCTACCAGTAGTAACTACTACCAACAACTTGCACTCGAAAACGACTCCATAATCGCTTCCTTGCCAAAGCAAATTAAGCCACCGCCAATATAACACGGAGAAAAAACAAGCAAAAGCTTAGTCAACTTGTTGGTATCAATCGCTGGTAAAAACAACTTTCATGTCAAACCGCTAAAACGTAGTCACGTCTCTGAGGCTAAAATCCAAGTTTTTACTGAAGAAAATTTCAGGAAGAAGACAAAAGAGTAAGACTCACAGCGCCGTCAATATTATCCTTGCCAACTAAAAAGTTGCACAGGATTGTCGGTGGTAATTAAAGGCATAGAACCTGATATTGATGTTGATGAGTTAATAAGGTAGCTCGAACGCCTCAGTTTTGCAGTTAAATCCATTACAAATGCATTTGATAAATTCAAACAGCCCCAGCAATTGTTCAAAGTGGAACAAGAGACCGAAGCCAGCAAGCCCAAAAGGGGTGAAACTCACAAAATTTATAGCCTGCGGTTTATTATGCACCGCAGAATCTCGATCAAAAGAAGACTCGATCAAACGCAAAGGCCCCATGCAATTTGCCAATTGTCGAGAATATGGAAACACCAAAACCTATAGTTCACTCCCTAGCATGTGTGTTATATGTGGCGAGTTATACGCTACCAAGTCCTGTGACAAGAAAAAACTAGATACTGCAAATAAAAAATGTAGCAATTGTGGTAACAACTATACTGCCAACTACAGAGGCTTTCAAGTATTCCAATCTATGAAAGTAAAGTTGCTCCCACCTCAAAACCTCGATCAACAGGCTCTAGATATTGCAACCAATAGACCAGTCCTCATGCCGGAGACTTTTGCACTCTCATCACTTCTAACTCCTGGTATCAAATATTCCAACGCAATCAAACAAAACGCACATGCCTCTGCTGAAACCACTGCTCAAAGCACCTCCAAAAACGAACTTTCTTCAATTTTTTTTACGCTGTCAGATAAGATGAATCGACTCATGACGGCGATGAGCAACATCAAACCAGAATTACTTAAAGACCAAAACATGTTGCTCCAATTTTTCATTAAAAGCAAATGACTTCATTCAAGATCGCCCATTGAAATGAGAATAATATTGTCCAGCATAAAGCGGAAATAGCCTGCTTTACATAAACTCACAACATTGATGTGTTTCTGATATAGGAAAATTAACTCACGTAAAAAAATAATAAATTCGACATCCCAGGCTACATCTTCTACGATACCAAACAAACACCCAGATGGTAAGGTTAGAGGTGGGCTGCAATACTTATCAAAAAACATCTACTCCATCATCCTTGGAAAAACTCAGCGAACATAATATCCAAGCGACATCCTTATTTCTACGTGAGCAGTCGAGCCAGATTGTAATTTCATCCATCTACTGTCCACCAAGACACAACATTTCAATATTCGAAAGCTTCTTCTTGTGGCTAGAAATCAAATTTACCAAGGTCGACGACTTTAGGTCCAACCAATGATGATTCTGCGTACGTATGTACGCATATGCACCGAGGTAAACCACGCAAAGCATATGTTGCACCCAAACATAGCTTTCCAAACAGCCAGAAAAGTGGCATGCTCATTAAGCAACCTTTTGCTCAATTGTTGCTATGAGCTGTCCGTATGTACAGTGGTCATGAGATACGACTTGACATACGTTTGCTTATGTGCTGTATGGGCACTAATGTTCACTCGTGTATGCAGATGTAAACAAATGGAATTTTGGCTCAAAAACCGGTCGGTTTACTAATGTTCGCAGACTTATGTCTGGTTAAGGCTTTTAAAGTGAAACACACGTTTTTGGGATCTTGACTCATAGCACCTAGGGGCAAACCACTCTTCGATACACTGCAAAACTATGGTTTGAGGCACATCTCAACCGGTAGGCCAACATATTGGCCGTCAGACATCATCAAAATTCAGAATGCACCTTGACAGGAGGCTCACGTAGAAACAGCACATTGAAGCTAAAAATCAACAGCTGAAGCTCAAATTCATAAAACTCAAATTTGTGCTCAATAGCATGTCAAAACTTTTTCTCGACTCTAAAGTGCTCGTCTTCAAGTCTGTCTTAAAGCCAATCTGGACATATGGCTTACAAATATGGGGTGCATCCAGTGAGATAGTAGAAATGGAGTGGACATGCCCATAAGATTTACATTGAAGGGGATGGTAGTAGTTTTTTGTCTGCTCATTGTCAAATCGGGTCAAATCCAAGAAGTTCCCCTCCAATTTGACAATGAGAGTGAAATGGCGTAAAGACAGTTTTAACATGCTGTGTGCGCGAGAGGATTGAAGAGGCTAATGGTGGAAAGTTATACCGTCCGTGTCCAGGGGCTGAGTGCAGCTCACCCGTCAAACATTCAAATCATCCAGAGGACCAAACCAAGAATACTTCCATCTATCACCTGAGCCCCGTGGTACTTCCGCAACGCCAATCTCCATAGAGACCTGTGAATCGAGACGATTTCAGAGGAAATTAAGAACCGCAGTGGAAAATACATTGCAGCTCTCGCTCATCTTTCCAAAAAGCTGGCAAAAAAAAACTATAAAAAACTATTAAAAATAATAAAAATACAATACGCGATTGAAAAAAAACTAACGCGTTAGACCTTCCATTTTTCACGTTGAAAAAACAACTTGCGTAGCCACTTTTATTGCTTTTCAAACTCGCTTCCATGAATAGTGAACACTGTAACTCTAGAACACAGATAATAGCTTTGCTGCCTGACTTTAAGTCAATAAAGTAGCTTGAGTCGTAAATGTTCACGTCTTTAACTGTGAGAAGTGCACATCACTTGTCTTAGCATTTAAGATTTTGAACTAACTGAAGCTTCTTATACGAAGGTAGCTGTTTAATAGAGGTATTAAAAAAAAATAACGGTATTAAAAAAAAATAACGCAAGTGTAATGTATATATATATATATATATATATATATATATATATATATATATATATATATATATATATATATATATATATATATATATATATATATATATATATATATATATATATATATATATATATATATATATATATATATATATATATATATATATATATATATATATATATATATATATATATATATATATAGCGAAATCTGTGTATGTTGACCACCTAGGGTTCGGGTTGATGTCGGTCAAGATACGCAGGTGGTCTGTTTAAAGAAGGATGCTTTTCTCTAAACACTACCCAGCAAACACAGCACTCTTTCTAAAGTGCTGCAGAAGTCGTGAGTAAACCCGTGAATGCTTTTAATGCTAGAGATAGCATTTTACCCCAAAATTCACCAATTTCATATTACCCGCGTACGTGTAATATGTTTTGTTTCATGGTTGATCGTTTCCATCCCACAAATAGGAAAAGACAAACGATAGGAATACAAGGAGTGCAAAAGCACTGCTATACTACTGCTGAAGTGGTGAAACTGCAGCACGTAAAATGTACAGCTGTACTACTGCCTTCGAAGCAGTATAGCAGGACATTGATATGGCTGCCCAGCTATAATGTCACCAGTAGTATATTCGCCTTACTTCGCATTCATGCCATCACATTTGCATTACTTTGTATTTATGTCATCTTTAATTAGAGCAACAAAGACCTGTTTTAATTATAAATTTCAAAATATTTCACGTATCACTTGCGAAGTATGACTGACGCTTGACGTATGGGCAACTCGATTTGATTTTTGGGAAACGATTTGAATTGCACCATCTGGTCACCAGTTTGGCAATAGTGCAGCAGTACTTTATATTCATTGTAAATAGGGAACCGTAAATATATAAGCGATTAATCAACGTGTCGGAAAACAACAACAACTAGACAGCCTGTTCAGGAGTTTCGCAGCAGTACAGCAGCATATATATATATATATATATATATATATATATATATATATATATATATATATATATATATATATATATATATATATATATATGTATATATATGTATATATATATATATATATATATATATATATATATATATATATATATATATATATATATATATATATATATATATATATATATATGTTTATATATATAAATATGTATATATATATATATATATATATATATATATATATATATATATATATATATATATATATATATATACATTACACTTGCGTTATTTTTTTTTAATACCGTTATTTTTTTTTAATACCTCTATTAAACAGCTACCTTCGTATAAGAAGCTTCAGTTAGTTTAAAATCTTAGATGCTAAGACAAGTGATGTGCACTTCTCACAGTTAAAGACGTGAACATTTACGACTCAAGCTACTTTATTGACTTAAAGTCAGGCAGCAAAGCTATTATCTGTGTTCTAGAGTTACAGTGTTCACTATTCATGGAAGCGAGTTTGAAAAGCAATAAAAGTGGCTACGCAAGTTGTTTTTTCAACGTAAAAAATGGAAGGTCTTACGCGTTAGTTTTTTTTTCAATCGCGTATTGTATTTTTAGTATTTTTAATAGTTTTTTATGGTTTTTTTTTGCCAGCTTTTTGGAAAGATGAGCGAGAGCTGCAATGTATTTTCCACTGCGGTTCTTAATTTCCTCTGAAATCGTCTCGATTCGCAGGTCTCTATGGAGATTGGCGTTGCGGAAGTACCACGGGGCTCAGGTGATAGATGGAAGTATTCTTGGTGTGGTCCTCTGGATGATTTGAATGTTTGACGGGTGAGCTGCACTCAGCCCCTGGACACGGACGGTATAACTTTCCACCATTAGCCTCTTCAATCCTCTCGCGCACACAGCATGTTAAAACTGTCTTTACGCCATTTCACTCTCATTGTCAAATTGGAGGGGAACTTCTTGGATTTGACCCGATTTGACAATGAGCAGACAAAAAACTACTACCATCCCCTTCAATGTAAATCTTATGGGCATGTCCACTCCATTTCTACTATCTCACTGGATGCACCCCATATTTGTAAGCCATATGTCCAGATTGGCTTTAAGACAGACTTGAAAACGAGCACTTTAGAGTCGAGAAAAAGTTTTGACATGCTATTGAGCACAAATTTGAGTTTTATGAATTTGAGCTTCAGCTGTTGATTTTTAGCTTCAATGTGCTGTTTCTACGTGAGCCTCCTGTCAAGGTGCATTCTGAATTTTGATGATGTCTGACGGCCAATATGTTGGCCTACCGGTTGAGATGTGCCTCAAACCATAGTTTTGCAGTGTATCGAAGAGTGGTTTGCCCCTAGGTGCTATGAGTCAAGATCCCAAAAACGTGTGTTTCACTTTAAAAGCCTTAACCAGACATAAGTCTGCGAACATTAGTAAACCGACCGGTTTTTGAGCCAAAATTCCATTTGTTTACATCTGCATACACGAGTGAACATTAGTGCCCATACAGCAAATAAGCAAACGTATGTCAAGTCGTATCTCATGACCACTGTACATACGGACAGCTCATAGCAACAATTGAGCAAAAGGTTGCTTAATGAGCATGCCACTTTTCTGGCTGTTTGGAAAGCTATGTTTGGGTGCAACATATGCTTTGCGTGGTTTACCTCGGTGCATATGCGTACATACGTACGCAGAATCATCATTGGTTGGACCTTAAGTCGTCGACCTTGGTAAATTTGATTTCTAGCGACAAGAAGAAGCTTTCGAATATTGAAATGTTGTGTCTTGGTGGACAGTAGATGGACGAAATTACAATCTGGCTCGACTGCTCACGTAGAAATAAGGATGTCGCTTGGATATTATGTTCGCTGAGTTTTTCCAAGGATGATGGAGTAGATGTTTTTTGATAAGTATTGCAGCCCACCTCTAACCTTACCATCTGGGTGTTTGTTTGGTATCGTAGAAGATGTAGCCTGGGATGTCGAATTTATTATTTTTTTACGTGAGGTAATTTTCCTATATCAGAAACACATCAATGTCGTGAGTTTATGTAAAGCAGGCTATTTTCGCTTTATGCTGGACAATATTATTCTCATTTCAATGGGCGATCTTGAATGAAGTCATTTGCTTTTAATGAAAAATTGGAGCAACATGTTTTGGTCTTTAAGTAATTCTGGTTTGATGTTGCTCATCGCCGTCATGAGTCGTTTCATCTTATCTGACAGCGTTGAAAAAATTGAAGAAAGTTCGTTTTTGGAGGTGCTTTGAGCAGTGGTTTCAGCAGAGGCATGTGCGTTTTGTTTGATTGCGTTGAAATATTTGATACCAGGAGTTAGAAGTGATGAGAGTGCAAAAGTCTCCGGCATGAGGACTGGTCTATTGGTTGCAATATCTAGAGCCTGTTGATCGAGGTTTTGAGGTGGGAGCAACTTTACTTTCATAGATTGGAATACTTGAAAGCCTCTGTAGTTGGCAGTATAGTTGTTACCACAATTGCTACATTTTTTATTTGCAGTATCTAGTTTTTTCTTGTCACAGGACTTGGTAGCGTATAACTCGCCACATATAACACACATGCTAGGGAGTGAATTATAGGTTTTGGTGTTTCCATATTCTCGACAATTGGCAAATTGCATGGGGCCTTTGCGTTTGATCGAGTCTTCTTTTGATCGAGATTCTGCGGTGCATAATAAACCGCAGGCTATAAATTTTGTGAGTTTCACCCCTTTTGGGCTTGCTGGCTTCGGTCTCTTGTTCCACTTTGAACAATTGCTGGGGCTGTTTGAATTTATCAAATGCATTTGTAATGGATTTAACTGCAAAACTGAGGCGTTCGAGCTACCTTATTAACTCATCAACATCAATATCAGGTTCTATGCCTTTAATTACCACCGACAATCCTGTGCAACTTTTTAGTTGGCAAGGATAATATTGACGGCGCTGTGAGTCTTACTCTTTTGTCTTCTTCCTGAAATTTTCTTCAGTAAAAACTTGGATTTTAGCCTCAGAGACGTGACTACGTTTTAGCGGTTTGACATGAAAGTTGTTTTTACCAGCGATTGATACCAACAAGTTGACTAAGCTTTTGCTTGTTTTTTCTCCGTGTTATATTGGCGGTGGCTTAATTTGCTTTGGCAAGGAAGCGATTATGGAGTCGTTTTCGAGTGCAAGTTGTTGGTAGTAGTTACTACTGGTAGAAGCTTGCTGATGATTGGGCTTAGACATTTTCTTCTCGTCTCCAATTTGAGGCGAGTGGGGACTTTGCCGTCTTTTGACTATGTTGAAATATCGGTCCAAACCCTTTTTTATCCGAATTTGGATGCTTCACATCTACGTAAGCATAAGATGCTGCATTTCCATTAGTCTTGTTCCCAACCATGCTTTCCAGCTGCTTACGAGACGAGATAGCTTCGTTTGTTTTTTGTTGGATACTCCACAGGTAGCTGTCTTGGATTGAGTAGATATCAATAAGCTCTAAGCTACTGTACCGTCTCTGATTTTTTGTGAACATATCAAAGGCAGTAATTAGAATGGATCATGCCTCGGATGTGGAATGTGCTACCTGTGGCGACTAGCCAAGAAGAAGACGAGCTTCGATATCCAACCACGAGAGACGTTGAAGAGCAGGGGAGAAGGAGAACGTAAGGACGAGAGTACGAATGAAACCACCATGATAAGCAGATCAAACATGAGAACGTACTTTGTAATTATATGTGAATTATTGGATTAAGAAATATAATAGGATTGTGCGTTGTGAATAATTGTTTCTGTTAATTAAAGCAGTGTCAAATCCTACAGTGGTGACCCCGAACTCCAAAAATTCATCAGGGAATACATGTGCGCAGTTGCTCAGCACAGCGTTCTCTACAGCGATCTTAAATCAGTCAAAATCTTCGGTTTCCTGCATCATCCTTCGTCAACATGACTGAACCAGTCGCATCGAAGTCAGAAGTCAGAGTCAACCGAAACAACTCGTATTTCAATCGATCGCGTTGTGATGAAAGTGCCAACTTTCATGCCATCGTATCCTATTCTTTGGTTCGTGTTGCTTGAATGCAATTTCGAGAATGCCGGGATTACACGCCACAGTACTAAGTTCATCCACGCAGTTGGAGCTCTCAACGAGAGATATGCTCGCGAAGTGCGTGACATCGTCACTTTACCAAGTGGACAACGATCATATGAGCTTCTGAAAGCCGAACTCATAAAACGCATGGGCGTTCCGCAGGAAGCGAACACATGCCGGTTGCTGGAGAAAGAACCGATCGGAGACCGGACTCCTTCACAGTTGTTGCGATATCTGCGGAGTTTATCTGGTCCCGACTTTCCTGCTGAGGTCCTCCAAACGCTGTGGCTTAGCCGCCTTTCCAAGCACCTACAAGCATTGCTGGCGGCTCATAAGGACAAATCTTTGGCTGAAAAGGCGGAAATCGCAGACGCCATCAATGAAACCTACGGTCTGCTTGCACACATTGACGAAGCCGCAAGGAAAACAGGTGTGTCAATATGTTCAGATACACTTCAAAACAGAGTAGATGGTATGGAGCGAACACTAGCCTCAATTTTGGAGAAAATTGAAGCACTCGGTGCAGCTCGTATGCAGCCTCCTAGTGTGCGAACTTTTTCATCTGCTCATGTGCGGATGCGCCTTTCGCCTCGCTCTCGTAACACGTTTTGTTGGTACCACCGCCGCCATGGCGAGCAAGCTACAAGGTGCCAGAAACCGTGCTCCTTTAGTGCTAACTCTTCGGGAAACGAGCAGGGCGGTCGTTGAATGCGGCCGACGACCTATACCACACGCCATCCAGCCGCCTTTTTATCGTCGATCATAAATCCCGTATCAAATATCTTGTTGATACTGGAGCTGATCTCTGTGTATTTCCGCACAGAAATATGCCACATTCTAGGCAGAAGTCAAATTATGAATTATCTGCTGCTAACGGTTCTGCGATTCCAACGTTTGGCATTGTCAGTCTGACACTCGATCTGGAACTTCGTCGCACATTTTCCTGGAGATTTGTTGTGGCGGACGTCACAAAACCGATAATAGGTGCCAATTTCTTGACGCATTTTAACTTACTTGTCGACATTCGGAACATAAAACTTGTCGATGCAACAAGTCAAGTAACATCTTCTGGCGAAGTGGTACAATGCAACACAAGCACCATCAAAACGTTGACAGGATCTTTTCCTTTGTGCAAGGTAATTTCTCGCTTTCCGGAAATAACTCGGCCAGACGGGTCAGTAGTCAATAACCCCTGCCAACACAATACAAAGCATCATATTTTCACAACTGCTGGACCTCCAGTTGCACAGAAGCCTCGTAGGCTTGCGCCCGACAAACTGCAAATTGCCAAAAAGGAATTTCATACCATGATGCAACTGGGTATTGCTCGTCCCTCGCAAAGCTCATGGGCTTCGCCTTTACACATGGTGCCAAAGAAACACAACGAGTGGAGGCTATGTGGGGATTACAGGCAATTGAATGCCAGAACGTGTCCAGACCGATTCATTGTAAGACACATACAAGACTTTTCCCATTTACTTCAAGGCAAAACCATATTCACCACGTTAGATCTTGTCCGGGCGTTTAACCAAATTCCGGTGGCTGAGGAAGATATCGCTAAAACTGCAATAACCACACCACTCGGACTTTTTGAATTTCCGTACATGGCCTTTGGATTGCGTAACGCTGCGCATACATTCCAAAGGTTCATAGACGAGGTTCTCAGGGATTTGGATTTTTGCTTCGCTTACATCGACGACATTTTAGTCGCATCCTCGTCGATGGAAGTTCACAATTCTCACCTAGAAACAATCTTTCAGCGCTTCAAAAAGTATGGTGTGGCTGTCAACCATAGGAAATGTGTTTTCGCTCAACGTGAGGTAACATTTTTGGGATATATCGTTTCATCTTAAGGCACACGCCCACTGGCAGAAAAAGTTGAGACCATCAGGACCCAACCGTTACCAGACACTATTTAAAAGCTGCGTCAGTTTCTGGGGATGCTTAATTTTTTCCGACGTTTTATTCCCAAAGCATCGGAAATCCAAGCACCGCTTAACAATCTCTTGCAAGGCAACGTGAAAGGAAAGACTCCAGTTCGTTGGACTCAGGAGGCAAAACAAGCTTTCGAAGCAAGCAAAGAGAGTCTTGCTAAAGCTGCACTCCTCGCCCATCCTGTTGCAAGTGCACAATTAGCCATCTTCACAGATGCCTCAGGTTCTGCCGTTGGAGCCACGCTTGTGCAGCTAATAAATGGTGATTGGCAACCACTTAATTTCTTTTCGAGAAAGTTAAGCCCCACGGAAATTAAGTATGCCGCATACGACCGAGAGCTCCTGGCTATTTACCTGGCAGTAAAGCATTTCGAATATATGGTAGAAGGCAAGGACTTTGCCATTTACACGGATCATAAACCGATCATGTACGCATTCAAGAAAAGAGACAGTCAGTCGTCACCTCGACAGTTTCGACATTTGAACTTTATTGGCCAGCTCACAACGGACATCCGACACGTTTCCGGAGACAAAAACGTCGTAGCAGACAACTTGTCTCGCGTCAAAGAACTGGAATTAGCACTCAATTTTGAAAACCTGGCTGCTGCTCAACAAGACGATGAGGAACTTGAGCAATGTTTGAATAAGTCCTCACTTCAGCTCAAGCAGCTTAGACTACCTGGCACCCAAACCATGCTATATTGTGATGTGTCAACCAAGCCCGCGAGACCTTTTATTAGCCGCCATCAGAAGGGTGCAAATACTGCTTGACAATTGTCGATCGCTATACACGCTGGCCGGAGGTTATACCTTTACCTGACCAAGAAGCCGCTACAGTTGCACGCGCGCTCTACAGTGTATGGATATCGCGATTTGGAACACCACTTCGCATAACAACCGATCAGGGAAGACAATTTGAGGCGCACCTGTTTAAGCATCTTAATGTCTTACTTAGCACACAACACCTTCGGACTACAGCTTACCACACGTCAGCAAATGGAATGGTGGAACGCTTTCATAGACAGCTAAAGGGATCCATCATGTGCCATCAAAACAATCGCTGGACAGAAACGCTTCCGACTGTCATGTTGGGTATTCGTTCGTCATGGAAGGAGGACCTTCAAGCAACATCTGCGGAATTGTTATATGGCCAGCCACTACGCCTGCCGGGTGAATTTTTCACCAATGATGAAACGTACACGGATAATGCAGCAGAATTCATGAAGCAGCTCAGGATACAAATTCGAAACATTAGACCCACTAATGGCTCACACCACGGAGAGAAAAAAACGTCTTCGTTTTCAAAGACTTAGCTACTACACGACGAGTTTTCATTCGACGCGACAGCGTTAAGCAGCCTCTTCAACCACCCTACGATGGACATTTTGAGGTCATAAGCCGTAACGACAAAACATTTATTGTTAACGTCAAAGGTCGTCATGTAACTGTCACTGTGGATCGCCTGAAGCCAGCTTTCGTGATGTTATATTCAGACAGCAGCAACCCACTAGATCATGAAAATGATGCGGAATCAACTTATCACCAAATGCAGCCATTTACCGTGCCATCCGCTGTGCCAGAACAAATTCTTAGTCATAACACCGATATTCGAACACCTGCTTTGACGCGAAAATCATCAACCCCATCGCCGTTACAAACAGTTAAGCAGCAAACAACGTCAAACCATCCTCAACCCTCTCAACAACTGCAGCAATCAACCACAACCAGTTCAAATTCGCAGCCAATTCGACGGATTTTCGACCCAATAAATCGACTGCCGCCCCACATAACCAAGACATATGGCCCCGCGAAACATAAACAAGTTTTGGCATCTGTCATTGCTAGTTCGGACGTATGGGACGTATGTCACTCAGGGGGGAGTACTGTGGCGACTAGCCGAGAAGAAGACGAGCTTCGATATCCGACCACGAGAGGCGTTGAAGAGCAGGGGAGAATGTGAAGACGAGGAGTACGACTGAAACCGCCATGATAAGCAGATCAAACATGAGAACGTACTTTGTAATTATATGTGAATTATTGGATTAAGAAATAAAATAGGATTGTGCCTTGTGAATAATTGTTTCTGTTAATTAAAGCAGTGTCAAATCCTACATACCCAAGCACAAGT
>OX376372.1:86392582-86476716 GCA_947369275.1 Nemotelus nigrinus | reverse complement strand
AATATATATATATATATATATATATATATATATATATAATATATATATATATATATATATATATATATATATATATATATATATATATATATATATATATATATATATATATATATATATGTATATATATATATATATATATATATATATATATATATATATATATATATATATATATATATATATATATATATATATATGTATATGTATATAATCATATATATAATCATATATATATATATATATATATATATATATATATATATATATATATATATATATATATATATATATATATATATATATATATATATATATATATATATATATATAATCATATATATAATCATATACAGCCTTGGCCAAAAGTATTAGGCACCCCTTCAAAACACATGTAATTTGAAACGTGTGTTAAAATTGATAATTTCTTTTTATATTTACGATACCTGTTTGTCCAAACAATAATAACAGCGATAAACGATCTTCTTTGAAGAGCCATAAAACATCTGGCGTGCAAATTCCAGGAAATATGGTATTTGAGAAATTGTTGAAAATATTTTGTCAGTCTTCAATTGTTACTTATAGGGTAAGGTTGCTTGTTTTTAACGCCTTTTTTGATGTGATGGTGTATTTCTGTATGTTACGCTTCAGAATACCCCAGAGGTGTTCAATAGGGTTCAGGTCTGGGGACTGCGCTGGCCAATCTAATAATTCGATATTGTTGTCTCTAAACCAGCGCATCGTAATCGCCGATTTGTGACAAGGAGCATTATCTTGTTGGAATTTGACTCTACGTAGATTCGTGTCACCAAAAATGCGCGTTAACGAAGTCATTAGTACAGTTTCCAGCACATTTATGTACTTTTCACTGTTTAAACGGTCTTCACAAACGAACATCTCGCCAACTCCATCAGCAGCCATGCCACCCCAAACCATGATACTGCCTCCTCCATGTTTAACTGTAGGCACCACGCAATCTGGATGATATTCCTCATCCACGCGCCGCCTAACAAAGGTCACACCAGGTGTTCCAAATACCTGTTACGAAACACAAAAAACCTGTTTCATTTTTTTTTGAAAAATTTTCTGAAATCAAGGCCTCCGTAAAAAATTACGGTTATTGTTGTTTGAAAAAGGTTATAATTAAGCTTACCTGGAAACTAGATTCATCGGACCACAGAACATTTGCCCAATCCTCTTCTGTGAAATGCTGGTACCGAAGAGCCCATTCCAAGCGTTTTTTTTTGTTGGCTGCTGAAAGCCACGGCTTCTTTCTAGCTTTACAACCTTTCAAGCCTGCTTTTGTGAGACGCCTTCTTACCGATCGAGCACTTATTACTTTCCCCAAGTTTTCCGACAGGCTAGAAGCAAGCGCAGAAGATGTTTTTTTACGCTCCTTCAAAGAGTCGCGGACAAGTTTTCTGTCCTGGCGTTTTGAAGTTGCGCGTTTTCTGCCTGTTCTTGGATTATTTTCGTGAGAGCTGGTCTCCGCAAACCGCATGATTGCAGATTGCACTGCGCACCGAGAACATTTCACTAGCTTGGCAATCTCAGCTTGAGATTTGCCTTGTTCATGTGGAAACTGAATTCTACAGCGTTTTTCAATACCAAGTTCACTCGTTTTAGGCATATTGTATTGCACAGAGTGTCTAGTTTGCAAATTAATCACAAAAACAAGCAACCTTACCCTATAAGTAACAATTGAAGACTGACAAAATATTTTCAACAATTTCTCAAATACCATATTTCCTGGAATTTGCACGTCAGATGTTTTATGGCTCTTCAAAGAAGATCGTTTATCGCTGTTATTATTGTTTGGACAAACCAGTATCGTAAATATAAAAAGAAATTATCAATTTTAACACACGTTTCAAATTACATGTGTTTTGAAGGGGTGCCTAATACTTTTGGCCAAGGCTGTATATATATATATATATATATAAATATATATATATATATATATATATATATATATATATATATATATATATATATATATATATATATATATATATATATAATATGTGGGGAACTCTCAAGTTCACCACAAAGGATGCGGTGCGAACGATGAAATCTAGTTATCACTTTTTGTAGGTCGTGACACTAGTCAGTCATTTGTTGGATAATAAAAAATAGTTCATGTTTCAAAGCCGACGTTTGATATATCTATTTATTGGCAAAAGCATAAGATAAATATTATGTGAGGAATTCCTCACATTGGAGAATTCGTTGATGCGACGGATGCCAACCAAGAAGCGGAGCCCGAGCAATCTCGGGATGTGGCAGGAGTCAAAGCGATTTCACTCACGCTACCGCCATTTTAACCAACCAAAGTTCGCAGTTGGTTCAGCAGAGTTGAAGCGAAATTCCGATCGTACCATGTCAACACGGATGCAGCGCAATTTGATAGAATGATAGGAGAACTGGACGCCACGGCATTAGACCAGGTAACAGACATTTTGAATGATCCTCCAGCACAGCGCAAATATAATGCAATCAAAAATCGACTACTGTCCGCGTACAAACTGTCGCAACACGAATTGGCGCGTAAGCTCGTGTGTGAACTAGAGCTAGGGGACCAACGTCCTTCGCAATTATTACGTCAAATGCGATGCGCGGCTGGCGCTAACGTCACAGAGTCGTTTTTGAAATCACTCTGGCTCGAACGGCTGCCGAATAACGTGCAACAAATCATATTCGGGTCGAACATGACCAACCTGGACAACCTAGCAGAGTCAGTGGATCGGATAACGTCGGTTTCATATCGGAATAACGTTGAGTCCGTGGTAAACGACACGCGATATGACGACCTCGTGCAAGAGATCGCAGGACTTAAATCTGAAATAATGCGCGCAAAAACGAATGCGCAACAAACCCCTTGTCCAACATGTAAGTTCTACATGCCGTAGACCGTTTCACTCAGCAGCTCCTGCTCAAAATGCTAAACGCATATATCCAGGCAAGCCGTTTTCAATATGTTGGTACCACCACAAGTATGGTGCAGCCGCCAGGCGGTGTACGCCACCATGCTCGTTTCAGCACACGGGAAACGCATTAAGTCACTGGCACATCAGGCGGTAGCCAGTGACAACGCACCTAAACGCCTTTTTGTTCATGACAGTCTCATGAAAATGACATTTTTAGTGGATACAGGGGCAGATGTATCTGTCGTTCCTCGCCCGAAATATGTGCAACAATAAAAACCCTGCATGGGTTGATATTCTGCCTACGGTCCTGCTGGGGCTGCGAATGAGCTATAAGAAAGACATCGGCGGATCGAGCGCGGAAATGCTCTATGGCACGTCGCTAAACCTCCCTGGCGAGTATTTAGTTCCAACATCAAATGCAACTATCGGACCACACTGCTTCCTCGACAATTTAAGAGAAACCATGCAAGCATTACGACCCGTTTAAACAACGCATCACACCAACTGAAAAATCTTCAAAAACAAGCATCTTGACACATGTACGCACGTGTTTTTAAGAGTAGACTCACTCCGAAAATCCTTGACTAGACTGTACACTGCTCCACACAAAATCCTGAAACGAATTTCGAACGCTCTGTATACCATAGACGTCAATGGAAAACCAATCAATGTGTCCACAGAGCGATTGAAACCGGCCTTTCTCGAAACGAATTCTACGCTTGTGACCGATGAAGGGCCAAAACGACCAAAATACATCACCAAGACTTATCAGCCAGCATCTGCCAGACGTCGATTTGCCGCGAGTTTCCCTCACTTGGAGGGGAGTGCTGTGGAGAACTCTCAAGTTCACCACAAAGGATGCGGTGCGAACGATGAAATCTAGTTATCACTTTTTGTAGGTCGTGACACTAGTCAGTCATTTGTTGGATAATACAAAATAGTTCATGTTTCAAAGCCGACGTTTGATATATCTATTTATTGGCAAAAGCATAAAGTAAATATTAGGTGAGGAATTCCTCACAATGGGTCAATTACTTAAATATACATACACGTAACAAAAGACAGAAATTAATTTGCTCTCAAGACACTTAACCTTGATAAGAGACTACATCCATATTCCACTATAGCATTGATCTATAAAAGACATTTGTCCTGGTTTGGACATATTCTATGTGGTTTCTGTATATGATGTATGGCTTGGTATGGTGTGTGTTGTCTTGACTTGGAACATGGATGATGTATATGATGAGAATATGTAGATAGCTGTCACGTGGAGTCAATATGAACTAGAAAACTTAATGTTGGAAAAACACAGTAAGCAACTCACATGAATTAGGTCATGAGTTTATGCATGGGAACTAATTGAGTAATGGTTATGCATTGTCGATAGGTGAAAATTGCGTAAGCAGAAATTTTGCATAAATAGAATGTAAGAATGATATGAAAAAGAGTTGTGTAGTAATCTTAAAGAAATAAACATCAATTTAAGATTACTACATTTAGTTTTATTTAAACTAAATCGTTGCCTTCCATCGGCAAGACTTTATCTAGCCTGCATTGGCTAATTAAAACATATGCGCTGCACAAGTAACACTCAGCGCCAAACATGCGGCAATCTACGGGTTACCTTAGGTAAATAATAATCAATCGACGAACGAAATAAAGTATTTAACTTACAAATAAAATTATAGTCACAAACGGGTATCTCTCGATGATTATCGTAAAAAATCAATCCAAATATAAACAAAGGACTTTTACATGAAGATCTTTTACATGGCGATCCTGGCAACTACGAACCGACGAGGACTATTCAAACAGGAACCGACAGCGATTCCGAATTTGAGGACGGAGAGATAAGAGATTTCAACGAGTTCAACAAGATCTTCGAAAGATGTGTGGTCCAAACGAAGGAATTTGCAGACAGTAAGAAGCAAGAATATGTGCCGACATGGATAAAACCATCCACACCACTACCCCATTACGAACCAACGCCACTACCTGGACCTCTACCGAGGAGAATTGAAGAATTTATTAGGAAGAAGAAAATCGAGACCAGAAACTACAACGAAGGAAACGCGGTGGAAAGAAATTCAAAGCGCGACGGGACAAAGCGATATTACATCGAATGATTACAATATCTTCAGGGGACTTGCGAGAATCATTTAAATGAAAATTGGATATGTATAGATGTAAACATAAAGAATAAAGCAATTTATATACATAAAAAAAAGAAATTTTGTAATCAATATGGGAAATAATTGTAGTACTGAAACTAATATTTTTGTTGAATACGGGCAGACAATTAGCACTTCTGCCGTCTTTACAATTCTAATTGCTATGGTATATGTGTACAATGCTAAACAGAGGAGTTACGCAAAGAATATAATGGATAGGAATATTATGGGAAGGAATCAGAATATTGTATAAAATATATGTATTGGTATAATGTAAAAGAAGAAAAAAAAAACAATATATAAAAAAAAATAGAATTTGTAATGTTAAGAAAATACTGATATGAATAAATGACTGTTACAAAAGTAAAAGAATTGTTGCTAAAATTACAGATTATTCTAACAAATCTGAAAAAAAACAAAAGCCTATACAGTTAAGACTTTTAACGAAAAATTGGAATATGCGGTTAGTTCCAAAGAAGTGGGAATATCATTATTAAATAAAATTAAAGAAGGTGAAGAATTAGAATTAAAATCAAGTTTTACATCAATTAGTGAAATATTAATTGCAACAATTGTTGAGCGTTTGAATGCCATAAATGTGGTTGTGACAATTTGAAAAACTATACAATATACTGAGATGTCAGATTTTAATGTAGAAACCGCAATTAAAATAATACCAATTTTTGATGGAAAATATAATGAGTTAGAGACATTTTTAACCTTAGTAAAACTACTAGAGAAAAAATTGAATACTGAAGGTAAAACAGAGTTATTAAATTTGGTATTATATGTAAAGCTAAGCCCAATAGTAAGGACTTCTATCAATAGCGCGAATGTTGACAGTATAGACAGTTTAGAAAGACAGTTACGTTTAAAATACAAAAATAATAAGACAGTACCTCAAATTCATACACAACTTGCTGGTTTAACACGAAAACGTATGTCTGTGACAGTATACAAGGATAAAATATTGACTTAAGTGAACGATTTGAAACAGTTACATGTTAGCGAGTTAGATACGGAAGTAGATCAGGTAACAAAACAGGCAATAGAGAGTATTAATGACACCTACGAACTTACAGTATTTAACAATGGATTGAATGACCAGTTTAGGGATACTGTGTTCGCATCACGAGCGCTGAACTTTGGCGAAGCTGTTACGTTAGCTATTGAATTAGAGCAAAACGAGGCTCACCAGCATAATGTTCTACATACAAACCATTATAGAAAACGTAATACGTATCATAATAACGGATACAGATATAATAACCGTAGAAACAATGTGCAAAATAATAGAAATAGCGATAATAGTTTTAGGAGAAACAGTAGATGCGATGATGCAAATCGTGATAATGACGCAAATAACTATAAACGCAATGGTAACGATAGCAATAATTACAGACGCACCAATAATAGTTGAGGAAATAGCCGCTCTAACGAATGACAGAAAAATAATCGTAGAAATATTCGTATAATAGAGAACCAGGGAAACAAGCAAATTTCCCGAGAGGAATTTGGCAGCCTCTTGGAGAAAATTAGAAAATGAGCTATAAAATATAATAAATTTGACTTAGATAATAGGATATATAGGATAACGGGTATAAGCACAAATTATATATCGATTTACAACGATAATGAGAAGCGATGGTTACAACTGTTAATAGATACTGGAGCTGAAATATCAATTTACAAAACTAATAGTTCTACATCTGTAATATATGATGTACAAACACAAAACAGATGCAGACTAACAGAAATAACAGATGAAACCACAATGTCATTAGGAACGATTAAGATTGAGGATACAATAATATCCAACACGTTTCATATAGTAGACGAGAAATTTCCTATTGAAAGTGACGGCATTATAGGACGTGATATGATAGTCAAGTATATGTGCAAAATCGACTATGAGACATATACCATATCCTTTAGTACTCAGGACAGAGATATTATGTTACCTATGTATAATAAAAAGTTAATATGACCAACATAAAAATACCCGCGAGAACGGAAGCCATTGTACCCATAAACGTATATAGAATGGAAGAAAGCGTTATTTGGAATAAAGAAATTGAAACAGGGGTATATTTGGACAATTTCATAATTCCAGCAAAAGGTAGTTGTCATGTGAAGATACTAAATACCAACGAGTATAACGTGACTCTAAAAAACTTTCAAACAAAGGTAGAATCACTCAATAATTATTACATATTAAGAGCACAACAAAAATTTGACAAAAAAGGAATAAACCAACTGTTGGAAGTAATTAAGACAGACACTATTGATGAGCATGCGAATAAAAGTTTACTAGAAATTATTGAAGAATACCATGACGTATTCCACCTAGAAGGTGAATACCTCACGAAGAATAATTTCTACCAGCAGAAGCTGAGTACATGTGATGAAAACCCAGTTTATATAAAAAATTATAGAATACCACAAACGCAGAATGAAGAAATTCTTAGACAGGTATGAGAGCTGAAAGGCAATGACATCATTGAATAGCCTACGAGCCCATACAACTCACCATTGTTGGTCGTACCGAAGAAAAGCTCTATCGATCTTGGATATGACTAGTTCATTCCACCAAATTGAGCTTGAAAAGGAATCAAGACCTTTAACTGCTTTTTCAGCCAGTGATGGACATTATCAATTTAAAAGGTTACCGTTTGGATTGAAAGTATCATCAAATAGCTTTCAAAGAATGCTAACTATTGCTCTTACTGGTTTGAGTGACTCAGCATTCTTATTCGTGGATGATATCATGGTTTTTGGATGCAGCATGAAACATCATAACGAAAATTTAAAAAAGGTTAGGCAAAGGCTGCGTAAATATAATTTGAAGTTGAATGCAACCAAATGCAAATTTTTAAGATCAAAAGTAGTGTTTTTAGGGCACCTCATCATAGCAGAAGGTATAAAAACAGACCCTGCTAAAAATGAAGTTATCAAGGATTACCCCACCGTAAAAAACGCGGATGATGTACGAAGATTCGTAGTATTTCGCAATTACTATCGACGATTTATACTGAATTTTGCTGCAATCGCAAAAAGTTTAAATGCTCTTTTGAAAAAACAAGCACCAATCATTTGGGAGCAGGAGCAGCAAAAAGCATACGAACTCATAAAACGCAAACTGATTTCACCACTCATTCTGCAATACCCAGATTTCGAAAAACCATTCATACTGACAACGGACGCGTCAAATTTCGCACGAGGAGCTGTGTTATCTCAAGGAGAAATTGGTTCACATTTACCGATCTCATATGCAAGCAGATCGTTAAACAAACACAAACTGAATAAACCAATTATAGAGAAAGAACTACTAGCAATCCATTGTTGAATACATTTTTTTAAGACCATATCTGTATGGACGAAAATTTATTGTCGTATCGGACCACAGGCCCTTAGTATAGTTATTCACGCACAAAAATCCATCATCAAAGCTAACAAGGATACGTTCATATCTGTCTGACTACGATTTTGAAATTACTTACAAGGAAGGTAACATAAATACGAATGCGGATGCACTGTCAAGAATTCAACTTAACTCCGATATGTTGAAATCAATGATACCAATGATAACAAACGATGAAAGTATAAGCAACAAATTATTGGCGATAAAAAGAAGCAAGGCAAAAAAACTCTAGCGCACCTGAACCACAAGAAACACTAATGTTCGAAGAACAGTAGAAGAATCGTGCAGGTTTTGAGTACATATTCCACCACATGAGCTGCTTATAACTTCCAAACTGTTTCAAACACCACGTTTTACTTTGGTCTCAAGAATGTATTATAGCTCATATGGTGGAAGGTTTCAGATAGTACCACTGGCATGAATTTCAACGTTTATAAGAGCAAAACACGGGTTGATTATATTCGTTATCAGTTGCTTATTTCACAAAATTTTGAAAGCAGCATCTCATATAGCATCAACGAAGAAAATGCTCAATGCCTGCAGCACTGTAACTAAAGTTGGTGTTTGGGAATGCGATCCGAAAAATTTGTAGAATTTTGGGGATTGAAACATCGGTTATTTATTTTCATTGTAACTGTTTCCGGTATGAATACTAACTGTAAGCATTTATTGATACAAAAGTAGCACAACCGACTCGTGCTGGCAACCTTCTGCCAGTATCAAAGCCAAGAATATATCACATCTGCTTAACGTTGTTTAATTACATTCGAAGTTATAGGAGTATAAAGAAATTTAGGGCTGCCTGCAGCGAATTTTGTCAAATAATCGAAAACTTAATATTTGCTGTTTATTGTCACTACAATATCATTACCAATTGAAAATTCTACGATAAAACCGCTTAATAAAGATATTGCAATTAAACACAAAACCAACAATAGCTGGTAACCCTTTCGTGGCTTTTCAACCAAATTTGGCCTGAATAATGTTTAAAATAGGTTCCATTAATTGTATTGATTCGTATTGATTTCATGACTACACTGGAAATTATGGGGCAAAAAATTTTATTTTCCTGAGCGAATTTTCAAAACCAAAGAAACAAAAATTACCATAGCAGCACCAATCGAGTTTTTAAACCAAATTTCCACCAAACAGAGATTAGAGTAAGGTTGAGCTATTGTGTCAATTTCATGAAAATCTGGTAACTTATTCACATTTCATAGGTCAAAAAGCAGTTCGTTTTCTTTGTAATTTTTCAAGATGGCACTACTGGCACAAAGTTGCCCACAATTCAAAATCGCTTCTATCAGACTTGGTCCTTTTTAAGTCCAATGCATTCTGTAAATTTCAGTTGTAACTGATTATTGGTTCGTGAGTTCCCGTGAACAAAAGTTTTTGATGCTAAAAATATATGTTAACTGGGAAAGGTTTACCGTTCTTATCCCACATGAAATTTCCAAAGTTAACTTTGACCGTGTAGACAAAGCATAAGATTTGTATACAGATTGGTTTTATTGTAAGAAATGGACATTTTTTAGGATATTCGATGGTGTGAATGTTTTCACTTCCAAATTTTTATTTTTTCAAATTTAAGACACCAAAATTATTTTAGCTGGCAGCTCCATCCGAATTATTCAACCAAATTTCTAAGGTCCAGCTACTGTGTGAATTTCGTCAAAATCGAACGATTCAATCAGAATTGATAGGGCTAAAAGTAGTTATCTTTTTTAGTGATTTTTCAAGATGGCACCACTGGCACAGAATCGCCCGCATTTCAAAATCATTTTTATCAGACCTGGTCCTATTTAAGATCACTATTTGTTGCAAATTTCAATTCATTCTGCTCATCGGATCGTGACTTTACGTGAACAGAAGTTTTTGATGCTAAAAATATAGGTGAATTGGGCAAGGGTTACCAGGCGTGCTCGTTATACCATATCAAATTTTTTTTTGTCTATGTAAACAAAGCACAAGATTTACATATGAGTGGCTTTTTTTTTTATGAAGCGGATTTTTTTCAAGAGAGACGATGATTTAGAGGTTTTCACTTTCAGTGCCTGCCCTAGCTACAAAATTGCCAACACGCTCAAGCCTACAACTAAATAATACCAATATGTCCTAATAATTTCGTAATGATTGAAAAGCTCTGCCAAAAGATATCGCAATTTATGATGTATATGATGAGAATATGTAGATAGCTGTCACGTGGAGTCAATATGAACTAGAAAACTTAATGTTGGAAAAACACAGTAAGCAACTCACATGAATTAGGTCATGAGTTTATGCATGGGAACTAATTGAGTAATGGTTATGCATTGTCGATAGGTGAAAATTGCGTAAGCAGAAATTTAGCATAAATAAAATGTAAGAATGATATGAAGGAGGAGCTATATAGTAGTCTTCAAAAAATTAACATCGATTTAAGATTACTACATTTAGTTTTATTTAAACTAAATCGTTACCTACCATCGGCAAGACTTTATCTAGCCTGCATTGGCTAATTTAAACATATGCGCTGCACGAGTAACACTCAGCGCCAAACATGCAGCAATCTACGGGTTGTCTAAGGTAAATAATAATCAATCGACAAACGAAATAAAGAATTTAACTAACAAATAAAATTATAGTCACAAACGGGTATCTCTCGATGATTATCGTAAAAGAATAATCAATCCAAATATAAACAAAGGACTTTTACATCAAGATCTTTTGCACGGATTAATTACACCATTTATAACTCATGAATGTACTACCGTTTTGTAGACGAATGCGTCCAAAACCCTTTTGTTCCCGACTGGAACCATGGTAAGATAGTTTCGGGGGCCTACGTTTACCGGAAATGGAATGGTTTGGGTGCCACTCACCTCAAACCCTGAAACTACCACTTCGCCATCACTCGAAAGCGAGATGAAATGGTGACGGTTAGGTAACTTGCCAATACGGAGCACACCAGCATTCACAGTTCGTAACCAACCACTATATTCAGTATTTTGAACACTTATTACGAAACAATTTTAACTTCATACACAAGTATTTCAATATAACCGGGCGCTGCGATTCACCAATTAATATGCTACTCTGACCTACTCATTAAATACATATCTTTTCTGAACTGTACTTAACCTACTTACTCAGAGCAATATCTTCCAATCAACCTGTAACGCTGAATTCTTCCTTACTCCAAGGTTACGATAAATTCCATTGTCTCGGTCAGTTCAATTTCGCCAGTCTGATTTTGCCAATAAAGCAGTCACCTCCAGCTCGTCTCCAATTTTTCACATCAACAAACAAATTACTCTGATATTCATCTCTTTTCCTTTTCGGATCCGCCAGACATGCAAATTCAAATAATAAAATTTGTAGGTTTTAAATTGAGCTCGATATCCAAATTGCAAGTGATCCTTACCACGTCCACAAAACAAGATAGAGATCGCTGTCTTGATCATCTAGCGGGAAACCTCAGTCTCAACCTGTCGATCCCGATTTGACAGGATTCTGGAGAATCCGCTTCCCCAAAGACCCTGATGTATCAATGCATTTTAAGTGCATTTCAACCGTTGCACTTGTATGCAGGACTGCAGCCCGTACTCTGGCGTCCCGCCGTGGTGGGTTTGCCGCTAGTTGACATTTCTACTCGTCAGAATTGTGTCACAGCCGAAATAAGCAGCAAGAATGGCAGAAACCCCGAAGTTATTTAATGTACAGTCATTAACTTAAGTCTACGTACCCCTGCAATTTTCATGAAAAATATTGAACTGAACGCCTGATGTCAACAAAAATGATAAGGAATAATGAAAACAATAAACTTATATCATATCACGGCCAAAATATATATATTCATTTTGTGCAAATTAACATAGAACAAAAATAATAAAATTTCATACAATAAAAAAGAACAAAAGTCTACGTACAGTTACATTTAACTTTAGTTGTCTTAAAAACTAATGTCTGGTGGGGCCTCCGCCGGAAGAAATTACAGTTTTCAATCGGCTTAGCATTGAATCGACTAGATTTTTTGTAATTTCTGGTGTAACTTTGTCCCATTCTTCATGAAGAACGGACATTAGGTCGGATCCGTTTGAAACTTTATGGTTTTGAAGTTGGCGCTTCAAATCATCTCATGAATGTTCGATTGGGTTTAAGTCCGGAGATTGGGGTGGTTAATGGAGTTGTTTGGAGATATTAAAAATCAACCACTCTTTCACAATCTGCGCTGTATGCTTGGGGTTATTGTCTTGTTGGAAGACCCAAGACGGCCCTAGTCCCAATTTTTGCGCAGATTGTTTTAAATTAGCTTCAAGTATGTCTAAATATTCAGTACGATCTATAATACCGTCGATAACAACTAAATTCTCCACCCCCGCTGCCGACATGCATCCCCAAACAAGAACATTTCCACTCCCATGCTTTACCGTACCAATTAAATTTTGCCCTTTGAGGCCTTCGTTTGGTTTTCTTGACACTCGTTGCCTACCATCATGTCCGAAAATATTAAACTTGCTCTTGCCGCGAAACAAGACGCTATTCCAAAAATTTTCCTGTTTGCATTCATAGAGTTTTTACTAATGTTCGAAGAAGAACATTAGTATTAAAATCACTTTGGCCAAAAATTCATATTTATATATATATATATATATATATATATATATATATATATATATATATATATATATATATATATATATATATATATATATATATATATCATCAAAAAATTTCAGTGAAAAAATCTCAGGAACGCGCCATCCGATTGAGCTGAAATTTTCAGGACACATTGGTGTTAATGCAGAATAGTGCTAGGTCACAAAAAGTTAATAATCTTTAACCCTTTGGCGCCGGCGGCCATTTTAGTGATATTTTTAATATACCTATTATTTCGTACACAAATAATTTTTGCAAAAATAAAGTTGACGAAATAAATTTTGAACGTGTTTTACATGTGAATCGGATAATGTTTTGGAATTTTTTAACCCCATGTGTGCGCTTGGTGCCTAAAAACAGAACGGGAAAACTTGAAAATTTTTAAATTGCGATAACTTTTGACCGAGTTATTCAATCATTACGAAATTTTTAGGACATATTGATATTGTTTAGTTGTAGATTTTCGTAGTTTTTGATGAGCGTGCTGACAACCCTGTAGCTAGGGCAGGCACTGAAAGTGAAAACCTTCAAATCATTGTCTCTCTTGAAAAACTGCCGCTTTTTCAAAAAAAATTCACTCATATGTAAATTTTGTGCTTTGTTTACATAAACAAAAAAAAAAAGATATGGTATTACGGGCACGCCTGGTAACCCTTGCCCAATTTACCTATATTTTTAGCATCAAAAACTTCTGTTCACGGAAACTCACGATCCAATGAGCAGAATTAAATGAAATTTGCAGAATGTATTGGTCGTATATAGGACCAGGTCTGATAGAAGTGATTTTGAAATGCGGGTGATTCTGTGCCAGTTGTGTGATCTTGAAAAATCACTAAAAGAGATAATTGCTTTTAGCCCTATAAATTCTGATTGAATCGTTCGATTTTAGCGAAATTCACACAATAGCTGAACCTTATTTAATACCACGTTTGGTAGAAATTTGGTTGAAAAATTCGGTTGGAGCTGTCAGCTATGATAATTTTGGTGTCTTAAATTTGAAAAAATAAAAATTTGGAAGTGAAAACATTAAACCATCGAATTTCCAAAAATTGTCCGTTTCTTACAATAAAACCAATCTGTATACAAATCTTATGCTTTATTTACACGTTCAAAGTAAAACTTTGGAAATTTCATGTCGGACAAGAACGGTAACCCTTTCCCAGTCAACCTATATTTTTAGCATCAAAAACTTCTGTTCTCGGGAACTCACGAATCAATTATCAGATACCATTGAAATTTACAGAATGCATTGGAATTAAGTAGGACCAGGTCTGATAGAAGCGATTTTGAATTGTGGGCAAGTCTGTGCCAGTGGTGCCATCTTGAAAAATTACAAAGAAAAAAAAATGCTTTTTGCCCTATGAAATGTGAATAAGTTACCAGATTTTTATGAAATTGACACAGTAGCTGAACCTTACTCTAAACTCTGTTTGATAGAAATTTGGTTGAAAAATTCGATTGGTGCTGCCAGCTATGGTAATTTTTGTGTATTTGGATTTGAAAATTCGCTCAGGAAAATAAAACTTTTTGCCCTATAACTTCCAGTGCAGTCATGAAATCAGTACGAATTTCATACAATTAATGGAACCTATTAAAAGCATTATTCAGGCCAAATTTGGTTGAGAAGCCACGATAGAGTTGCCAGCTATTGTTGGTTTTGTGTTTGTTTGCAATATCTTTATTAAGCGGTTTTATCGTAGAATTTTCAATTGGTAATGATATTGTAGTGACAATAAACAGCAAATATTAAGCTTTCCATTATTTGAAAAAACTCGCTGCAGGTAATCCTAAATTTCTTTATACTCCTATAACTTCGAATGTAATATAACAACGTGAAGCAGATGTGATATATTTTTGGCTTTGATACTGGCGAAAGGTTGGCAGCACGAGTCGGTATTATAGTTAGTATAGTTAGTATTCATACCGGAAACATTTACAATGAAAATAAATAACCGATGTTTCAATTCCCAAAGTTCTGCAAATTTTTCGGATCGCAGCCCTTATCACCAACTTCAGTTACAGTGCTACAGGCACTGCGCATTTTCTTCTTTGATGTTATATGAGATGCTGCTTTCGAAATTTTGTGAAATAAGCAACTGATAACGAATATAATTAACCCGTGTTTCTTTCTCAGAAACGTTGAAATTCATGCCAGTGGTAATATCTGAAACCTTCCACCATATGAGTTATAATGCATTCTTGAGACCAAAGAAGAACGAGGCGTTTGAAACAGTTTGGCCGTAATAAGCAGCTCATGTGGTGAAATATGCACTCAAAACCTGCACAATTCTTCTACTGTTCTTCGAACATTAGTATTTCTAGCGGTTCAGGTGCGCTAGAGTTTTTATATTCGATTCGTTTACCTTCATTTGTGTTACTAATGAATGGTTTTTTCCGAGGTGTCCTGCTAAAATAGCCGTTGCGGTGGAGCGCTCTGCGCACACTCATAGGGTGTAAGTGTTTGCCCTTAACCTCCTTGATGCCTTCAGCTAATAATTTTGACGACGTACGAGGATTATTTTGTATTTCTGCGAGTACCCTCCTCTCTTCACGTTCGGTCACCTTTCGCGGTCTTCCACTCCTTGGTTTGTTTTCAAATGATTTTGTCCTCTGGTAATTTAAAATTACAGTTTGAACACTTGACCGCGGTTTTTTGACTATTTCACTAATATCACGATAAGATCGCCCTTCTTTTCTCAGGCTCACAATTAATTTTCTAACGTCATCAGAGATTTCTTTCCTAATCGGAGCCATGATCACTTTAAACAAATTGACTTGAATCTCTTGAATCTAATACAAATATCACCATTCACTGAAAACATACGCAATGAAAATTATTCAAACACACGTTAAACTGTACGTAGACTTTTGTTTCATTTTGGGTGTAAAGATTTCATTTATATCCCTCTTATTATTGCTTCGATAGAAATATTTCAAATATTTACTTATATATAAGCTTAAATTAAGTGAATACATGTTTTTGCTGTGAATGCTTAGAATATAGATTATAGAAACTGAGAGAAATGCTCAGATATTAGGGGTACGTAGACTTTTGTTCATGACTGTATATCGCCATAGCATTATTTTTCGTTAGTCGCGCTTAATCTATATTTGTCTCCTTTCAGGACATAATAATCGTTGCTCCGAGCAATTGATCAAGTGAGTTTGTTAGTGTAATTTTCCCAAACTTCAAAGATCTCGTCAATACGTGTGGCTTTGTATCGTAGACATGCTATACAACGAGAACGGCTGAAGCTATTTTTTTAAACGAGTTTAATCAGTGTTGTCACCTTACTACAATTGTAGCAAATTTAATACTTTTTTTCCGCCTTTGCCGTTTTTTCTACTTCACTACGCAAATTGTTAAATCTACTTCATGTTGTATCGAGAATGTAATATTGAAGAAGATTTAAGCGCTGGGCACACAGAACGCTATCGGGCCTCATGGGCGGCACGGACAGTCATACACAGTCGTTCAGTAATTTGGCTATGTCAAACACAAGGCGGCAACGCTAACTTTGCAACGTTAGTCTGTTTGCATAACCTGCATGAAGTCCCGTTCAAAAATACTTTTTCTATCAGGCGCCCATATTTGACTACGACGGCAAAGTATCGCTCGGTTTTGTTCGCCAGAGAACGATTAAGCGATGAAAAAATATATGAACCTTCAAATGACTTGATACATTTTTTCAGCAAATTTAAATTGTTTGAAAGTTCTTATGTAGAGAAGTAAGAAATTTATGTATGTACACATGTATTTGAAAAGCAATGTGTTCATGTCAGTGAACTTACATACAGTTTGTAAAAACTGCTTACTTCCGATCCAATTTAATTGAATGGCTTCAAGATTCGCAAAGTTCAACTTCCACATTTCTGCAATCGCGCAGAATTGCAAATTCTTACAGTAAAACTACATATTGCAACATGAAGCAGTAAAACCGCTTACTGCAATTGTAAACAATTAATTTTCATTTAAAATGTACTTTGATCAAGTATGAACTAATTGGTTCATCATTAAAACTGCTAAATTGTAAATTATAAAACTGTATATATAGATTGTAAGAACAATAAAATTTTGTACTTCACTTTCACCAGTGGTCGTTTCATTCAACAAAAACATTTGGTACTTCGAACAAAAATAATTCGTGTTTTTTCAAGTTTTACAGGTTTTCAACTAGTAAGGTGCAAGCTGGCGACTCAAGCGGATAAGGTCCAAGCTTTGAACATTGCGGCAACCAAACGCGTCATTACAAACTTCAAAAAAGACAGCGAGAAGAGGCATGGGCTAGCATACTTCGAGACGCGGTTAGAGAAGCTGCAGCAGCAGTGGAAGAGCTGTGAGGAGTTGCATGCCGCAGTCAATCAAACGTTGGAGAAAATCCCGGAGACGCTTAAGGAATACAACGAGGAATATGAGGCATTGGAAACTTTGGTCTTGGAATACGTAACGATGTTTCGCTCCAAGATTTACGATTACCGAGGATCCAAAGATTCAGCCTCTGCAGATGCTCTGAAGCTGGAACGGATTCGTATTCCTGCTTTTAACGGGCAATACTCGTCATGGTTTGGGTTCCGAGATCTGTACAGGACAATGGTGCACGAAAATTCACAACTGAATTTAGTGCAAAAGCTACAGTATCTCCGGAACGCAGTAACAGACGATGCAGAAAAGCTCATCAGCCATCTCAGTATCACCGAAGCCAATTATAGCGTCGCATGGAAGTTGTTATGTGAACGCTATGACAATCATCGAGCCATTGCGCAGGAGGTGTTACAACGATTCTGGGATATACAAAGATGTAGTACCAACGACATCAATGGGTTCAAACGAGTGCTTGATGTGACTCATCAACTGGAGGCGTGTCTACAAGCGATAGAAGGGGAATCCTTTGACGTCGTAACGATCTTCATTCTCAATCAAAAATTAGATGAAGAGACCCGGAGGGATTGGCAGAAAGAGATTAGTGGAATCACAAGTATGCCAACTCTCTCAACGTTCTTGGACTTCATTCAAAAACGCTTGATGATGCTCGAAGCACTATCTGGGAGCTCTAAATCAACAAGCAAAAGAGCGGTTACGTTACATACAGCCCCGGTTGAGGTAAAGCAGTGTTGTCCGAAGTGTAAATCAGGGCATCGGCTTTTAAGTTGTGATTCTTTCAAACAACTTGAAACTTCAGCCAGGCGTAATTTCGTGTCGTCAAAACAGCTGTGTTTCAATTGCCTTAGTGACAAACATAAAGTCACTAGCTGCCCATCGAAACACAAATGCAAGGTATGTGGAAAACGCCACCATACGTTACTCCACAGCGACGAGGCTAAGAGAGCAACCAATCCTACGGTCGAAGTGAAGGCACAATGTGCACAAGCAAACCATGCTCATAAGCACACAAATGTCTTACTGTCAACGGCAATTATTAGAGTCCGAAGACGCACTGGGGAAGTAGTAACGCTGCGAGCTTTACTCGATACTGGAGCACAACGATCGTTTATCACTGACTCGGCTGTAAAGTATCTTGGTATTCAGACCAAAAAAGTGAACGTCTCAATTCTTGGGGTTGGAGGGAACCAGAAACTTGCAGCTCACGGGATGGCATCGATAACCGCTTTAGTGGAAAATAAAGATAGATTTTCCGAAAACATAACATTCAAGCCACTCATATTGGATAAAATTACAGCATCAATACCTTCGATCCAGGTGGCTCATATACTTCCAGATGGGATAGAACAATCGGATCTGGCGGATCCGTCGTTTAATGTTCCATCAGAGATCGACATATTGATTGGTGCGGATGTGTACGGTCGCATTTTATTACCAGATTTTCGACCTGGTAATCCATGTGCACAAAAAACAAAATTTGGTTGGGTTTTTTTTGGGCCGACTGTCGCTTCATCCGGAACGCAAGCAGACAATGTCTTGATCTCTGTCGAAGAGTTTGATGACCACTTGAAACAGTTTTGGGAAATCGAAGATGTAATAGAAAGGAAATCATTAACTGCTGAAGAAATACAGGCAGAAAAACATTATATGGAGCATTGTAAACGTACGGAATCTGGACGATATAGAGTGAGCCTTCCATTTAAAGCCCGGGAAGAATTGTCGCTCTGCGAAACTAGCAAGATTGCTCACATACAGTTTCGCAGACTGGAGCAGGCACTTATCTGAAATCCTGATTTATACACGCAATACAAACAATTTATGGAAGAATATCTCAGGTTAGGTCACATGCAGTTAGTGCCACCAGAACACGTTCATGCGAAACCAAGCTACTATTTACCGCATCATGCAGTTCTGAAAACCAGCAGTTCCACCACCAAATTACGAGTTGTTTTCAACGCATCTCAAAAAGGTTCAGGGGGAAAAGCTTTGAATGACATACTGCTAACTGGACCGTCCATTCAACAGCACATTTTACACGTGCTTATGCGATGGAGACAGCATCGATATGTAATCGCTGCGGACATTGAGAAAATGTACCGCCAAATTTGGATCAGCGAAGAAGATTTGGATTGTCAGCGTATACTCTGGCGTTTCAGCCCAGAGGAACCTATTCAACATTATCAGTTGAAGACCGTCACCTACGGAACATCGAGCGCACCATTTTTAGCCATCAGAACATTACAACAATTGGCAAAAGATGAGCAGTCAAGATACCCTGAGGCAACTGCTGTAATACTTAGAGATTTTTACGTCGATGATGTATTGACGGGTGCAGATAATTTGGAAACACTTGTACGATTGCAAACTGATTTACGACGTGTCATGCAATGTGGAGGTTTGCATCTGCGAAAATGGACATCAAATCATCGCGACTTACTGAAGCATATTCCACCAGAGGACAGAGAAACGCAAATGGCGTTTGACATCTACGTCAAAGGAGCTGTGAAATCACTGGGACTGCAATGGCAACCTGAAGCAGACCATTTTACCTTCTCAAATAACAGAAACATTCCAAAGGAAATTACAAAACGAAACATTCTGTCCGAGGTGTTTAAACTTTTCGATCCACTAGGGTGGATTCAGCCATGTATAATTATTGGGAAAATCACGGTGCAAAAACTATGGCTTATGAAGTGCGACTGGGATGATACGCTGCGAGAAGATGATGTACAGGATTGGCTTACCGTTCATAAACAGCTACCAGCTTTGAACAAGCTGAAAATTCCACGCTGGATCGGTTGCTCAAAGCAAGATCAAATTGAACTGCATGGGTTCTGTGACGCTTCATCAATGGCCTACGCTGCCGTCATTTACATCAAGGTAAAATCTTCAAGTTCCGTAAAAATCACCCTTGTAACGTCAAAATCAAAAGTGGCACCCATAAAAACACGGTCGATTCCCCGCCTAGAGTTATGCGGAGCCGAACTACTTGTTGAACTAATGGAACAAGTAGCTCACGCCCATGGTTGGAAGCATGTTCCGAAATTTTACTGGACGGACTCATCCATCGTACTTGACTGGATTCAAAGCCCCGCATCCAAGTGGAAAGTCTTTGTTGCCAATCGAGTAGGGAACATTCAACGAAAAAGCAGTCCTCAGCAATGGCATCACGTAGCAACCAAGGATAATCCAGCGGACGCTGCATCTCGTGGTATCTTCCCCAAGGATCTTTTGGATTTAACTCAATGGTGGAATGGCCCCAGTTGGCTTAAAACATTCACTTTAAACTCTTTTTGTGGTGCTTAAAACGATGTAGAAAATAGAACTGTCCATCACGTTGCATTGGCAATCAACAAGTCTGTCGTAGAGCCAGAAATCTTATGTCGCTTCTCATGCATCAAAAAGTTGAAAAGAGTCGTTGCCTTATGCCAACGTTTCAAACACAACACGCAAAACCCATCTTTTAAACGAACGGGAGATCTCACTACAGACGAACTTAAAGACGCAGAAACAATCTGCATTCGATTAGCACAAGCTCACGCATTTTCCGAAGAGATACAACATCTTCAGCGGTTAAGCCCTGTACCGGATACCAGTAAGCTACGACTTCTAGCTCCATGGCTTGATACGGACGGTGTTATAAGAGTGGGAGGACGGATTCATCATGCGCTTATCGGAGAAGAACGAAAGCATCCAGCCATCATTCCAAAGGGAACCTTAGCAAAGCTTCTCATTAAAGAAGCCCACCTGAAAACACTTCACGGAGGAATACTTCTAACTTTAAGCACACTGCGATTAAAGTATTGGATCATATCTGGCTACACGATAACACGAGGCATGCTTAAGAGTTGCTTACCATGCTTTAAGATGACGGCCAAACCAAATGAACAACTAATGGGTTTGTTACCACCAGCTCGAGTTCGCTTTGAAAAACCATTTTTGGAGACAGGTCTGGATTACGCAGGGCCGATCAATATACGTTGGAGTACGGGACGAGGTTCAAAGACTACTAAAGCATATGTAGCTATCTTCGTTTGCATGAGTACTAAGGCTTTCCACCTCGAGCTAGCATCGGACCTGTCAACACCAACCTGTCTAGCAGCGATTCGACGGTTCATCGCTAGGCGAGGAAAATGTCGAACAATTTACAGCGACTGTGGCAGCAATTTTCGGGGTGCACAAAGACATCTCAAAGGAGAATTTGAAAAGGTAACGCAACAAGCTGGAAGCAAATTAGCAGAAGAAAACATAGAATGGAAATTCATCCCTCCTGGCAGCCCGCACTTTGGAGGCTTATGGGAGGCCGGTGTCAAGTCTATGAAACGGCACCTCTACAAGACAATTGGCCAGCAAATTTTAACCGTAGAAGAATTCAACACCCTTCTAGCCCAAATAGAAGCGTGTATGAACTCCAGGCCATTGACTGACATAAGTTCAGATCCATCGGATATGACTGCTCTGACACCAGGTCACTTTCTTACCGGAAGTAATCTGTTTGAAATTAAAAGCGATCCAAGCGAGTGTGAAGGTACACTACTCAAAAGATGGAAACTGGTACAATACATGAAACATTCATTTTGGCATCGATGGTCACGTGATTACTTGAATCGTCTTCAACAAAGACCAAAATGGCTCACCCCACGGCCAAATATCAAAGAAGGTGATATTGTGTTGGTTAAAACTCCAAACATACCATCCATGCAATGGCCTCTTGCAAAGGTTGTCGCTACTCACCCTGGAGAGGATGGTTTAGTGAGAGTCGTAACCTTGAAGCTGAATGGGAAGTTTACTAAACGAGCAGTGACCAAGATCTGCAGGCTTCCTTTTAGCCACGAAAGTAGCACTACACCTAACGAAATGGCAACTCATTCAGGCTCATCGTCTCAAACAAAAGCTATTACCTCGTCAACCAATGTTCCTACAGGAAGTAAAAGAGATTCATCGGACGAAAGCCAAACCGCACCAAAACGAAAGAAATCAAAATCAAAGTCAGTTTGTCCGGCTCTTGTTTTATTTTCCACTCTGCTAGTAGTAGGAAGTTGCATTTCTCCAAGCTCGTCTACAGTCAGTATCGTCCCATTGAAGGGAGGACTATACATCGAGCATATCGGAGTAGCTAACTTGCTTCGAGGAGCACTAAAATTACATTTCAAGTTGCCTCTAAACGATCTCAAGCTCGATGAGCAAAACGTTAAGAAAGTTAATGAAAGTGTACGGACAATGTGTACATCCGCCAAAATAGTGTATAACCAGATTCATTGTTGGGACCTATACCAACATCTTTCCGAGTTATGTCGAGAATCCTTAGATCGCATCAGAACTATCCGTTTCTTACATTCTCGTAAAACAAGAGGGATACTCGGTCAACTGCTGACTTCATTATTTGGTGTAAACGATGAGGTCATTATGGATATCACTAACCTTTCTGAAAACCAAGAAAAACTGAAGCAGCTGGTGCTAAAACAAGGGAAAATCGTACTCAAAGCTACAAGCACACTAAATTCAACTGTTTCAAGAATTAACAACAAACTTTCACGTTTTTCAGAACAACTACAAGCAGGACTGAACGAAATTAATAAATCCAAAGAATGGTTTACTAAAATTGACCACAATTAGCTCAACATTCGGTTCTTAGCGCTCTATCAACACGCCAAAAACTATATTGATGATATACTCCACAAATACAACAGTGTTCTACGAACCATCTATACGAAATCCGGAATTTGGGAATGTGCAAAATTAGCGGACCTAGAATCAGCCATTTACGATCTTCAGCCACTTCTAACAGCTCATCTTGAGATATTGCATGCCGTCACATCAAAGGTCACGACCACTTATGAAGAAGATTATCTTGAAATAATTGGTCAACTACCCATAATCGACAATCGGAAATACGATCTTGTTAAAGCCTCTGCGATTCCCATCCGAGAACATCAAGATATCTTCACTATTTTCGACATTAAATCTTCTATGCTTGGAATCAACTACGACGATGAACTATACTTCAATACTAATGAAAATGACGTATTCAACGCACAGAAAATCAACACTAACCATTATTTGTTGGCGACGACTAGACTCATAGACCTCAAAATACGACCTAATTGTATGATTCGGGAAATTTACAATGCCTACATAGGAAGCAGGTGTCCAATTAAGACCTTCAAACTAATTAAACCTGTTTGGAAACAATTAACAAGCCCTAATTCTTGGATTTTTGCTACTCCAAACGCAACACCGGCACAAAGCGTATGTCATGGCACGAGAACCAACATTATGCTAAACGGAACCGGGATTCTGCGAGTTACACCAGAATGCACTATATCCACAGCTGAATACATTCTAACTACGCAGCTTTATCAAGATGTCGAATTCCCAGTTTACATTACGCCGTTCATCCCTGCACGCAATGTAACCGAAGTCTCAACAATTAAACTTCACTTAAATATTTCGACCATCATCCCAACAACAAACGAATTCGCCGCACTTGTAGATGAACAAAAAGAATTAGTTGCATCTTTAGAAAATTCGTATTGGAAGACAATTCAACATCATGGGACTACCGCTGGTATCACACTTACAACCACTTGTCTATTGCTTGGCTTTGCTATAATCGTGTACTATACACGGAACCGATGCTCTAGAACGATCAAGGCGACAAACACACCATCGAGAACCAACTGGTTTGACGAACATCAACTTTAAAACTAGATCGCTTTAAGGGAGGCGGCAATGTTCATGTCAGTGAACTTACATACAGTTTGTAATTTAATTGAATGTTTGTGGCTTTAATTGAATGGCTTCAAGATTCGCAAAGTTCAACTTCCATATTTCTGCAATCGCGCAGAATTGCAAATTCTTACAGTAAAACTACATATTGCAACATGAAGCAGTAAAACCGCTTACTGCAATTGTAAACAATTAATTTTCATTTAAAATGTACTTTGATCAAGTATGAACTAATTGGTTCATCATTAAAACTGCTAAATTGTAAATTATAAAACTGTATATATAGATTGTAAGAAAAATAAAATTTTGTACTTCACTTTCACCAGTGGTCGTTTCATTCAACAAAAACACAATGATTTATTTACTGTTATTTGTTATAGAACTGAAAAATTCATTTGTTATTGAAATCGTAGAATTTTTTTTATCTTTTGATAGTGTTGTAATCTTTGGGCTAGAAAAGAGATTTTACCAGTATATGACGCTTTTAATTTAAACGAAACTGTTGAAATTTTACTACAAAAAGCTCTAATTTACTACATATTTTTCCCCATATCTTCAGAAATATCTTTCGGCGGTGACAGCACAGAGTTTAATACTAATTTTCTTCGAAAATATAGTAATTAGTAGTAATATATATATATATATATATATATATATATATATATATATATATATATATATATATATATATATATATATATATATATATATATATATATATATATATATATATATATATATATATATATATATATATATATATATATATATATATATATATATATATATATTCATATTTATATATATATATATATATATATATATATATATATATATATATATATATATATATATATATATAGATATATACATATATATATATATATATATATATATATATATATATATATATATATATATATATATATATCAGCAAAATGATAATGGCAGATAATCTCTGGAGTGGCTCATCCGATTGAGCTGAAATTTTCAAAGGACGTAGATGTATTAAGTAAATAGGTCCATGACTTAGTAAAATTAAGATATCTTAAACCTTTTGGCGGCGGCGAACGTTTTAGTGAATTTTGAGGTACTCCTATATTTCCAAGCAGCGTAAATGTTTGTTAAAAAAAAGTATTGAAAATGAAAACGTATTATGTTTTTAGTTTGTCTATGATAAAGATTTGGAAATTTTGAGCCGTGTGTGGGTACAGCGTGCCTGAAAGAAGACAAGATTTTTTTCTTATTTTGATTTGTCATTACTTCTGACAAAAACATTGTATCATCGTAAAATTTGGAGACTAAAATTTAACACGCATGGATTTCCAGAGTGGTTCGGGTAATTTTAAAGCTGCGGCAGGCTCCTGAAAAAAATTCTTCAAATCATTGACCCTCCTGAACAATTTGTTTTGATAATTGACAAAAAATTCAAATCATTGATCAATTTTAAACTTTGTGCATCACGTCAAGCTGAAATTGTCAAAATTCCGATTTGCACAAGAACGGCAACCCATCACCAAATTACCTCTATTTTCAGTACACGAAAGTTCTGTTCACGAGAACTGACGATCGGATTATCTTATCATAATGAAAATTACAGGACATGTTGGTATTAGCTAGGGCCAGGTCGGATAGAAGTGATTTTGAAACGCGGGGAACCCTGTGGCAGTGGCACCATCAAAACCGCATTTTGAAAAAAAAACCGCATTTTGGCCTATAACTTCCGATTCAGCCATCACTTTTAAACCAAATTCACACAATATTTGCATCTTACTTTGGATAACACTTCGTAAAAAGTTTATTGAAAAATAAGAATAGAGTTGCCAGCTATGGTGATTTTTGTCTCCTAAATCTTGCAAATTTGCTCAGCAAAATAAAGCTTTTCTCCCTATAACTTCCGGTGCAGTCATGATATCAAAACGAAGTTCATGCATTAAATGGACTTTATTGTGAACGAAATGTTGTAGGGATTTCGTACAAAAATCATGAAAGGGCTGCCAGCTATGACCATTTTTGTAATTTTTTGAAATTTCTTTACTGAGCGATTATTTCATTGGATTGCAAATGGGAATGATCCTGCAATGAAAATTAACAACAAATATTGACGTTTTAAAAATTTGAAATTTTTGAGGGTGGTTAACCTAAATTTTTTTTTACCCGTATAACTTACAGCGCAGTGAATCAATCGAAACGAAATGTACTGGTTGGGTTTAACTTAACGTGAAGCAGATTTGGTATATATTCTGCTTTGCTGCTGACACAGGGTAACCAGCTTTAGCCATTTTCGTCAATATTACACCAACAGATGCTTTAAACTTCATACTCATATGCAAAGCATATGCAATAAAAATAAGAAACCAATTTTTAAATTTTCTGGGCTTTGAACATCTTTCGGATGGCAGCCTCAAACAACGTTTAGCCGCTGAAACTTTTGATGAAATCCTCCGATGAGAACAAAATCCAAAGGATAAGTTGAATTAAGTATGAGCTTGTTATGGGAAACTTATTGCTGCTTCGTTGGGAAAGTGTTGGCAGCACTAAATATTTTCATCATCTATGTTATAGTTGAGTTTTGTTGCTTTGGATAAGGAATGGTTTATATGGTTCTACAAAAAATGTATTACGCCTTCCCATATTGTCATTTAAAGACAATTTTTTGAAAAATTAGTTTTCTAGCGGTTCTGATGCGCTAGACATTTTTTGTATATCGCTGTTATCTTGTTACTCGTTAGTCGCGCCTAATCTATATTTGGCTCCATTCAGGACATGACATTTCTTGCTCTCTGCATGTGATTGAGTGGGTTTGTTGGTGATTTGTTGCCAAACTTTAACGATCTTGTCAATATGTGTGGCTTTGTGGGACTGCTACAACATTCGTGTTGTTCCGCAGAGGAAAAATAGGGAACTTCAAGCGACGGGAGTAGCTATTAATGACATGACGTTGGCTGGAACAGGTATGGCCTTGACTGATTCATTCATCCATTCAACTGAATTCAACGATTCGCGAGTGGACTCCACTTCAACGTCATCCAGCATTACCGGGTACTGGCATCCACCGATCGTTGTTCTTATATCGACCGCTTTTTCAGTATTTGCTGAGGTTCGATGATTACTTCGCCGGGGTCGGCAAGTGTTAACGTCCATTTGTCCTCGCGCGTGGAAGCCCTAGTTACCTGTGTCACTTATTCTTACCATGCTGTTGTGTTCACGGATATAGTAATTAAACTCGCAGATAATTAATCGTATGAAAATTCGGGACCGTAGCAAACGGTTTTACCAATTTTTATTATCTTAGATTTGTTGGATTTGTCACCGCCCCAAACAGCAGAATTGCTATTAAAACATTAGAAAAATTAAAAGAAAAAAACTTTGCGAAAAAATTCATTTTCTCATACATTTTGTATGCGAAAAAAACCCTAGCGCATCAAAACTGCTAGAAATACTAATGTTCGAAGAACTGTAGAGGATTTTTGCAGATTTTGAAAGTGTTTTCTAACCACTAGCTACTAAAGGCCACTACCACTAGCCACTTCTCCTACTTAGCACCAATTCACTCTAAGTAATTAAAGACGCTAAGCCAATTTAATTTCGATGACTTCATCGAAAGTTACACCGATAGAAAAGTGTATGGGGCTGCCATGCGAAAAATGTCCGGAGCTAAGAAAATTTATTGGTGCGAAAATAACAGAAACGTTTCAAGCTGGCAGCCCTTTGTTAGCATTGACATCAAACGTGTGCCATATCTGCTACACATTAAAGTCAACCTACTCTGCGAATTTCATATTGATGCGATGACTACATTTGAAGTTAAAGGAGTACAAAATAATTAAGGCTTACCATCCGCAAAATTATTCAAATTTTCTAAATCGTAATATTTGCTGTTTATTTTCAATACATGATCACTATGATTTGAAAATTTTATGATAAAATTGCAAAAAAAAACAGAGGCAACCAAAGCTGGCAGCACTATTATTGTTTTTCCAACTAGATTCCTGCAGAGCTTTGTCTACAATAAGTTTGATTTGCCATATGAACTTCGTTATGATTCCATGGCTGCACTGGAAGCAATAGGGCAAAGAACTTTATTTTCTTGAGCGAATTTTCAAAATTTAAGACACGAAAATTACCATAGGGGACGGCACCAACCTAATTTTTGAGCCAAGTTTTTACCAAAAACTCCCTAAAGTAAGGTTCAGCTACTGTGTGGATTTCGTCAAAATTTGATGACTGAATCAGAATTTTTATGACCAAAAGCAGTTATTGGCACCACTGGCACAGAATTGCCCACATTTCAATATTCGAAAGTTTCTTCTTATCGCTGGAAACCAAATTTACCACGGCTGACGACTTTTGGTCCACCCAGTGATGATTCTGCGTACGTACGTACGCATATGCGCCGAGGTAAACCACGCAGAGCATATGTTGCACCCAAACGTAGCTTTCCAAACAGGTAAAAAAGTGGCATGCTCATTAAGCAACCTTTTGCTCAATAGTTGCTATGAGCTGTCCGTATGTACAGTGGTGATGAGATACGACTTGACATACGTTTGTTTATACGCTGTATGGGCACTAATGTTCACTCGTGTTCGCAGATGTAAAAAAGTGGAATTTTTGCTCAGAAACCGATCGATTTTGACATTTATTTATGTTCGCAGACTTATGTCTGGTTAAGGCTTTTAACGTGAAACACACGTTTTTGGGATGTTGACTTATAGCACCTAGGGGCAAACCACTCTTCGATACACGAGTTCTCATCGTGATCGTGACGAGAATAGTTTTGTTTTCGCAGCGATTCCGAGAGTTCCGTTGAAGCTCACCTTGTTATATAGAGTCACAAACGCAGTTTGACTGCGAATTTTATTGGCGGAAATTATCGTTAGTGATAAGGTGAAGTGAACTAGATATCGATAGTGAACTAGGAATAGTGCCAGCAAGGTGGATAGCAAAAAGTGAAAGTTCTGCAAGAAAATAATCCCCAATGGGTAGAAAACGCAAGAAGACCAAGTCTGCGGACTCCGTCGAAGTTTCAGATGTTGACGAGCCAGTTAATTTTTCATCCGGTTAAAGTTCGGACAAAATTATCGCTCTTGAGAAGGAGAGCCAAACACTTAGAAAAGAGCTTCTGGACCTGGAACGACAGATGGCTTTACTTATGGAGGCCCAACCGGTGATGTATAAGGCAACACAACCAGCCTTGATGCCAACGTTATGTGCTGGCTCGAAAAAAGTGGCCAAGCAGCCCTTGCTACCACCAATGAGTGGTTCTACCCAGCAACCAAAGATGACGACAACATTTCCCACCATACTGACAGGTGTCCGTGAGCCGTCGCTGTCCTCTACTGTGAGCAATTTGGGCCCAGACAAATCGCAAATCGGCCATTATCAGGAATTTAACCTGGTAATAAACCCGAAAAAGAAACGGAAAAAGGGGCAGGTAACTCTTTCCAATATAACACAAGAAAGAAATACGCAGACTACACTTAAGACAATCCCGACTCAAAAGACCGTAAAAGTCCCTCCCATCACGGCATATAAGATGAATATTTCCAAATTCATCTGTGAGATGAAGGTACTTGGTATTGTACCGCTTGTAAAGAATATTTCGAGTGACATATCGCTCGTCCTATGTTCCTCTTTAGAAGACCATAAAAAAGTCTTCGAACACATTAAGAGCAGTGGTCAGTTTGCGACTACTTATACTGCAGCCTCAGAAAGAATCAAGTCCCTCGTCATCCGTGGCCTACATAAGGGCATTGAACCAGCGGACATCCACAACGAGCTAGTGGCGCAACACACTGACCTAAAATTAAAGTCCATAACGCATTTTCGCACCCGTAAGGACCGAAAACTGAGGAAATCCGTTGGGGCCGAAAACTTTAGACCCCAGTCCGGGCTTTTTCTAGCGCAGTTTGAGCCTTCCCAGGAGCTAGCTGCCGTATTTAAAATACAGTCCATTCTCTGGCAAAAAGTAGTTTGGGAAAAAGTAAGAAATAGGGAGAGGTTGCAGTGTTACAACTGCCAAAACTTCGGACATGTAGCAAGCAATTGCACCAACTTTCATCACTGCGTGAAGTGCCTGGAGAGTCACACACGTGGTGAATGCCCAAAAGTAGCCGACGTATAGCCTGCATGTGTCAACTGTGGTCTTGACGGTCACCCAGCCATCTATCGTGGATGCCCGGCATGTAAGCAAATGGTGGCTAGGATCAAAGCGAAGAATATTCGCCGCGACCAGGCCCGAAAGGAACGTCAGCAGTTTGTGACGCAGAGCGTCTCGAACTACAGGCGAAGTGGTATCTCCTATGCACAGACAGTAGGAGGTAGCGCTTCCCTGAGCTCTGTTGCTCAGTGAGCTTCAACCTCACAGGGATCATCTCCTGTTAATGCCAATCTTGGCCTGATAAATGATTTTATCAGCCAAGTATTGTCAGATGGAACTGATGTCGCGGGGCTGGTTGCCACTCTCAAGCTGCTAACAACCCTTCTTAAATAAGTTGGTTGACATGGCCACTTTCAATAGCGCTTCGTTCATCTCGATGGCGCAAAGAGCGTCTGCTCAACACCTTCTTGATGCGTTGAAATCAGAACTTGCGTTTATAACAGAAACCAGACTCTCAGAATTCCACAGAGTCAGCTTTAGAGGATTTACCACTGTCATTGATCACCAAAATGAAGGTTCAGCACTACTGGTTAGGAGTAATCTGGACATGGAGGCTGTCGCGGTCCCCGATCTGAAGTGTTGTGCATTTGCTGCAGCTGTAGTGAAAACAACGGACCATAGGCGAATCCTCGCAGCATCTCTGTACGTTCGATATAGTTCGCCAAAGCCAAGTCTGTTGCATGATTTCGGAGTCATTAACTCAATCATATCTCAATATAAATACTCGCTTATCGGTGGCGATTTAAACTCGAGACACCCACAATGGGGAGATTCCGTAACAAATGGAAATGGCAGGGTGTTGCTCGAATGGCTGCAATTAAGCAGTCCTCCCATTTCCTTGCAAGTAGTTGCTCCGAACTCACCAACCAGACCAAGTAGTAACTCAACCATAGACTTCTTTCTCCTGTCAGATGACCTGTGCAGCAGTATTGATTTACCACACTGCTGGACGCAAGCTGGTATGTCTGATCACTTTGCCGTTAAGTTCCGACTTCAGTTCCGCTCCTTCTTCAGCTTCATGGAAAGACCCCAAAGTCAATAAGATCTTTTAAAAACACTGATTGGGGCAAATTTCAGCGCGACATAGACGTTGCGGTAGGAAATCTTGACGTTTTTGTGACGGCAAATTTAACAAACCGTGAAATTGATGATCTAATAGAGTCCGTCAATGGCATCATAAACGAAGCCGTTGTCCACAATACATGCTTGATCACACTTAACAAATATCAGAATCACGCGCTGCCACTGAGAATTGTTAAGCACATGCAAGTGAGACATATTTGGCGCTGCAAGTTAAAGCAGATTTTTCATAGGCATGGGAGGGATCACCCGTCGTACAAGTCACTACTTTCGAGTATTAACTGTCTCAGCAAAATAATTGCTGAGATGGTTCGTAAATTTCGCAGAGAGCGCCTTGTGCAGCGGCTGGCTGACATCCGACCAGGCCCCGACATATTTGAAGAAATCAATCTGCTTTCTGGCAAATACAATTGCCAGAAAATGGTCGTAACGATTGACAATGTCGCTGTACGCAACCCTGACCGTCAAGCAGAGTTGTTTGCAACGACTTTCCAATCCCAGCTGAATGCCGTTCCGCCTGACTGTTCTGCTCCTAACAGCCAAATGGTAAAAGAGGAAGTCAATCGCTTCCTCAGTTCACACAATGAGCCATTGGCCACATTTTCATCCAAAAACCCTTCGGATGACCCGCAAAATGCAGATGACCGGTTTCACTTTTCCAATAGTGAATACTTGGTGCAACTGCTGCGCAGTATAAAGAGTAAGAAATCTTCTGGGCATGATGGAATGTCTAATTTCATTATTAAACATCTACCACTCTCTATGCTCAGAATTATTTCCATTATTTTCTACAACGCCCAGAACAATGGCTACTTTCCGAACACATGGAAAGTAGCAAAGATTGTTGCCATTCATAAGAAGGGCAAAACTAAAGAGGCCAGCAATTTCCGTCCAATTTCCTTGCTTCCTAATTTGGGGAAACTTTTTGAGAGAATGTGAATGGAAATAATTAACAACCACTGTGAGCTCAGACAGGTAATACCTTACCACCAGTTTGGCTTTAAGCGCAGGCACGCCACTCAGCACGCAATCTCGTACTTGCATGATTAAATTGTGTCTCGCTTAAATGAGCGAAACATTCCGACAGTAGTGTGTGCTTTAGATATCGAGAAGGCTTTCGATTCCGTTTGGCACGAAGGCCTTCTATTTAAGTTGATCAAGTTTGGATTCCCAAAAGAGGTAATAAGACTGACCGCAAGCTTTCTTGCCGACAGACAATACTATGTCAGCGTTAATGGAGCAGATTCTCTCATAGAGCCTGTGACATCAGGAGTGCCACAAGGTTCTGTCACTGGACCAGTTCTTTATACCATATTCACGGCTGATCTACCTATTCCAGTGGGCCAACCCCAAGTTCAAATCCTCCAATATGCCGATGACACGCTCTTATTTGCGTGGAGCCAAGACCCGCTCAAAGCAGCGAAGAGCCTGGAATACTACTTCGTAGAACTAAGTCTTTACTTTGACGAATGGGGCATCAAACCAAACAAAAGTAAGACTCAGCTATGTGTATTTCGCAATCCTTCCAAGTATCGGGGATCTCAAACTATCCGCAACAAAGCCAAAAAACTCGCTGTCTCGTTCGGAACATCTAAGATTACTCCTAGTTCATCTCTGAAGTACCTCGGAATCGATTTCCAGGAATTTTTAAACTTTAATCCCTTTGTGCGGCGAAATATAAAAGCTGCCAAATCCGCATTTCAACGCATCTGCCCTCTTTTCACCAAGCAGATGGGCATGACCACCAAAACTTAATCAATTTGCTATCAGACCCTCATTCGACCCATCCTGACTTACGCATCCCCATCCTGGATTACCTGCTCAAAGACTGTCATGGCCGAGGCGGAGATGTTCGAAAGAAGAATCCTCCGCTTCTGCACTGGCAGGTTCTACAACCCGGTAACTAAAAAGTGGTCGAAGAACCTTCTCCTACATCAGGAGTCAGGGTTGAAGCCACTTAGGGACCGTGTTGTAGCATTGACGACACGATTTTACAGACAAACAGGAGAACGGACTGATTCGGTCACTAGGGCGTACATGTATCTCTAATAAGCCATTTATGCGCCCCGCAAAGATACCAGTGCAGCGGCGGCTCACCGATGCGCTGTTCACGTACACCCGACGAACAGAAGGGGTTAGACTTAAGACCTAGGTTAAGATTTAGGTCTAATTAGGCTAAGTTAGTTATAATTAGGTATAAGTTAGATCGTACTTTTAGCGTAAGGTAGTTTTTAAGAAAAACATTGCTAGGGCAATCCCAGCTGCTGTACAGGCTGGGTAATAGCATTAGAGTGTAAGGAAATAAAAAATGTGCTGAAAAAAAGAAAAAAAAAAATAACCAACCAGAGCCAGCAGGCTAAAATAGTATAGCCGCTAGATTGTAAGTTTTATTGTTAATTAAACTTTAAGTTAGGCTAAAAATGTACGGCTTATTTAAAATAAAATATTTTTCAATTCAATTCTCTTCTATACACTGCAAAACTATGGTTTGAGGCATATCTCAACCGGTAGGCCATTATATTGGCTGTCAGACATCATCAAAATTCCGGACCTCATAGATTTCGCAATCTCGATGGGAATACCTGCAAACTCCACAAAAACAGAAGAAGTTTTTAATGTGTCCTCAGATTACTCTCCTGTTATCATTACTTTGGACATGTCACCCCACTTAGCTTGCTGTAAGCGTAGATATTCGCAAAAAACAACTGGAGTGCATTTAGACGACACCTTACCAGCTCAACATTTCTTAGTCCATTTCTCAAATCACCGGAAGATGTCAATTCCGCTGCTACCCCTTTCAACAAATATGTCTTGGAGGCATTCGACACCACGACACCTAAAATGGAACTGCAACCCTCAACTCGAAAAACAACATACTCTTCATCAATAAAATTCTTAGTACAGGAAAAAAGACTGGGACGAATGAATTGGCAGCTGCACCGGTCTTCTTTGCTGTTTATTTTCAAAACATGATCACTGTGATTTGAAAATTTTATGATAAAATTGTTTACTTAACGCTATATGGAAAATAACAGAGACAACCATAGCTAGCAGCCCTATCATTGTTTTTCCAACTAGATTCCTGCAGAACTTTGTCTACAATAAGTTTGATTTGCCATATGAACTTCGTTATGATTCCATGGCTGCACTGGAAGCAATAGGGAAAAGAACTTTATTTTCTTGAGCGAATTTTCAAAATTTAAGACACGAAAGTTAACATAGGTGACAGCACCAACCTAATTTTAGAGCCAAATTTTTACCAAAAACTCTCTAAAGTAAGATTCAGCTACTGTGTGAATTTCGTCAAAATTTGATGACTGATTCAGAATTTATAGGGCCAAAAACAGTTATTGGCACCACTGGCACAGAATTACCCACATTCCAAAATCGCTTCTATCAAACCTGGTCTTACTTAAGGTAAATACATTCAGTGAATTTCAACTGTATCTGATTATTGGGTCGTGAATCCTGTAGCACCCAGTAATTTCAATCGAAATTACTGGACCAATTATTTCGACGCACACTGTACCGTGCTCGAAATAGCTACATTTCCTTCAAATCGGACTGGCTGTGAATATTGTTCGATTTGAAAAATAATGTTTACAGTTAGTCTGATATGACATTGCCTGGGCTTGGTATTCGAAGCGAAATCAATTTACCGTAATCGGTTTTGATTGCGTTCCGAATCCCAAGTCATAGGTGATGGATTCGGGACAGTCAACTAGAGATCGTGCCCATGGCCAGAGGTTGGACGGGCGCAGAGTCGATTTGTGGTTGCTTTCGTTTGTCCATTGTCTTTTCTAGTGAGTTCCATAGTCAAAACTTTGAGGAAAAAGTCCAAAAGTTATTACTAAGTGCTCTACTCTAACTTTCATTCGCGGAGCGTGAAGAGAAAAAGTGTGCCCTTCATTTCGTAGCATCAGACATTGCCCCAGAGCTTCTGGAAAGCCTACCGCCTGGTTCGCATCAATCTGCATTAGGTGCAAAAATTAACAGCAGTTCAAATGGCGTAAGCGATGGAGCCGATGAGAATTCAGGTGATATGCCGGCCACGACACTAACTCCACCACCAACCAACGATTCAACTATCACGGTGGCCACAATAACAGCGGATTTGGAAACGGATACTACACAAAATAAAAATTCATCGTCCCCATCGCTACCGCCGAAATCAAATTCGGTCAATCGGACGACTACGACGACAAGCACAACATCGTCTTCGGGTGAAGCTACTGCTACAGACTCATTACCATTGGAAATGATGAAAGCAATTTAGAATCTCCCAGATCCAATGGCAACAATGGAAATTGGGTCCTAGATAGCCTAGATGAGAGCACGCAGTCCGAAGACAGCCTTGAAAAACAAATTACATCTAATGCTGATGAAACGAACGATAGCGATTGACTAAGCAGTATTAAGAGATCGTTGAATTGTGACAGCTACGACGACCAGAATGACAGCAGCCAACCAGAAGTGAAAAAGGTACGAAGTAATTGATAGAGAAAAATCTTAATAAAACAACCCACAAGTAGCTGAAATAATAACAAAAAAAACTCTAGCGCACCTGAACCGCTAGAAACACTAATGTTCGAAGAACAGTAGAAGAATCGTGCAGGTTTTGAGTGCATATTCCACCACATGTGCTGCTTATTACGGCCAAACTGTTTCAAATGCCACGTTTTACTTTCGTCTTAAGAATGCATTATAACTCATATGGTGGAAGGTTTCAGATATTACCACTGGCAAGAATTTCAACGTTTATGAGAGCAAAACACGGGTTAATTATATTCGTTATCAGTTGCTTATTTCACATAATTTTGAAAGCAGCATCTCATATAACATCAATGAAGAAAATGCTCAGTGCCTGCAGCACTGTAACTGAAGTTGGTGTTTGGGGCTGCGATCCGAAAAATTTGCAGAACTTTGCGAATTGTAACATCGGTTATTTATTTTCATTGTAAATGTTTCCGGTATGTATACTAACTGTAAGCATTTATTGATACAAAAGTAGCACAACCGACTCGTGCTGGCAACCTTTCGCCAGTATCAAAGCCAAGAATATATCAAATCTGCTTCACGTTGTTTAATTACATTCGAAGTTATAGGAGTATAAAGAAATTTAGGGTTACCTGCAGCGAGCTTTTTCAAATGATCGAAAGCTTAATATTTGCTGTTTATTGTCACTACAATATCATTACCATTTGAAAATTCTACGATAAAACCGCTTAATAAAGATATTGCAATTAAACACAAAACCAACAATAGCTGGCAACCCTATCGTGGCTTTTCAACCAAATTTGGCCTGAATAATGTTTATGACATGCTTCATTAATTGTATGAAATTCGTATTGATTTCATGACTGCACTGGAAGTTATAGGGCAAAAAGTTTTATTTTCCTGAGCGAATTTTCAAAACCAAAGACACAAAAATTACCATAGCTGACAGCACCAATCGAATTTTTAAACCAAATTTTCATCAAACAGAGTTTAGAGTAAGGTTTAGCTACTGTGTCAATTTCATGAAAATCTGGTAACTTATTCACATTTCATAGGGCAAAAAGCAGTTTTTTTTCTTTGTAATTTTTCAAGATGGCACCACTGGCACAGACTTGCCCACAATTCAAAATCGCTTCTATCAAATCTGGTCTTACTTAAGTCCAATGCATTCTGTAAATTTTAGCTGTATCTGATTATTGGTTCGTGAGTTTCCGTGAGCAGAAGTTTTTGATGCTAAAAATATAGGTTAACTGGGAGAGGGTTACCGTTCTTGTCCGACATGGAATTTCCAAAGTTTTATTTCGAACGTGTAGATAAAACATAAGATTTATATACAGATTGGTTTTATTGTAAGAAACGGACATTTTTACTAATGTTCGAAGAACATTAGTATTAAAATCGATTCGGCCAAAAATTCATATTTCTTTATATATATATATATATATGTACAAAAAATTTCAGTGAGATAATCTCGGGAACGCGCCATTCGATTAAGCTGAAACTTTCAGGATACATTGGTGTATATGCAGAATAGGTCCAGGTCTCTTTAAATGTCAGTTATTGTAAACCTTTTCGCGCCGGCGGGCATTTAAGTGATATTTTTAATATACCTATTATTTCGTGCACAAATGATTTTCGCAAAAATAAAGTTAACGAACTAAATTTCTAACGTGTTTTACATATGAATCGGATAATGCTTTGGAATTTTTTAACCATATGTGTGCGCTGGGTGCCTAAAAAGAGGACGGGAAAATTTGAAAATTTTTAAATTTCGATAACTTTTGACAGAGCTATTCAATCATTACGAAATTTTCAGGACATATTGATATTATTTACTTGTAGGTTTGTGTAGCTTTTCATGAGCGTGCTGGCAACCCTGTAGCTAGGGCAGGTACTGAAAGTGAAAACCTCCAAATCATCGTCTCTCTTGAAAAAATGCCGTTTCTTCAAAAATAAGCCTTTCATATGTAAATCTTGTGCTTTGTTTACATAACCAAAAAAAAAAAAAAGATATGGTATAACGGGCACGCCTGGCAACCCTTGCCCAATTTACCTATATTTTTAGCATCAAAAACTTCTGTTCACGGAAACTCACGATCCGATGGGCAGAATTATTTGAAATTCACAGCATGTATTGACCTTAAATAGGACCAGGTCTGATAGAAGTGATTTTGAAATGCGGGCGATTCTGTGCCAGTGGTGCCATCTTGAAAAACCACTAAAAAAGATAACTGTTTTTAGCCCTATAAATTCTGATTGAATCGTTCGATTTTGACGAAACTTACACAATTGCTGGACCTTACTTTAAGCCACGTTTGGTAGAAATTTGGTCGAAAAATTCGGTTGGAGCTGCCAGCTATGATAATTTTGGTGTCTTCATTTTGAAAAAAAAAATTTGGAAGTGAAAACATTCAAACCATCGAATATTCAAAAAAATGTCCGTTTCTTACAATAAAACCAATCTGTATATAAATCTTATGTTTTATCTACACGTTCAAAATAAAACTTTGGAAATTTCATGTCGGACAAGAACGGTAACCCTCTCCCAGTTAACCTATATTTTTAGCATCAAAAACTTCTGTTCACGGAAACTCACGAACCAATAATCAGATACAGCTAAAATTTACAGAATGCATTGGACTTAAGTAAGACCAGATTTGATAGAAGCGATTTTGAATTGTGGGCAACTCTGTGCCAGTGGTGCCATCTTGAAAAATTACAAAGAAAAAAAACTGCTTTTTGCCCTATGAAATGTGAATAAGTTACCAGATTTTCATGAAATTGACACAGAAGCTAAACCTAACTCTAATCTCTGTTTGGTGGAAATTTGGTTGAAAAATTTGATTGGTGCTACCAGCTATGGTAATTTTTGTGTCTTTGGTTTTGAAAATTCGCTCAGGAAAATAAAACTTTTTGCACTATAACTTCCAGTGCAGTCATGAAATCAATACGAATTTCATACAATTAATGAAACCTGTCATAAGCATTATTCAGGCCAAATTTGGTTGAAAAGACACGATAGGGTTGCCAGCTATTGTTGGTTTTGTGTTTAATTGCAATATCTTTATTAAGCGGTTTTATCGTAGAATTTTCAAATGGTAATGATATTGTAGTGACAATAAACAGCAAATATTAAGCTTTCGATCATTTGAAAAAACTCGCTGCAGGTAACCCTAAATTTCTTTATACTCCTATAACTTCGAATGTAATTAAACAACGTGAAGCAGATTTGATATATTCTTGGCTTTGATACTGGCGAAAGGATGCCAGCACGAGTCGGTTGTGCTACTTTTGTATCAATAAATGCTTACAGTTAGTATTCATACCGGAAACATTTACAATGAAAATAAATAACCGATGTTACAATTCGCAAAGTTCTGCAAATTTTTCGGATCGCAGCCCCAAACACCAACTTCAGTTACAGTGCTGCAGGCACTGAGCATTTTCTTCATTGATGTTATATGAGATGCTGCTTTCAAAATTATGTGAAATAAGCAACTGATAACGAATATAATTAACCCGTGTTTTGCTCTCATAAACGTTGAAATTCATGCCAGTGGTAATATCTGAAACCTTGCACCATATGAGTTATAATGCATTCTTAAGACGAAAGTAAAACGTGGCATTTGAAACAGTTTGGCCGTAATAAGCAGCACATGTGGTGGAATATGCACTCAAAACCTGCACGATTCTTCTACTGTTCTTCGAACATTAGTGTTTCTAGCGGTTCAGGTGCGCTAGAGTTTTTTAAATATTCGATGGTTTGAATGTTTTCACTTCCAAATTTTTTTTTTTCAAAATGAAGACACCAAAATTATCATAGCTGACAGCTCCAACCGAATTTTTCGACCACATTTCTACCAAACGTGGCTCAGAATAAGGTCCAGCAATTGTGTGAGTTTCATCAAAATCGAACGATTCAATCAGAATTTATAGGGCTAAAAACAGTTATCTTTTTTAGTGGTTTTTCAAGATGGCACCACTGGCACAGAATCGCCCGCATTTCAAAATCACTTCTATCAGACTTGGTCCTATTTAAGGCCAATACATTCTGTGAATTTCAAACAATTCTGTTCATCGGATCGTGAGTTTCCGTGAACAGAAGTTTTTGATGCTAAAAATATAGGTAAATTGGGCAAGGGTTACCAGGCGTGCCCGTTATACCATATCGTTTTTTTTTTTTTTTAATATGTAAACAAAGCACAAGATTTACATATGAGTGGCTTTTTTTTGAAGAAACGGCATTTTTTCAAGAGAGACGATGATTTGGAGGTTTTCACTTTCAGTCCCTGTCCTAGCTACAGAGTTGCCAGCACGCTCAATAAAAGCTACACAAATCTACAACTAAAAAATATCAATATGTCCTGAAAATTTCGTAATGACTGAACAGCTCTGTCAAAAGTTATCGAAATTTAAAAATTTAAAAATTTTTCCGTCCTCTTTTTAGGCACCCAGCGCACACATAGGGTTAAAAAATTCCAAAGCATTATCCGATTCATATGTTAAACACGTTAGAAATTTATTTCGTTAACTTTATTTTTGCGAAAATCATTTGTGCACGAAATAATAGGTATATTAAAAATATCACTTAAATGGCCGCCGGCGCCAAAAGGTTAACAATAACTGACATTTAAAGAGACCTGGACCTATTCTGCATATACACCAATGTATCCTGAAAGTTTCAGCTCAATCGGATGGCGCGGTCCCGAGATTATCTCACTGAAATTTTTTGATGATATATATATATATATATATATATATATATATATATATATATATATATATATATATATATATATATATATATATATATATATATATATATATATATATATATATATATATATATATATATATATATATATATGGAAATTTGAATTTTTGGCCGAATCGATTTTAATACTAATGTTCTTCGAACATTAGTAAAAAAACAATAAATAAACATAAAACTATATGGACTTTAATATTAAAGTAAACAAACAAACAAACAGAAATGAAAGTAGTAAGCAGTATAAGAGCGCATGTTTAATGATTAAGACAATTTACGATATTCAACATAAATCTATGTAAAACAAATTCGTCAACAGCACACACTAGCTGTTGCAAAATAATAGTATCAAATGTTTCAAAATTAGACGCGCATTCGGGTGCAAGAAAATTTCGATACAAACCAAGCACCCAACGAAGGAAAATATGTGAAAACAGATGGGGAATGTTAGAATCCGACAAATTTAATCATATATGCCACCGCCGAACCAAACAGAAAAACACATTTTTGCATATAATATATCGTCGGGTGTACGCCAAAACCATGAATGTGCAAAAATGTTATTTCGAGTAAAATCGATTTGAAAGTTTGACCTTATCCTATAAATCAGTTTTAAATTATAAGAACCATTTTTATTTGAATTTAGGGAGATAATATTCTAATACTATTATGCCTAATTGTTCATTTTGTTATATCAGGTTTTAAGGGAAATTTCGCACATTCATCGTTTTGGCGTGAGCTTATTTGAAATTTTGTTGAAAATAAAAATTTATTAATTTTTTGGTTAACATAAATTGTTTATTTTTCTTTGAGAATACAAAAGTTTGGTAAGATCAGAACAAATAAAGCAGCCAAATTTTACCTTAAGTTTTGCACAAGTTTGACATTTATTCATTTTCGTACTCAGAGTTTTCTTCCGCATCTGGTTCCGGTAAACAGTCCCTTTCTGAATTGTTACATTTTATAGATTTATAAAAACTATGGTAAGCCTTAGGAATTGTGAAGTCTTCACACATTTTCATCAAATCCTTGTATTTAACATTTGATATAGGCATGCATGCGCTGTAAACCTGTTGAAGGCTCGTAATTTTTCGACCCCTTTTTTCACGAATTTCTGCAGCTTGGAAATCTCCTTGAAAATCTGTTTTATCAAAAATTGCATTTGAAAAATCTTTTTCGTAACGCAGGCAGCACACTCTACGCCAAGGGATATTCTTTACTATTGTTACGTTTGATGAAACCAATTTGAAGTTAATGAAATCATCAAACGTCAACATGTTTACCTCAAATGGAAAAGGATTGTTTCTGGCTGACCTTATGATTTGCGCCCAACCTTCTGGCGTGTAAACAGGAGTAAATTTGGATTTTCTCTCTATTTTTGAGTGTATAGAATTGCATTCCATTTCCGTGTGTCCAGTTTCAAAAAACTTGTGGTCAATGGTCTTTAAGCTCGGATGAGTTTGGACAAGTTTCAAGCACATTGCTGCGAATATTGAATTTTTCTGTTTACCACCACACCCGTCTGACATCATTCTAATGGATTCAACATCCTTTTGGTTTGAAATGTATTGAAAAATACATGTGGCTCCTCTTTTTCCTTGCGTTTCATCCCAAACGTAACAAGAAATTTTCTGGTTTCCAAGATTGTAAACCGTTAGGTTATACACTGCCAATTTACGCATATAGTACATTTCGCCGCTTGGCCTTTTTGGTGTCATTAATACAGCTTGCAGATCAAAGTTGAATGTATTATTTTTTTATTAGATTCCGATACTTCCTTATCCAAATTCCTTTCTCGTCGAGCGGACTCTTTCTTCGCCATGTGCCATTCAAAATTTAATTTCTTTTCCTCCTGTTTTTCTGAACTTAAGACTTTGTAAGCTAAGCCGAACTTGCACTGATCTTTCTTCGGCTTGAAAAATCCTAAATTGTATCGTCGGAAAACTTACCTGTATTTGCTTATGCTTACCGGTTTCAAACTGTTCTTTTTGCATTCCTCTACATACATTTTATGCATTATTTGCACATTAAGAGATGTATCTAAGTACTTTTTCCCTGTCGATTTACGGCAGTAGTGAGACTCTACTGCAGGAAAAGAAGCAATATTCATCTCTATGTGCTCTTCTTCAGCTTGAGGCAATTTATTATGGGGCGGATGCTTGCCCCGTTTATCTTTTTCAAGGAATCCTTGAGCGATCGTTTTTGCAAATGAGGGAGTCCGTAACGGGAGTTCTTATGAGGGAGTCCGTAACGTTGAAAGCTGGCAAAAAGAACCTGCGGCATACCTTTATTTTTTTACTTTCAACCGTTACGTAATAATTTACAGTAAATCTTCTTCGCGATTCTGTTAAATTCCTCGTTATCCGTGCCTTAGGTTTATTTTCAATATGCCTATCAATAAAACTCCGTTGATCATCGCTATTAGCTAATCCACGAAATTTTTCGAATACAATTTTTCTGCTCTCTTCATTGATGCTGTTGCAGTTGACATGTTTTGCCTTTCCATTGCAAGGTGAGCATAATAAAGGTTTAGCCGGTCGCTGAGCACCCTTTGATCTAACGTATGCCTCTCCTCTTGTCGTCTTATTTTTCCTGATGCTCGCTTTCCATCCCTCCTTATTCAATTTTCCTTTCTTCAGTATATTCGAGTAACTTACAGCGTTCTCCGTTTCCATAGTGTCTTCGTCACTATCAAAAGCATGGGAAGGACCAGGTAAATCTTTATTGATCTTGCCTATTTAAGGAAAATGCAACTAGTACCTGAATGATTGCAATCAAAACAAAACCTACATAGCTTTTTGTTAGAACCATCATCTTCTTGCTTCAATGGGTCTTCTTCCGGAACAGTGCTACTCTCTTTAAAAAAAAGCAAGAAGATTTATAATTTATTGAAATTCAAGCTATTCTCCCTACATACCAGCATCATTCACGTTTGAAATGACTTTCTTTTTTTGGAGAGCCAACAATAAAAACAATGATCTACGACGGGCCATAGTAGTTTGCACTAAACTTCAACTTAATTTGAAAATCAAATTGGCAAACTTTCAACAAAAACCGTAACTGCACTCAATTAAGGAAACTGTTGAACTAAATAAAAATTCTACAAAATTAGAAGAAATAACAGATCAAAGTGTGCAGGATTGAACAAGCCTTAACGGTACATAATATGCTCAGCTGTAGATTTTCTATTTCACAACAATATAACAACATGTCATAATATACCCAGGTTTTCCGTTACACCAAAACAACGAATATGCACATTCATGATTTTGGCGTAACGCATTTTGCAAATACTTAGTTTTTAGGAGATTCGGAGAATTGAAATTTTGAATTTGTGTGAGCATAAAATAGAATTTTACATTTCCGGTTTTGACAAATTGTTTACATACGAATCCCACGTAAATTGACATGAAAAACTAAAAATCACCAAAAAAGCACATTCATGGTTTTGGCGTACACCCGACGATATATGATGAAGAGGTAAATGATAAATCCTAAATTTTTAGATCCACTACGCATTCAACTACACTTGGTTATAATATTAATAAAGAGGTATATAGTTTGAAGCGGAAATATGAATATATTAATAACCTGTCTGTTGTATAGCCGTGAAGGGAAAAAAGAATTTGTTCAGCTTCGTGTTTACTGAAGAGTGATTTCGATAATTTTTCAAGGCGAGGTTGTGTTTATGTGGGTATCAACTGTATTGAATTTAATATTTTTTTCGTTTCTCATATATATACATTATTTATTTTACAAGCAGCAACTGAGCGACGTTTCGTTAAATAAGCTGGTATGCGTGAGAATGTCCGTTTTTTTTTGTTTGGTGAAGGGTTACTCATAGGATGGAAATGTTCGAAGAGTTGACCAGAAATTGATAATTATTTTTTTTCCACACCACTCGATTAAATATAATCGCTGGTTACCTATGCTTCTATTCTCAAAGGCGCATGAAATTAACATTATTCTGAGTTTTTGGGAAAAATAATTTCTGACTTTCTTTTGACAACAAATATTTAGGCGATCGGCGAAGCATTGGCAATTGAGCCCGATAACAAAGAAAAGAAAGAAAAAAAGTCTTGGAGGAAAGTTTTTCGTTGCAGAATTTTCAATTAAGCGCTATTGAAAGAACTTTACAGAGTCGAATGCCTTAGAGAAATCAGTGTAAAGAACATCCACCTGTCTTTGCTGATCGATGGCAGAAGCAACAGTATTGCTGATAGATAACAAGTTGGTAACAGTGGATTTACCTTTGACAAATCCATGTTGCTCGTTTGCAAGGAAAGGCTCGAGTAGAGGATAAATTCTGTTGTAGACAACTCTCTCAAGTAGCTTGCTAAAGCAAGGTAGAAGCGATATTGGACGCTAATTGGAGATACAAGCGGGGTCACCTGCCTTAAGTATGGGAAAAATGTTGACTGATTTCCATATGGAAGGAAAAACACCAGACGCGATACTTAGGTTGAAAATAATGGACAGGGGTACACAAGGTGAAGAAGATAGTGACTTAGTTAGTATATTAGGAATACCATCAGAACCAGAACAAGCGTTAGAATCGAGACAACTCATTAAATATTCAACTTCTAAAGGGTTTGTACGAAACGAAGAGAGCGCTCTAAGGTTAGCGCAAAACGACAAGGGAGTGATGAAAGAAACATGTGGAGGAGAATGAGGGTTTTGTGCAGAAGAAAATGACGAGAAAAAACGAGCAAAGAGCTCACAGGTCTCTTCAGTTGTAGCGGCAGAAGTTTCATCAAGAAACACATTTGGAGGAATGGCGGGGGATTTTTTCAGTGAGTGAATAAATGACCAGAAGGGCTTAGAATTGTTGGAACTAATAGAAGCCTCAACTCTGGCAACGTAGGCACCCATGGCTTCTTTAGCAACCCTCTTTGCATGAGAGCGTTGCTTTTTAAACTCAAGCAGGTCATCACGCAAAGCTGAACGTTTGAATTTGGCACGAGCAACATCCTTTGCCCTAAGGGCAGCAGCATCTTCAGAGGTGAACCAGGGAGCATCACTTGGTCTCTGGGACGACATGTGGGAGTGAAGCGAGGAATGAGATTAGCGAGAAAGACGTAAAGCCTATGGAGAGCCCCATTAACGTCAGAACAGCGAAGAAATGAGTACCAGTTGTATTACCGTTACACGTATAACACACCTCAAACCCTTTTCTCCCCGACTGGGATAAAAGGGTGGTAGTTCCGGGCGGCTTCTGCTCGCGAAGAAAATTGCCGTGGGTGGGCGCCACTCGCTTCAATCTGACCGAAACTACCGACTTACCGTCGCACTGAAGCGAGAAGTTGTGACGGCACGCACTACGATGTGGAAAATAAAAATCACGAAAAAAGAAACCTCGAATTAGCTGAATTTCCGCCGTCTGAGTTAATCCACGCCACGATATTAAAAACCGATCTCTTGGCAATTTGACATCATTTCACACTTTATTGAGTATATTGAATCTTAGCCGCTAAAACATTTACGATAATTTTCGATCTACTTATCTCTTCTAAATTTCAATTTTCAAGCTTCAAAATTCCAATTTCTAACTATCAATTATGATATCTGACCGACAAAAGAATCTATCGACTAAAAAAAAAAAAGTGTGCACACTACCTGAATAAATTCCTACGACGTACGCTGCTGTCTTGCGGGGCCCCCCCTGCCGTTGATTTCAAACCAGCCGCTCTGCTTCCTTATCCGATTCCTCGAATTCTTCACCTTGGTCCGCTGACTTGCCGCTCGATTCGAACTTCTCAGCTCACTTTGCACTACCAATCGTACCGATTCGATGCCGTCGTTGTTCTTGATCGTTGAAAATATCTCCGCCCAGGACCAAACGATGATGGGTATATCGAAAGAGAAGTCAGAGTGAAATTTTCTGCTGATTCCCGCCACGAACATCCGACCACTCACCCAGTCCAAATCAAAAAGAACTTATTTTTCCCTGTTGGCGCACATGAAAACTTTTGGCGGCAACGTAATTTTTCGAATCCGTTGAGTTCACTAAACTCAGCTGTGATCTCGGGCGATCCACAGCTGAACTTCACCTCGGCCCATATCCGCTAATTCCGTTCCGATCTTCACCCGTGGAACATCTGTTCCACCCGCCGTTTGACAATCAGAGCTGTCATCGCGCTTGATAAGTCCGAAAGACATAGTGGACTGTTAGTAAGTTGTTAGATTTAAGTTCTTTGGGTGATTTTGAAGTTCGTTTCTATGACCGCGGACCGGGCGTCTTTTCTGTGCCATGTTCTCTTGTGTGTGTCATGAGTTTAGGCCGGATTGCTGCCGGAATATCGGGGTTTTATTCATGTCGTGATTGTCGCTGATGTTGATGTTGATGTTTGGTGCTCGACCTGTTTCTTGTTGCAGCATTTTACTCGTGTTGTTTTCTCGTTGTTGATCTAACCCTATCTGTTGCTATCTACTAATTATGTATTCAATTGACAACATACTAATTGCATAGGACTAGTGAGCAATTGTGACGACGGCCTTGTTTACTTAACCCTATCTGTTGTTATGTAACTAACCTAGGTTAACCCAGACGCGGATCTATCAAATGGATATCTCTGCTCGTAAATCTCCATCGCCCTCGTTCTAGGATGGCGGTGGAGATTTATTTTTTTTTTATTTAAAAAAAACTGAACGCGCGCAATTTATAACGCTGTGACACCCCCCTCACTTCAGAGAATTTCTTAGAAATTCTCGACAATTTTGCACGACCGTCACATGTGCCGAGTTCATGAATTCCGCATCTTGTTTGAAAGTTAATCCACGCGTTAGATTTCTAATAAAAAAAATAAACTATATCTTTTCTTCTTCTTGAATTCTGGTTTGCTCTTCACACACTCATCCAATCTATCACTCTATCTCTGAACTCCTCTACACCTATGTTTCTTATAATACATGCTTTACTTCTGACTCTTGTATTGTTTTGGTGTTGGGATTGAAACTCATCTATCTACGTCAACCACTAATGCCGAACGAACTCGATTTTAGGTGAAACTCGGGAATCAAGGAAGTACCCGAGTCCGAATGGAAAACCAAAAAGGAAAAATAACGAAAGGGAAGGCAATAATAATGAAGTGCCATAAAAGGAAAAAGGAATAATACCGGAATAAGGAAAACAAAAAAATATATATATATATATATATAAGGACCTTCTGGGAGTCGATCACTCGCTCATGGTATGCATTTAATTTCATCATTAACTTCATTTAATTTCATTACAATTGTGTTTTAAGTATTAAAAAAAAACTAACCCACTCATTTATATCTAAGTTTCTGTCCATCCAACCTAACTAAAACTAACCCTTATGTAAACTCGTAACTCTAAATTCCGGGATAACCACCACCTAATCTATACGGCAAAACCACCACATAAAGCACAGTACTGAGTTCGATTTCACATGAAATTTTCATACAAGATTTCACGTGAAATCTGTTTCGGCGAAAATTTAGCTTGAAAATGAACAAGAGTTGTATTCGGTTCTTAGCATGAAAAGTTGCTTCGAAGTCGCTTTCGCGCCGAAATCGTTGATGGCACTGAAACATGTCTCTCATCATTTCATGCCAGTTTAGTTTGTGCAGTTCATTCCTTCAAGCCAAAAAGTGACGTTTGGTGTTTTAATTTGAACATGGAGCAGTGCCAATGCCTTTCCAATAAGGAAAACGATCGGTTAATGCAATTCTCGGCATTGTATCTGTCAGAAATGAGCAGTGTCTCTGCTTCTCTCCATTGCCTAAATTTTCGCTCGAAAGAATGACTAGATAATGGAGACATATCAGAATTTAGCTTCACGGTTAACTCAGTACCAGCTTTAATCTGTACGACCATCTATTGCTAATTCATCCAACGCAATTCAACCAGGCTACTACACCACACGTGAAAACTTATGCTATTCCCCCCACCAACCTATGCTAGAGTTTGTATATATATTTTTTTTTACCGCCACCACTAATCTACCCCTCTTATATTCTTGTTCCACCACCGATTATTAGTACCGTATCAAAATACCTCGGAGTGTTTTTGTTTTGTTATTGCTAGTCGAAGAATACTTCGTCTCCTACGATAATTTCAGGACTCTACTCCACTACCTCATACCACGTAGCGCTTGAGATCTTTGATGTGCCACACACAGCCATAGCTTTCCCGTTAGAATCTTCAAGCTCGTATGTCCAGCCCGACACCTTCCTTTTCACCATGAACGGCCCTACATACTCTGGGGCTAGTTTGGCGGAAAAGTACTTTGCCGCGTCTGACAGGACGTAATTTCGACGCCATACCAGATCCTTCGGCAGAAATTGCGCGTCCCGATGCCGCAGATCATATCGTGACTTTGATTCCCGAGCAGCCGTCTTCAAACGCTCGCGAACTTCTTCACGAACTTTCTGCAGCAATATTGCCTTCTCGGTCCCGTCATCCTGTTCGACTCTCTTTTCTTGTGCCTCCGGGCCTTGGGAACTCCTCGGGTGAATGATCATATCCCTCCCGAAATTCAAAAAGTACGGGGTGACTTTCATATTTTCTTGCGTTGAGGTTCTCAGGGCACAACCAATCTTTGACAGTTCCTGGTCCCATTCTCGATGGTTCTCGGACGCATACGTTCGAAGGAGGTGCTTAACGTTCTGGTTCACGCGTTCTGCCGGATTCGCTTGAGGATGGTATAGAGCGGTAAACATTAATTCAATTCCGTTGGTCTCTGCGATCCGTGCGAGCTCTTTAGAACGAAACTGTGCTCCGTTGTCACACACGATGACCCGTGATACTCCGAACAGGAATATAACGTGCTCCTCGAGCAACCGACCTACTGCGGCCCCTGTTGCCTTCCGCAAGAGAAACAGTAGTTGCATCTTGGTGGCATAGTCCACTACTGTCAGGATGTAGGCATGACCACGTGTAGATCGTGGTAGGGGTCCCACTAAATCCACGCAGATCATTTCCCATGGAGAAATCGCCTCCTCACTCCTCGACGCCATCTGCCCCATAGGAGACTTCCGCTCCACTTTGACCGCTTGGCAGACCTTGCAGCTCTGGACGTACTTCCCCACATCTACTGCCATCTTTGGCCAATAGAAGTGTTGCGTCAGACGATCTAAGGTTTTCATTACTCCCATGTGTCCAGCAGTGGGTTCGTCATGGCACCGAACCAAAAGCCCTGTTCTTTCGGATGCTGGAACTACCCTCTTCCACTTGTTGGTTTTCTGTAGCTCGGGATACCGGCCCTCCTCCTGCTTCCATAGCACATCTCCAGCAACTTTCCATTTCGGATATTGGTCGGGATTCCCTCGTACCTTCTCCTTCATGTTCCCATACCACTTATCCTTCTCTGGGTTGGTAGAAACACAGTTCACGTTAACAACCGCCCGTGAGAGTGCGTCTGGAACCAGATGGTCCTTCCCCTTTCGATGTACCACTTCGAAATCGAACTGCTGGAGATGAACAGCCCATCTCGCCAATCTTCCGGTTTGATCTTTCAACTTATGTAGCCAAACCAAGGAATGGTGATCGGTAATCACTACAAATCGGGTGCCTTCAATATACGGACGGAGTTTCTCAATAGGCCACAACACCCCTAAGCACTCCTTTTCAGTGGTCGAATACTGCCTTTCGAGTTTGGATAGTGACCGACTTAAGTAACACACTACCTTCTCCCCCGTTGGATGTGCCTGGCTCAAAACCGCCCCGATCCCCACGTCAGATGCATCTGTCTGCACTTTGAACGGCAGTTCGAAATCGGGACATGCCAAAATTGGTGCGGTAGTCAATTTCGTCCGGCAATCAACAAACGCCTGTTCGCTTTCCTTCGTCCAAACAAACTTCCTGCCTTTCTTCAAAAGATCGTTAAGAGGTGCCACTAACGTCGCATGGTTAGGTATAAATTTCCGGTACCAAGATACCATACCCAGAAATTGCCTGACCTGCTTGACCGAAGTTGGTCGCGGGAAGTCACTCACCGCTTGCACCTTCTCTGGGTCCACGTGGAGGCCCTCTTCATCCACCAGATATCCCAGATACCGCAGCTTCGCCCGGCAGAAATGACATTTTTCCTTAGACACACGTAGACCCGCCTCCCTCAGACGACCGAAAACCTCGCGCAAAATCTCGATATGTTGCTCAAATGTCTGAGTTACCACAATAATGTCGTCGAGGTAAGTGAACACATATGGTTCTAGTGCGGGGCCCAATACCGTATCAATCAGGCGTTGCCACGTCGCTCCCGAGTTGTGTAGACCAAACGGCATTCTCAAAAAGTGAAAAAGACCCCTTCCCGGCATGGTGAAAGCTTTATATTGCCGAGAATCCTCCGCCATTGGCACCTGCCAGTAAGCTGACTTAACATCCAATGTCGAAAGGTATTTTGCATTGCGTAACTTATCTTATGTTGTAGAAATATAGGGCAGTGGATAAGCGTCTTTCTCTGATACCGCATTTACCTTCCTGAAGTCTACACAAAACCGGTACGACCCGTCCTTCTTGCGTACCAGCAAAATCGGTGACGACCACGGGCTTGACGATGGCCCATCCTCAGCATCTCGTCCAACTCAACGTTGATTTGTTTCTGAACGGCTGGGGAGACAGGATAATTACTCTGCTTAATAGGACTAGCTGTTGTCTTAATGGTATGTTTGACGAATTTAGCGCAACCCAGACCCTAACCCATCAATCAGAACTGCTCCTCCAACAAACTTTGCAGGATCCCTGACTCACGTTCTGATAAACGAGATTGACTCCGCAGCGCTTTCCCTGGTACCACTTCAGTCGATGCAACTGATGTTCACTGCAGTCCCTGCATGTCCAGGACGCCCCCAAAGCGCTGCCAAAAGTCAATTCCGAGGATCACTTCCTGAGGGATGGATGGTATGACCAACGTTTCTAACTCATGCACCCTGCCGTTCAAGGTGAACTTTAACTGGACTACCCCAGCCACCGAGCACGTTTCACCATTCGCCAGTCGCACCTCTTCAACTTTCTCCCGGTTCAGTCTCAACCCCATGTTGGCCAGGCGTAACAATCCTTTTCCCCCCAAAATGGTACGACTCGCCCCAGAATCTAACAGCCCTTCCATATCGATGCCCTCTATATCCACTCTCAAGTGTGGGCGGCTGTCCTGATTCCCTTTCACCAGTGCAAAGTCCACCATCGGTTGGCTATCTTCCTGCTGCGGCCTTGTCGTAGTGCCAACCCAACCGCCTAGTGGGCACGACGCTCGTTTCCCGAAGAACTGTGATTAAGACGGGGTCCCGATCCCTGTCCCTGGTTTCGATTCCGGCAATTTGGACAGGCGGACCTCATAACCCCTCGACGACCACATCCAAAACATTGACGAGGCTCCGGACAGTCCCTCGACATATGTCCTTCCTTCCTGCAGCTCCAGCACTGAACCCTACTCGATTCTGCCAGTGCTGAAACTCGGTCCACACTTCCAGAGCTAACATATGCTAGGTCTGGTTCGAGACAGCGCCTTGACCGTGTGTTGGGAGGCACGAACGCCACCACCGATGCCCTAGTGGCATCCAGTGTCCGGCCCATCTTCACTAACTCCGCAATGGAGGTCACTGACGTCAAGCACAGTTGCTGTTGATAAAACGGAGCTATGTTCCTCCACAACAGGCGCAGTTTTTCGGCCTCCGAGCAGCTGGTTTCTAAACGGCTGAAGAGGCGTTCCATGACAGCTACATAGACCCCTATCGACTCGCTTTCGCCCTGAGTTCGCCGCCGAATTTCTTCTCATAGCCGGTCCTCATAATCGGATGGCAAGAACTCCGCTCTCAACTCCTTCACCAACTCGTCCCAGCAACTGACCAGGTTCCGGTTGGCTTGGAACCGAATTAGCGCTCGCGAGTCGAAGAGATCTACCGCTGCTCTAAACAGTTGAGCTTTAGTGAGTCCCCTTGCCTGTCGCAACTCTTTTACGCGCTCTAGGAAAGCATTAACCGATCCTGACGAGTCACCGCTAAATTTCAATCCCCATTTGGCTACTTCTCCCGGACTTCCAGATTTGGGGGATGGTGGCGTGGCTGCATCCTGATTCGCGTCAGACTGCTCCTCCTCATCCTCACTGGATTCCTCGACTTGTTCCACTAGAGCACCCATTGCTAATATAAACCTGTTACGCAAAGCCTTCGCTCCTTCCTTTTGTTCCTTCGATACCGCCTGCAATTTCCCTAAACGTCGAAAGCCAAACTCTATCCTGACTTTTGCCTTCAAAAATTCCAACGACGCTTTGCCGGCCTTCACCCGCTCTACGAGTTCTTCTGATTCTGTTGCTTTTGCCCCAAGCTCCCTGTAGTCCGTCTCAAAGTCGAACGGATAATCGGTCTCGACATAGGAAGTATCCATAGCTGATTCCGCCCCGAGCGTCGCCCTCAGCGTCTTCCGCATGTTGTCTACGGTATCTACCGGAAACCCTCTGATTGCAAGCTCGTAGACGAGCTCGTCTTTGGACAGCCGATCTACTAAAATTTTCATTATAACCTGCACTGGCCTGGAGGTCTACACTAAAGCTAAAATAAAAATTACCTAAGGACAAGCTATGAAATGCAATTTTCTAGGCCTTCAGCTCGAAGATGCTCCCCCGGGAGTTAAACGGCTAAAGAACCAAAGAAAGAAGCATTAAACCACCAGAAGTGCCCAGTCACAAAGTGCTTCAACCCCGTCAAGTCCTACTAGCACAATACCAGCCTTGAAAAACCGGATAAATGTTCTCAGCCTCTTCGCCAACCAATTCCCGTAGCTACACTCAATCACTCCAAACTTTATCTATCTCATTAGAGATATTGATGAGATTCTATCACACACGCTAAATTCGAACTATTCCTTTATATTTCTTCACTCACACTCGCTCCAATTCGAATTTATTCTTCACTACAAATACCACATTCACTTTTTCTGGAACTCAATCCTGTATAGAGATAAAATTACTTTTTCCGTACGGTATTCAATAAAATTCCATCTTACACCACGGTATACAATTTTAAACGCAGTTTTCAAAAAAAAAAAAAAATATCTTGCGAAACATATGTTTTTCTGTTGAAAGATATCAGATCCTTGATTCAATTTTCCTGTCCCTACTGGTATTCCCACAATTTGGGACTGGACATACCTAATCTTTCCCTATCGAACAGAAACCCCTGAACAATATCCGCTCGGATAACCTCAGCCACTAATAACCTAAACCGCGATCAGTGAGCTGAAACAAAACCTGCCGAGCTCTCACACTCCTGCTCCAGAAATTCGGTACGCTAACACTCCCACAAACTTATTTATTCATGCACTTCCACACACTGACACACCAGAATTCAAATTATTTTGTGGGAATTCTACCTGTTTAATATTTATTTTTTTTTCAAAGAATTTCACTTATATATGAAAATCTATATCAAATATTGGTACAATCAAATCGGAAAATTTCAATTTAGCGATCGAAATAAACTTCCTTTTCTACTCAGAAAACTTACTTTCAGTCCCACGAGTACGGGACAAAGAAGCTCAAAAAAATTTTCCGTGTACCGTTACGACCGTTAGCCCCACGTTGGGCGCCAATTTATTACCGTTACACGTATAACACACCTCAAACCCTTTTCTCCCCGACTGGGATAAAAGGGCGGTAGTTCCGGGCGGCTTCTGCTCGCGAAGAAAATTGCCGTGGGTGGGCGCCACTCGCTTCAATCTGACCGAAACTACCGACTTACCGTCGCATTGAAGCGAGAAGTTGTGACGGCACGCACTACGATGTGGAAAATAAAAATCACGAAAAAAGAAACCTCGAATTAGCTGAATTTTCGCCGTCTGAGTTAATCCACGCCACGATATTAAAAACCGATCTCTTGGCAATTTGACATCATTTCACACCTTATTGAGTATATTGAATCTTAGCCGCTAAAACATTTACGATAATTTTCGATCTACTTATCTCTTCTAAATTTCAATTTTCAAGCTTCAAAATTCCAATTTCTAACTATCAATTATGATATCTGACCGACAAAAGAATCTATCGACTAAAAAAAAAAAAGTGTGCACACTACCTGAATAAATTCCTACGACGTACACTGCTGTCTTGCGGGGGCCCCCCTGCCATTGATTTCAAACCAGCCGCTCTGCTTCCTTATCCGATTCCTCGAATTCTTCACCTTGGTCCGCTGACTTGCCGCTCGATTCGAACTTTTCAGCTCACTTTGCACTACCAATCGTACCGATTCGATGCCGTCGTTGTTCTTGATCGTTGAAAATATCTCCGCCCAGGACCAAACGATGATGGGTATGTCGAAAGAGAAGTCAGAGTGAAATTTTCTGCTGATTCCCGCCACGAACATCCGACCACTCACCCAGTCCAAATCAAAAAGAACTTATTTTTCCCTGTTGGCGCGCATGAAAACTTTTGGCGGCAACGGAATTTTTCGAATCCGTTGAGCTCACTAAACTCAGCTGTGATCTCGGGCGATCCACAGCTGAACTTCACCTCGGCCCATATCCGCTAATTCCGTTCCGATCTTCACCCGTGGATCATCTGTTCCACCCGCCGTTTGATAATCAGAGCTGTCATCGCGCTTGATAAGTCCGAAAGACATAGTGGACTGTTAGTAAGTTGTTAGATTTAAGTTCTTTGGGTGATTTTGTAGTTCGTTTCTATGACCGCGGACCAGGCGTTCTTTCTGTGCCATGTTCTCTTGTGTGTGTCGTGAGTTTAGGCCGGATTGCTGCCGGAATATCGGGGTTTTATTCATGTCGTGATTGTCGCTGATGTTGATGTTGATGTTTGGTGCTCGACCTGTTTCTTGTTGCAGCATTTTACTCGTGTTGTTTTCTCGTTGTTGATATAACCCTATCTGTTGCTATCTACTAATTATGTATTCAATTGACAACATACTAATTGCATAGGACTAGTGAGCAATTGTGACGACGGCCTTGTTTACTTAACCCTATCTGTTATTATGTAACTAACCTAGGTTAACCCAGACGCGGATCTATCAAATGGATATCTCTGCTCGTAAATCTCCATCGCCCTCGTTCTAGGATGGCGGTGGAGATTTTTTTTTTTTAATTTAAAAAAAAAACTGAACGCGCGCAATTTATAACGCCGTGACAGTTGATATGATTGATTTCGTTCGCCATTCCAACAAAGTTGGCTTTAAAGAAGTTGAAGTGCCTGTAGCAAGAAACTGTGGATCTAAGAGGAAGATTGAAAGAAATTTCTAAAAGAACAGGAGGGTGGTAAGGGTCGGGAGGGACATAGGGTAGAGCATCGGAATCCAAATCAACAGAAGACACTGGGATATTTGAAAATATTAGATCCAATATCCTGCCATTTTTATTAGGTACCGAGTTCAATTGGGAAAGAGAACATAAAGAAATGAAAGAAGATAAAGTCAGCGAAAGACTGTTGCTGGAAGTGATGGTTGAAAAAGAGGTATTCCACTCGATGGAAGGCATATTGAAGTCACCACATAGCATTAAGTGAGCAGTAAGAAAACGGCACAGGAGATAAGATGAGAGCTCTGCAAAGAAAAGTTCATAAAGTGAAGAAGGACTATTACAGGGGATATATATTGAGGTGATAAGTAATAGTGAAGCAGGAGCTAGAGAGACACGAACTAAAATACACTCCACTGTAGATGTAGTTGTAAAGTCACTGCAAACCGAACTAGAAAGAGATTTGTGGATGCCAATAAGAACACCTCCACCATCAGACTTGCCAGAGATTGAACGATCACGATCCTTGCGGAAGACAGTGTGTTGTGGTAAAATCTCACTATCAAAAATATCATCTGTCAACCAGGTTTCCGTAAGACAGATAATGTCATCAAAAGCTAGGGCAGAAGAAAGACTAATATTATAGGACTTGGTCCTCAAGCCACGGACGTTTTGATAGTACAGTTTTAAGGTACGTTTTAAGTTTGAGTCTTCTTTCCTCGTCTGGATCGAAAATTTTTTCGTGGAATTTTAGTGAACTCTTTTACAAAGACTCCAGGTGGCCAGAAGTCGCACTTAAGTAGGTCGTTGATGCCGGAAGAAACGGTGATGCAGAAAGAAGCAATGGTTTGCTCCTGCAGATTATTCGGAGTTAGCTTTTTGCACAGCAATAGAGGTGGTGCGTATCCAAGCTTAGCAGCTACGTACTTTTTTACTGTTTCGGTCGAAGTACGATATGCCAACCGAGAAACAAAAACTTTAAGTGGAGGAGTTACAACCTCCATGTCTGGAAGCGTAAGCAAAGCAGCAGCGGATGCGGAAACGAGGTGACTCGTCGAGTTGCTATCCCGCAGTGAAGAGGGTGCAGTTTGCAAAGTCCGGGTAGCAGCTAAAGATGAAATCGCAGGTATCTGGTGACTCGTCGAGCTGCTATCCCGCAGTGAAGAGGGTGCAGTTTGCACAGTCTGGGTAGCAGATAAAGATGAAATCACAGGTATCAACGGGCTCAACAGCTGCAGATGATTACCGGGCGTGTGTTGAGGGACACGCCTAGATGTTTTAGCTATAGTCTGAACCTGTGAACGAGTACGAGCAGCGGTGGGCGATCCAGGTGGGCTTAACGTAACGCAGTCATCAATCAGTGTTCCGTGCGAGGACCCAGAGGGCTGCTCAATGTTAGCAATAGAGACCAACTCATCAACCTCCCTGCTGGTGCAGCGAAAATCTTCCGCTAGTTTAGTAAGTGCTCTGCATAGAGTATCAATCGCTGACTTAGCAGAACGGAGACGCGACGCGTAGGACCCCATGGAATGTTTCCTGCATTTGTCGCAGAACCAATATACGCCCGAATCATGTTTTAAGATAACATCCGTACATTTACCCGGAAGGGAAACGCATTTCGAATGGAATGTTAGAGCGCAAAATCCAGCGCAAGTAATCATTGGCGACGTGTGTTTTTTATCCAAGCACTCAGCAGCATCGCAGTGAAACATAGTAATTTTGTTATTATTTTGTAACGTAAAAATAATTAACACTACACACGACGGGTTAAATAAAGATGATGATGTATAAGAGTATAAATGTTAAAGTTTGAGTTTTAAATGTACGCCTGAATCTAGGCAAAAACTAAATTTGAGGCAAATACACCCACTCAAGCCAAGGCACGAGTTATAACAGTTCAAAAGTTAAAGTTTGAGTTTTAAATGTACGCCTGAATCTAGGCAAAAACTAAATTTGAAGCAAATACACCCACTTAAATAAAGGCACTAGTGATAACAGTTTAGAAATGCACTGGTTTCAATATGTAAACACTTTTAGGTCGACAATGTAAATAATTCGTTGTATAGCGTAGACGCACTTCACACTTTGCACGGGAAAAGTCAGTAACACATCGCAAAGCTCTAGCCGAGAAACGGTTAAAATGCAGAATTGAAAGTCTTTTCTTAAGAATCTTAAGAATAGGGAGTAGTGATTGCGCGAAAGCACTAGATGGCGGCGCGTAGGAACAACACAGCTAGCATATGAAGCTAGACGTGACGACGAAACGGCGGGCGGGACGGATTAATGAAAGAAAAACACGGAGCCAATGACGAACAGTAATGCACTCGGTTATCTATTCACTTTGGTGCTTCATAGGCATGTAAGGCTACCATAGTTAGTTTAGTTCTCTTAGCACTTGCATAAACACTAGTGTGAATAAATGCTAAGAATTTGAGTTCAACCTTAGTCAATAAACCACAATGAACTGATAATTTCTAAACCACGGCCTTGTTATTGGGCGCAAGCCCAAGAAGTTCTTTCTTTTTTCAGGGTCCGCGCAAGGCCTGGCTGGCCAATGATTGAATAGTTTCGTGATTTTTCAGCATTTTTTTTTAAAGGGAGGGATACTGGCCATCCATAATGATAGTTTCTGTTTTTTTTATTAGCATTTTGTATTTTGGATTAATATGGCCAGTATCAGAGGGTGGAGGACCCCAGACTATCGGGGTCAGGGCTCCACTACCATCGGGGAAAACTGTCTGCCTCACCCGGGTTCCTCTGAAAAGAGAGGTAGCCTTTTCCCTTTCTTCCTTTGTCAGATTTTTAAATTTTTGGCTCCGTGCGTTGTCACGAGCACTGGGTCTGCTTAGTCAGCCCATGTTGCAGAGCCTGGGTGTTTTTCTTTACGGAACTATGCCCCCTTTTGTCCCTGGGTATTTTAAATACCAGTTTGCGGCTACGTATTCATGACGGATGAATTTTAGGTAGCATCCCGTTTCTTCTGAGAGCTAATCAACCCCATTTTGTCAAGAACCCACCCCAGCCGCAGCGAGCTAGCAAAGCGGCACCCCAGCATCCGTCGGGGTTGGTTAAAGGGTGCTCCGCTAATGTGGACGAGGGGCCTTCACGGCCATTTCTAGGGCACCCTGCTCTCGGAGCAATTCTTTTTTTTTGTTTTGCCTCTTGAATGGCATCAGCCATTCCTCCACTTGTGCTGGACTTTGGCCATCTTGGTTCCGGACTTCGTTCTGGTTCTGAGTTGTGCTAAGTCTAGCACTCCTTCCATCTATATAATCGCTACAATCCCCGTGAATAAATTTTTTTTATGCTATAATGAGGCATTTCACGTGGAATGGTTAACGAAAGAATGTCGAGGTTCTGGATTTGTGCATAACGGTACTTTTTGAAGATAAAAACGTGGATACACAATTTTTGGTTTCTATGAGGTTTAATTGCCGGTGTAAAATAAGAATCACATGCATTGTAGGTCAAGAACAATTGTGTAAGAAGCACATGTATTATACTGCGTGACCTACAATGCAATGTACAATAAACTGAAAACAACTCATAAGCTATATTTGTAAACAGCGATCGAATTATTGACCGCGATGAAATATGCATATTTGACGCATTCAACAAGAATGCATTAATTGATGTTTTGTATGCGGTAATTTTGTATGTAGGTTAAGGTAACAATTTATGTTATTCTGATGAAGTGCATTTTGTATGTAGAATTGATATTTGGGTTAAGGTAACAAATTATGTTCTGATGCATTGTTCACATGTAGGAAGTAAGACTGGTGAATTCATGATATAAGAAGAATGATTTCTGAAAAATAAATTGAGTTCCTCACGAACCACCTGTGTGCTAATACAATTAGAATCTATCTGGTGCACAAGTGAAAGTGCTTGGGCATTGAGAGTCGACGAGGTGTTCAGGTTCAAGTGCTTGGATATCTCCTTTTCAAACTTTGCAAGCTGATGTGGTTCAAGTGCCGCATTAGCATCAAACGCAGAGTATACATTTTGGTGTCGCTGACGGGTCGCGTCAACATGCGTATTTTACGAAAGACTATATCATTGAAATAGGAGCTTTGGTCAGCCATTACCGAGAGGTACTCACTAAAGATATTAGTGAATCAAAGGGGACTCCAAAGATGCAGCATTCAACTAGAGGCTCAGAGCAAATAGCGGAACAACGAACAATTTGTCAGACATTACAAATAGAGAGCATGTGGGAACTGTCCGAAAGCAGAAAGCGCTAATAGCATCAATGAAAAGGCTTTTGACGTTAAATATTGAAGATAATCAGCCTAATTCATACTACGAATATAAGATGAACTCGTTTAATCAGCTCTGACGCAGTTTACACTGACTTTAGCAAAGCATTTGACCGTGTTGGTCACTTCATTTTGATTTCCAAGCTACAGAGATTCGGAATTGCCGGATCTCTATTAAAATGGCTTACCTCCACAGCCACTCAAAACATGTGAAATTCCAAGGGCTTATTTAAAAAAAAAATTCATGTCAATTCAGGTGTACCTCAAGGTCAATTGGCCATTGGCCCCTTACTTTTTAATATTTTTATATCAGACTTGTCAGAGGTTTTATCTGATGTGCCTCATCTACTCTATGCGGACGACCTGAAAATTTATTATACTATAAAGTCGTCTTCAGATGCCAGCTTTTTTCAATTAAAACTAAATTCCCTCGAACATTGGTGCAGCGTGAATAACCTACCTCTCAACATCGCAAAATGTCATGTGATAAGTTTTTCTAGAAAAAGTACGCGCGTACATAATACGTACCTTTTAAGCAATACGGCACTTAGTAGAGTGGACAATATTTTAGACCTCGGTGTGGTGCTGGATGAAAAGCTCCGCTTTAATTTTCATTACGACAAAATGATTTCTCAAGCAAGTAAACGACTTGGCTTCATTAAGCGACGGGCCAGGGAGTTTCAGAACCTTTGGGTTACAAAATCACTTTACACCGCGCTCGTTCGCCCTCTTCTTGAGTATGCTTGCATTATCTGGAACCAGCGAGAGATTTGAAGCTATTTAGAAGCAATTCTTGCTATTTGCTCTTAGAGGTCTTTACTATCTAAGTGATTTTAGCAATTTACCGTCGTATGAATTTCGCCTTAGACTTCTAAACTTATTACCTCTTGCATCCAGAAGATTAATGTTATTTGCCTGCTTCAGTTTCGATATCATTAGACACGCTGTTAATATCGACTATATACAGGAAAGGTTTGTGCTTAATCAGCCTTTGAGAGTCATTAGATCCCGACGAATGCTAGTTGAACATAAGTATAGCACCGGATATGCTGACAATGAGCCAATTACTAGATGCTGCAAAATATTCAACAGTATGAGCCAACACTTTTCCCCACGATATCCAAAGTGTCCTTTAAAAATAGAGTTACCAAGGCTCTCTTATCCTACCCTCCCTAGTCTACCGGCCTAGTATCTTCTTATGACTTAGGACTATTTTTATAATTGTTTAATTAGATAATTAATTAATTTTGTTTTGCGTTTTGCGTATTTAATATTGTGACCTACATGTAAATTAGCTTTATGTATTTATTTATCGAATGTTTATTTATTTATATTATATTTGTTTGTATTTTATACCTATTTTGAACCTGTTTTTTTTAAATTTGTCTAGTTTTTTTATGTTATATATTTCTTTCATTTATATGTATTATTATTATTCCTTGTTTGGTAAATAAATAAATAAAAAAATAAAAATAAATATGGAGTCTTACCATTACACTATATGTGAAACAATGGAACAACCTGAGAATGTCGGATACTCCATGAAGGACTACATTGAACTTGAAATAGAAGTAGAATCTGTGCTGCCTACACTGGCCGTCAAGTTGAGTAGTCAACCAATTCCAGCTAAAGTTAAAGCTGGCCAAAAACCGGAAATTGATTTACCAAAGATAACTATACCAGAGTTTGATGCTAATTATTTACATTGGCCACAATTTTATGAGCTCTTTGTGGAGATCATTCACAAAAGACCATTAGGTAACATTCAAAAGAGGTGGTATCTATGGTGAAGCAGAGCGACTAGTTAGACATTTCCCATTAACAAAGGAGAATAACGAGATAGCATGGACCACTTTAAAAGATAGATACCATAATAAAAGAGTTTTGGCATCCACGATTCTTCAACGACTTCTTAAGCAACCTACCAATAGCTCTGACGCGACATCGTCAAGCGGCATAAAGGCTTGACATGATACTTGTTAGCACTGGAAGCATGATACTTTACATGATACTTGTTAGCAACAGACAATTGGGGACCTTTATTGCTGCACATACTAATCAAAAAACTAGATAAGGAAACAAGAATCCTTTAATCATCAATCAACAACCATTAAAGGATCCTAGGGAGCTCCACCAGATAGATGAGTTCTTGAAGTTTTTAGAATTCAGATTCCAATCTCTGGAAGCGATTTCACAAAGGGCCAAGCCGATTGGTGTGAAGAGTTGTACGACAATAACATCAACAATTCACGCAGAAAAGACAAGAAACAATATCAATTGCAAACTTTGCAAACATGATACGCATAGTTTGAACAATTGTCAACACTTTCTTCGATTGTCAACAGTACAAGTACAATACGTACAAGAAAATAAGCTATGTTTCAATTGCCTAAAGGCAGCACATAGAATCTCCACATGCAACTCACACAACTGTTCGAAGTGCAATAAAAAACATCATACGTTGCTGCATATTGAAGACATTCAACCACAAACAACAACTGATCAAGGGTTCAGAATTGAAAAAAGGTCATCAACAACGCTAACCGCTTCCATGCAGGCTCGAGCCACAGGATATGTACTCCTAAGCACAGCGCGAATACAGCTGATGTCAATCAATGGAGAAAGGGTAGAATGTCGAGCAATTTTGGATTCTGGGTCACAAATCAATATGGTGACAGAAAGATTAGTAAAGCGCCTAGGAATATCTTCTAAACCAACGTCATTGAATATTGAAGGCATTGAAAAGGCAAAAAATGAAGCTCATCGACGTGTTCATCTCAGTTTTCAATCACAAACAACAGCATATGCAACAGCTATGGAAGTTTTTGTCATTCCACAAAATATTTCGAATCAGCCATCGCAGAAGATAGACATAACAAATTGGCCATTACTATCGAATGTTCAACTTGCCGACCCTGATTTTAACCGGCCAGATAAAATCGATCTACTGTTAGGAGCCGGATTTTACCCTTTGAGATCACTGGCAGGACGTATTCATTTAGCTGACTGTCTACCTATCCTACAAAATACGCTGCTTGGGTGGATAATAGTTGGCAAGTTTTCGGAAGTCCCACAAAAAACATTCGTTTGTGGAATTAACAGTGCGAAAAAAGAATCTATAGACAAACTCCCCACTCGTTTTTGGGATATTGAAGAGCCAGTGCAGCAAAATAAAATGTTGTCTGTTGCAGGAAAAGAATGCGAAGCTTACTTTAATCTTCACACTAGACGAGCATCAGCAGGACGTTTTGTAGTGAAGCGACCAATGCTGGATAATTCAAACTCTCTTGGATCATTACAGACCGCTACGAGAAGATTAAGCGTGGACTAATATCAAATCCTCAGCTAAAAAACAATACGCTGAGTTTCTGGATGAATACGAGAATCTTGGGCACGTGAAAGAAGTCAGCCAGGAAGGAATTTCATCTCCTCATTACTTCATTCCTCATCACTGTGTCTAACGACCAGATAGCAGTACTACAAAACTACGTGAGTGTTTGATGCCTCTTCAAAATCGTTTTCTGGCAGATAACTTAATGATATCTTGCATAAAGATCCGATAGTACAAAAGAATTTGTTTTCCATTCGTCTCCGATTTCGGTTACCAAGATACGCATGTGTCACCGACATTGAGAAAATGTACAGACAAGTTTTAATTCATCCAGATGACGAAATGTTGCAGTTAATTGTGTCAAGAAAAACCAAGCTCCAATGAAAATAAACAACTGCTCACTTCGAGTGTTCAAAGACGACTAGTTTAATCAGTAAGAAAAGTATAATCTAGGTAAGTAATTCTGAGTAGCTCATGACAGCTGATAGCTCGGCCATCCTGCTTCAAGACGTCCTCGGATTGAGATTCTTGCCGGCTTTGGTTTCTTCGTCGCTTGAGTCAGGATCCAACGTCACGCTTTTTTGTAGCGAGGTGTACTCTACTCGATTCACTCTTGCATTTACTTTGCACGTGGTAGCTTCATGTCCTATCTTACCGCACAAAGCACACCGTGATTTCCTTTGAGGCTTCGGATATGTTGCAGACATATGTCCGTGTTCACGACAATTGTAGCACAAACGAATATCAAATTTCGACGTCGCTTGCCATGTACTTTCCCCAACTGATTCTTTTCCTTGAACGGCTTCTCGACTGCTAGTATGAAGTTTTCTCCTGGCAACGACATAGTAGTATCATGCATTGGGTCAAGGTGTCTCGATTTGCTCATGCCTTTGTCCTCCACGTGTTTGTCCACTTTTTCTGCATTGGACGACAACACTGTTTTTAACGCTTCAACCAATGATGCCATGTGAATTGCAAAATCTTTCAACTCTTTCCGAAATTCCGATATTTCATTCGTGATGTCGTTATCCTCTAGCCCTTCGATTGATATTTCAGTAGATCCCACGTGCTCTACCAATCGATGCACTAGCTCCGATTTTCGGCCTTTTGTTGAAAGATCATCACGCGCTAGCAACTGCCGCAGTTCCTTAACCGTTAAACTTGTTACTTGGGCCGACACATCACTTTCTCTCTTTCTTATCGGAAAATGTTTCAGTAAATCCCACTTCTGAAATTGTCAAGAAAAACCGAGTTCCAATAAAAATAAACAACTGCTCACTTCGAGTGTTCAATGACGACTAGTTTAATCAGTAAGAAATGTATAATCTAGGTAAGTAATTCTGAGTAGCTCATGACAGTTGACAATTGTATGGAGAAAAACTCAAATGGACCGTTTGAAATATTATCAATTAAAAATAGTTACTGTCGTTACTTAATAGTTACTGTGAACTCGGTCGGCACCATACCTTGCAACAAAATGCCTGCGGCAATAAGCTAAGGAAGCAACGTCATCGCTGGCGTTGGGTGTAGCAGTGATCGAGAGAGATTTCTACGTTGACGATTGTCTGACAAGAGCCGATAGTTTGGCCGAAGCACTTCAAGTCAAACGACAAATTACTTCAATTTTACAAAGTGCAGGTTTCAAGTTGTGTAAATGGAGCGCCAACCATTCACGATTATTGCAAGGTGTCCCAAAGGAAGATCAAGAAGTCAACCTGGAGCTAGCTACTGATGATGATTAGGCTGTAAAGACCCTTGGTCTTTCATGGACTCTACTACAAGATGATTTCTGCATCAAAACAAATATAAATACGAGTTCAATTATCCCAAAACGAACAGTGGCATCAGATATAGCACGTTTTTATGATCCACTTGGATTATTCACACCGGTTGTTGTAATGGCAAAAATTTTTATTCAGAAACTATGGCAACTAAAACTTGGTTGGGATAATGTACTATCAGAAGAATACCAACATGAATGGGCAATGTTTCGAAGTGAACTGCAAACTCTCAACAACAAAAAAATGCCCAGACATATTTTACACCATCAGACACCGCGGAAAATTTAGTTACATTGCTTTACGGACGCGTCAGAAAGGGCGCACGGTGCCGCAATCTATGTGCGTGCAGCACTTCAAGATGGTACAGTCAAAGTCAGACTCTTATGTGCAAAATCACGTGTCGCTCCACTTAAAACTCAAACAATTCCACGATTGGAGTTGTGTGCAGCACTCCTAGGTGCACAGCGTATGACACGCGTGGTAAAAGAGCTGAACTATGGTAGCAATCGCATAAGCTTCTGGACAGATTCTCAGGTCGTATTAAGTTGGATTAATTCGAACTCATTAGCCTATCAGACATTTGTTGCACATCGAATTGCAAAAATTCAAGAGCTAGCACTGACTGATCAATGGAGATATGTGCCCACAAAACACAATCCAGCCGATGAGTTATCCCGGGGATTGAAACCTAAACAGATGCCATCTTGCAACATTTGGTTTTACGGATCCTTATTTTTATCCAGACCCGCATCAAGCTGGCCCATCGCAATTCAGAAAACAGACTTCCCTGACGAGTGCTCTGAACGAAAACGGCGTACACAGGTACCAACTGCTGTGTCTGCATCTGTTTCAACTGCTGATGATATTATATGTAAAGTTAACTCGAAAAATTCATTTCCGAAACTACAACGAATCGTTGGCTATATGTTAAGATTCATTGGACGTGTCAAAAGGGCTGACAATGGTTCCTGCTCATCGCTTGTGCTGAGTCCACTAGCGCTTGAAAATGCATTGCATGTCATAATAAAAACAGTACAGCAAACGGACTTCAAGGATGAAACTAAGCAACTAAGCATAAATGGAAAGGTGAACAGCAACAACTGTTTGGTCAGTTTATCGCCATTTTTTGATGAAAGGGGTATTATACGAGTTGGAGGTCGATTACAGTCATCATCACTGCCATATGACGCTAAGTATCCAGTGCTGCTCCCATACAATGACCTAGTTGTGAAGCTGATTATGCAAGAAGCTCATATGAGGAACATGCACTGTGGACCACAGGCAATATTGGCACAAATACGACAAAGATTCTGGCCAATAAAGGGAAAAATAATGGCTAGATCAACCGTTCAACATTTTGTCCGTTGTATCAGAGCCAAACCAGTCGTGTTTCAACAGCTTATGGGTAATTTACCATCAGCGAGAATTCAGCCTTTCTTAAAAACCTGCGTGTACTTCTGTGGCCCTTTCTGAATACATCACAAAATTAGAGGAAAACGACCATACAAAGCATATGTGGCAGTTTACTGTTGCTTCGCTACAAAGGCTGTTCACTTGGAAGTCGTGAGTGATCTAACAACCGTTGCCTTTATATCCTCCCTTAAACGGTTCATAGCTCGTCGAGTACACTGCAGAAATCTTTATTGCGATAATGCAACAAATTTTGTTGGAGCAAGAAATCAACTAGCAGAATTATCGTCTGCTGTTCATGACAAGGCAGGATTCGAGAAGATAACTTCGACGTGCAGTAAAATAGGAAATGATTTCAATTTTATTTCTCCATGAGCTCCTCATTTTGGAGGACTTTGGGAGGCAGCTGTCAAATCTGCTAAACATCTCTTAGTTCGAAGTATCAACACTGCATCATTAACGTATGAAGCGCTGGAAACTGTGATCATTGAAATCGAGTCGATCCTAAACACAAGACCGATCATCTCCATGTCCAATGATCCCAATGATTTATACGCTCTTACGTCCGGGCATTTTTTGATCGGTGAACCACTTACAGCTCCAGTGGATTCACTGGCATCATCTTTGAAGACTAATCTAAACACTCGCTGGAAAATAGTGTCTAACATAAAACACGAATTTTGGAAACGTTGGAGCTTGGAGTACTTGAGTGAGCTGCAACGTCGATATAAATGGAAGGATTGTCTACGAATGTTAAAATCGGCACCATGGTCGTAATCAAAGAAGGCAAAATAATAAGAAAGTACAAAGGTGAAGATGGAGTCGTTCGAGTGGTAGATGTGAAAACAACTGGTGGAGTTCTTAAATGTGCAGTAAATCAATTTGCACCTTTATTTCCAGACGATAATGAACTCACAAAACCTGTTGAAGAAAAATGTACAAAAAATAACAACGAGAAATTACCAACATTAAAGCAGGGTTGCCATGACCACCAGAACCTAATCAACAACCATTAAAACGCTCGCGACTATCACTAAGATCAGCATAAGTAACACTATTTTGCACTTATCTCTTCATATCATCAACAAAGGGCCAATCAATAGAAAACAAGCCAATTGATAAAAATCTTGGCTTCTACTTTGAAATATTGGGTCCAGTGGGGATAACTACAAGTAAATGGAAGATAGTGACGTATTTCAATATGAAACCTTACTGGAAAGAGTTTGAGATTATTGAACGATATCCAGAGGTAATAAAAAATTTATGTAAAGGTGGGTCACCCTCGAATAGCTGCTCAAGTATCGGAACACAGTTGGAGAGAGCCATTTCTGATTTTCAACTTAACAACAAATTATTGAGAACAACAACACTCATACGCAGTAAACGAGGTGCTTTTAACTTCATTGAAAACGTTGCTCATACTCTTTTTGGAATATTAGATGCCGATGATGCAGATGAAATAGCTACGACGATAAACGCACTCCACCAAAATGAACAAGAAGTTGCAAGGCATTTAAACAATCAAACATCATTTATTGATTGCAGGCTTACCATTATGAAAAAGAGTCAAGAAGATATTGAGAAGGAATTAAAGTATATCGAAAATAAATTCAACCAAACAAGAAACCTGCTGAACAGTCTACAGCAAAGGGAAGAAATTTCTGAACAGATCACAGAAATTACGTTTCAGTCCTCTATGCTATTAATAAATCATCAAAGGATTCAAGATTCACTAATAGACATTGTGACAGACTCACATCATGGAAAACTCAACCCGGAATTGTTGCCTCCAGAACAACTGCAAATAGAGTTAACAAAAATAAAGGCAATGTTACCACCAACTTTGAATTTACCGTTAGAAACAAAGGAGTTGCAGAAGTTTTACAATCTAATGGCTATAAAGGGGCAAATGACAGATGAGTATGTTATTTTTACAATAAAAATCCCGCTAGTGGCTACAGGACAGTTTGAAATACTAAAGGTAATGCCGGTTCCCTTTAAGGCAGATCTCAATTTCGTTGCCTTGGTTCCGTCATCACCGCATTTGATTACAGACCTGCATAGAGAACAATATTATCCAGTTAAAGAAGATGAGTTCCGCCAATGTGTATCACTTAATGAATACCAATTTCTATGTCGTCATAATCGACCATTATTTAGGAAAGGTGCAGCCCAGAGTGCCTGCAAAATGAGTATACCCAGTCATGCAACAACAACACCTTCATGAACAACAAGGGTAATTGAACCTGCGCCTCACTGGACTCAACTGCATAATCCGAATCAGTGGATATACGTTTTGGATAGAGTATGTAAAATAAGAATCATATGCATTGTAGGTCAAGAACAATTGTGTAAGAAGCACATGTATTATACTGCGTGACCTACAATGCAATGTACAATAAACTGAAAACAACTCATAAGCTATATTTGTAAACAGCGATCGAATTATTGACCGCGATGAAATATGCAGATTAGACGCATTCAGCAAGAATGCATAAATTGATGTTTCGTATGCGGTAATTTTGTATGTAGGTTAAGGTAACAATATATGTTATTCTGATGAAGTGCATTTTGTATGTAGAATTGATATTTGGGTTAAGGTAACAAATTATGTTCTGATGCATTGTTCACATGTAGGAAGTAAGACTGGTGAATTCATGATATAAGAAGAATGATTTCTGAAAAATAAATTGAGTTCCTCACGAACCAGCTGTGTGCTAATACAATTAGAATCTATCTGGTGCACAAGTGAAAGTGCTTGGGCATTGAGAGTCGACGAGGTGTTCAGGTTCAAGTGCTTGGATATCTCCTTTTCAAACTTTGCAAGCTGATGTGGTTCAAGTGCCGCATCAGCATCAAACGCAGAGTATACAGCCGGGTTGGCTTCTGAAAAATGAATGAAATTACTGAAACGTTTTTTTGAGAGCAGATACTAGGATTCCAAAAAAAAACTAAAAACGCTAGCGCATTAGAACCGCTAGAAACACTAATGTTCGAAGAACAGTAGAAGATTTGTACAGATTTTGAGTGTGTATTTGACCACTACCTACTTTTCCTACTTAAAACTAATACATCCTAGGGAATAAAAGAATATAAGCTTATGTTAATTTCATTGACTTCATCGAAAGTTACTCCGATAGAAAGGTGTTTGGGGTTGTATATATATATATATATATATATATATATATATATATATAGATATATATATATATATATATATATATATATATATATATATATATATATATATATATATATATATATATATATATATATATATATATATATATATATATATATTTATATATATACAGATATATATATATATATATATATATATATATATATATATATATATATATATATATATATATATATATATATATATATATATATATATATATATATATATATATGTATATATATATATATATATATATATATATATGTATATATGCATATTTATATATATATATATATATATATATATATATGTATATATGCATTTTTGGCCAAATCGATTTTCATACGACTGTTCTTCGAACATTAATAAAAACATTAAATATACTGATTGGTGTAAAAAATTAACTGTTCTTTTAAATTTTGAAATTAGATTTGAAAACCAGAAGTAAAAATTATTGTGAAACCGGAAGTAAATTTCGAATAATTTAGACCAGATTAATTTTGTTAATTTTTATAACAAAACAAAGCTTCAAATATTCTTATGCTATCATAAAAGTTTTAGAATGAGATGGCAAGTAATTTAAGAGGTAAGTAACCGGGAGCTTGAGAAGAAAACAAAACATTGGATGTTAAGCTATTATATACCACTTATATCACTTACATAAACAAGACAAAACATTGAAAATTGCTAATACTAATTTACTTAATGGGAAAAAGCTACTTGTTTATAACAAATGAATTTATTTCACAATTTTTAAAATTTTAGTCTCGTTTTTAAAACTGGTTCTTTTATTTATTACTGGAGGTGTTTTTACGATCATTTTTTTCCTGCAGCTTCCACATATGTACATATAAGATGTATATCTCCACTTTTCTGCTAATATTCTTGGGAATTTTCTTAGGTCTTTAGCCTGCAGTTCAAATTTCAAATCGAAAGGATTGAAACATTGACAGCCGCAAGGAGGCATACTACACACAATAAAAACTCTTCAGCTTATCAACGAAAGTAATCGTCACTGCAAGCGCTGAACAATAACTCAAAAAATTACGGAAAATTCGGAATGACTTGTCATATATTATATGGGCATCGTATAAATTAAATAGGTTTTTATGAGAAAATAAAATCTTTTTCAGCTTAAAGATGGCGCTACTAATCCTATTTCGATATCAATTCTTGTCTTTGAGCCAACTTGCTGTCGTAAGCAAGCTCTCTGTACCACGCTCCATGCGACTTGTATGTACTGAAATTCACCTACCTCTTAAACTACTGCCCATTCCGTTCTAAAACTTTCGTGATAAATTAAGAATACTTAAAGCTTTGTTTTGTCATAAAAATAAGCAAAATTAACCTGGTCCAAATTATTCAAAGAACGAGTTGAAATCGGTACTTTCGCTTAGACACAAATTTTTACTTCCGGTTTTCAAATCTTATTTCAAAATTAATAAGAATAGTTAATTTTCTACACCAATCAGTATTTTTAATGTTTTTCAGATTTTTTTTTTGAATCCTAGAATCCGCTTCCAACAAAACCTTTCATCAATTTCATCCAATTTTCAGAAACTCATAGTTCGGTAACTAAACCTCATAGAAACCAAAAATGGTGTAGTAAATGGAAGTATCATTATGCGCAATATGAACGAAATCCACTTCACGTGCAATGCCCCTGATATAGTTTTTGATATAGGTAAATAGAGGAAGGGTTACCGTTTTTGTCCGACATGGAATTTCCAAAGTTCTACTTTGACTGTATAGACGAAGCATAAAATTTGTAAATGAATTGCTTCTTATCTTAAAAGCAAAAATATTTTAGGAGAATTGATTTTTTGAAGGTTTTAACTTTCAGCACCTGCCGTAGTTAAAGAGTTGTCAACACGTTCGTACAAAATTTTACAAGTAAAGAGCTTAGTAACATCATTACATCCTGTAAGTTTTGTTATGACTCAATAGTTCTGTCAAAAGTTATCGCAATTCAAATAATTTCAAATTAGCCGGATTTCAGTTTAGGCACCTAGTGCACACACAGGGTTCAAAATTTCTAAAACCTTATCAACTCTTTACTAAAAACATTTTCAAAATTCATTGCACAAACTAAGTTTCATCAAAAAATATTTTTGGGTTAAAGCGTTCCGTTTGGGTTAAAGCGTTCGATTGGCTTTAATAAAGCAAATGCCTTACCGCCACGTGAATTACATTCATTTGAATGTAATTAAAATACTTTCCATTTTGACTTTTGAACGTGTATTGAATTTAATTCATTTTGATCTTAATAAAAAACTGAATTTAATTCAGCTTATAAGTTAAAACAACATTTATTGATTGTGAGGCGGTACGAAGTTCACCGGTTTAGCTAGTATATATATATATATATATATATATATATATATATATATGTATATATATATATATATATATATATATATATATATATATATATATATATATATATATATATATATATATATATATATATATAACACCAATTTGATAGTTATATTTATAATTAGATATTTTTGTGATTTTTCACAGATATATGAGACTTTAAAAATTATAGAGTTTAATCATTCGGAGATGATTTATTTGTGATAAATAAGTTTTTGCGTTAAATGTAAGGTAGGTCACTCAATTAATGGCCGTGCTTAAAAAACGCCCAGCCAGCAATATCTCGATACAAAAAAAATTTGAAAAGTATTGTGGACGGGGATTACGAGGAACCACATGTGGAACAGGTACATTGAACACATATTTTATTTCAAAAATACTAGATACGAGTATTTTTGCGAACTCTACATGTGTTCGAGAATTTCCCCAATTAATATCCTCTATTTAATTCATTTCAATCAAACAGCATCGAAATAGTATCTTCATATTAGCATGTACTCTTATTTCATATTTGCAAGTGCTTTCATACTCGTATTTCATACTTTCATACAGACGAGTATTTCGTACTTACATGTATTTTCGCCCTTGCAAATATTTTCGTGCCTAGTATTTTCATACCTAGTATTTTCGTACTCGCGAGAATTTTCGTACTTGCAAGTATTTTCGTACTTGGAAGTATTTTCGTTCTTGCGAGTATTTTCATACTTGCGAGTATTTTCGTACTTACGAGTATTTTCGTACTTGTAAGTATTTTCGTACCAAGTATTTGCGTACTTGCGAGTATTTTCGTACCTGCGAGTATTTTCGTACTTGCAAGTAATTTCGTACTTGCAAGTTGAAAAACTCCCAAGCGTTTTTGATAATGAAAACATTAATTGTTGGCTTAGAATTTGAGTACTCGTACGTAGAGTGATTTGCTTTGAATGTTTGTTTCGTATATTTTGGAGATGGTGGGAAAAATTGAAAATTTATGTAATTTTTTATTTTCGACATTGATGCTGTGGGAACACATAATAACACAATGGCACATCCACAATCCACAAACACCTTACACTTCAACATACATCAAAATTAAATATATTTAGAGTAGGCTAAGATAGTTTTAATTTTTAATGTCCGTAGCATGTAAGTTTAGTTAGGATTCTCCTTATATATTGAAAACATTAAATAATATTTTCTATGCATATACCATTTTATTTATTTTTCATTATAAAGAAATATACACTTCCTAAAATGCCATTACCGACTGTTTAAGATTAGCCAGGAAAAGTTTGGTATCAGAGTTCGATCGATGAAAAGTCATATAGTTGGCAACATGATAAGTTGGTCTTATTTTAGTAAATTTTTCGAGTTTGGTTATTTGAACGAATACGGGAAGTGTTTTGTGCATATAAGAACAAGAAAATCAAATTTAATTGAATGAATTTGATTGCTTTCCCTTAGATGGCTCTTAGACTGGAGAAAGACTTGCCAAATAAGTAATCGACCATTAAAAAGTTACGGACAAGCTGCAAAGACTAATGACACGGTATCCTTCAAAGATCATCTTGCACCATTACCTTTCTAGCTAAGGAACTTTGTGTCTATAGGGTGGGGGAGGGCATATTATACCGTTTCATTAAATCACTGCAAATCGTATGTATTGCATGTATATATGTACATACTTCAGAAAATACTTGCTAGTATTTTTGGAACTGGTATTTGGAACAGGTATTTTTTTGTACTCGTACTAGTTAAACCTAGTATGCGAAAATCCTAGTACGACACAACTCTAGTAGTCAGTTCGTTGCCGCGACCCATTTTTTTTGTCGAGTGGAAATACATTATTGTGGCTGTCGCGCGTTGTGTTTTTGTATGATGTAATAAGCTGAAAAGTAAGAAATTTATAAATTTGCGCTTAAAATCTTCACATAGGAGCTTCAAATAACTAAAATGTGCTATATTTTTTAATTTAATCGAAAAATCGGTTGTTTTTGTGGCATTGTATCAATTACAAGTGTGTCAGCATATAGTGAATCTGTGCCTAGTAACGCCCAATTTGGACGAATGGTAGGTGTTATAGAGTTCGTTAAATCGTGTCTGCATTCATGTTTTCTTTCTTTAAGGTACTTATTATGGATAAAAGTAAACAACAAAGAGGTCAAGGATGGACAAAGGAGCATCTGGTTGCAGCTATGAGAAGTGTGGAGCATGGGATACTTTTTCAAAGAAAGCCTTCAGTAAAATACAATTTACCGAAAACATTACGTAATCATGTAACCTGTTAACCGGGTATGAAGAAATATTTCGTCATACCAAGAAGTCAACTGCAAAGGGCATGACAATATTTTTCGTAATGAAAAATTTTACCCGTAAATGGGTTTGATATAAGTTTATTTGTGTCTGTGTATGTATTTAAGCCGTCAAGTACAGGATGTTGGTGAATTAGTGCAAAATAGTCCATGGTATGGATTATGGAAAGTAGTGTTAATGCTGCAAGTTTCTTTACTTTTAAACTAACTTTCATTGTATTTCTATAAAAGAGCACATTAATTGACATATAAACATTATTAAAATATGAACATTTTGAAAAATAATCAGTCAATGACTGTTTTATTATAAAGTACTCTATATGCTGCTTAATACAGAGTACCGGCGTACTCAAGTTAAAAAGGGTCTTTTGATTATCCTAGAAAACTGGTTATTTAGGAATGCCTTGTAGGCGTGATCTAAGGTGATTGTTGGAATGTGCTTGTCGTGATTTGTTCTTCTTAGTTTATGAATTTTTGTGAGTTAATTATTTGAAAAATAAATTCAAGGTTTTCAACATACCAGATACGGAGATATCCGAAGATGTGTCTCTTTTGCTATGGAAAAGACGACTATCTTCGAAACAGTGCATTTGGGCAAAATGAGTCTTATACTAATTTTCTTCGAAAAACAGGACACTATGATTTGAATCATTTTTTCAAGTGATATTTTTAAAGATGCCTGATTGCACATTCATCAAAAATCTCACAGATCCAATTCGTAAAAGAGTTGATCTGTCGTAAGGATCTGATGATTTAATCAGAAGTTATCACAATGCAAAATTTGAAAAAATCTTGTGCCTTCTTTAACGCCATCACCGCCCACGAAGAATTCAAAAAATTCAAAACGGTGTCATAAACAAGCTGAAAACATTATTAGCTATCATTTTGCATAATTGTTTTTTCCAAATTTCGTATATAAATCCCTAGTATCTCCAAAGAGTTTGTAGTATCTTAATATGATCTTGATTTCGATCAACTTCTAGTGCTTATAGATCAATATGTCCTGAAAATTTCAGCTTGAACGAGTAACACAACCATGAGTGATACTCACTGAATCATTATGTTGATATATTGCATTACCCTGCACTACGAAGAAAAAAGCTCCCATTGTGAAACGAGTTGAGCAAAAGTTTATTCCCCAGTTAACAGGTAAAGAACAGGCTCCAAAAATAAACGATTATAACATGATTGTAAACGAGCGTGCTAAAATGATGTTTTTCAAAAGAAAAAGGTCAAGCACTGTCCATCATCTCTTTGCAATTCAACACATCATGAACCTGTTCTTATCATCTACGAAATCAATACATCTTAAAGCACTCCTTTACATAGCTCACCGTGTCAATTAAACTTTAAGAAAGTCGACCTGGATGTACTAAATGATTTCATCGCAAGGTGTGATTGGTCCACTGTGTTGTTAGAAAAAGACATTAATAAGGCAGTGTACAATTTTCATTCAATTCTTTTTGGATGCTTGACCCAGTTTGTACCAGTCTCTTTCTCTAACAATTGCAATAAAGTTCCATTTGAATCGAAGGCAATACGCCATATAAAAAATTTAAAATCTAAAGTCTCGCTCTGTTTCTGACTTTTTGGTTTTTGTAGAGTTGAAGAATATTTATGACTCCGAGGTCAAAAGTTCTTACCAAATTCACCTTAAAAATCTTAATTCTACTTTTCAACAGCAGCCGAGAAGCTTTTGGAATTTAATTAATTCCAAGAGATACTATGATGGGTTTCCTACCACGTTTAACTCAGACATGGCCATTTCCCATTAACTATTAGCAATATTTTCGGAAATCATTTCCGTACCGCATATAATACGGAACCTTCTACTAATAGTAATAATTATAATGACAACTTGACCCTAATCGCAACTTCTTCTTTGGGAATGAAAGACTTGTTTATAGACGAAGATACCATTTTAGCGTTTTCTAGGAAGTTGGACAATAATTTGACACCAGGCCCTGACGGCATTCCTATCTTAAAATATTATATCTTCCCCTGTCTCCTATCTTTGCCAACCTATTTAACCGTTCTCTGTTGCTCGGTATTTTTCCTAGTGGTTGGAAATACGCAATTGTCACACCTATTCATAAAAAAGGTGATGGAAATGTTGTAGGCAATTATCGTCCCATTGCAAAACTTCCATGTGTTGCTAAACTATTTGAAGCGATAATCAGCAATATTGTGGCGTTTCATAGTAAATCCATATTATCTCCTTTCCAACATGGTTTCATGAAAAGCAAATCCACAACTACCAACCTGCTTGAGTTTCCCAATATTGTTATCCCATCAATCGAGGCAGGATTTTAGGTAGACTGTATTTACACTGACTTTACGAAGGCTTTTAATAAGCTGGATCATTCCATTTAATTGTGTAAATTGTCCATGTTTAACTTTCCTCAGCTATTTATTTCCTAGATAGCCTCTTATTTGGAATGACGTACTCAACGCGTATCCTTCCGTAGCGCCCTATCATCTGAAATTGCTGTCATATCTGGTGTTCCTCAAGGTAGTCACTTAGGACCTTTACTTTTTCTTTTATATATAAATGACCTACCATCTGTCCTGAAACATTCATCAATTTTACTATATGCTGATGACGCCAAAATTTGTAAAAAAGGTATCTAATATTCACGACTGCTTGGAACTTCAAGCTGACCTTAATAACCTCACGACCTGGTGTGACCTTAACAAATTAGTAATATTGAGGCAACGAGGTAACTCTATCCTCAGTAAAACTTGCATAGTTGCAGCCTGATGGCTGAATTACATCTAAGCGTCTCAGGTCATTAGGGAGGTTTAGCCACGTTGTCAGACCTGCAACATAGTTGTGTGAACTCTGGCACGAGGCAAGTCTCCTGAAGCAACTATCGCCGAGGCCCCCCATGGAAATGGTTGAGCGATGTGCCGACAACTCATCCTTGTAAAAACTTCCTCTGTCAAGAAACCTGGAACAAAAGCCTCGGATTGGACGGATCAACGACGACGACCACGCAAACGCACAACGGATTATTCTCTCGGAACCTGGAATGTACGCTCCCTGAACAAACCGGGGGCCGAAAAGGCCCTCCTTCATCAGGTCGAACAGTACAAACTGAGCATTACTGCAGTCCAGGAAACAAATTGGTTAGGCTGCGAGATCAATGACAAGAAATCGCATACCATTTTTACAAGCGGTAAACCATCGGGCCGCAAGGAGTTTGGAGTAGCATTCATAGTGAACAAGCAGCTTAAGTCGCGTGTTACCGACTTCAAACCCGTAAACGAAAGGCTGTGTGCGATTCGCATCAAGGCGCGATTTTTCAACCTCTGGCTCATCAATGTGCACGCTCCCACCGAAGTACAAGAAGACTCTGTAAAAGACGAGTTCTATGCCTGCCTTGAAACTCTCTTCGACTCACTTCCATCGAATGATGTCAAAATGCTACTGGGAGATTTCAATGCAAAAGTCGGGAATGAAAGTTGGCATCGGGGGACCACTGGAGGACACAGCCTCCACGAAGAATGCAATGATAACGGCCATCGTCTAATTGACTTCGCTTGCAGCAGGAACCTTGTTGTAAGCTCAACTTGCTTTCCACATCGTCGCATTCACAAGCAGACCTGGAATTCTCCAGACGCACATACCGTCAACCAAATCGACCACGTCCTTATTAGCAAGAGATGGGCGTCAAGTGTTATGGATGTTCGGTCGTACCGCGGAGCTAACTGTGACTCCGATCATTTCCTGGTGAAAACAACATACCGGTGCAGAATTTCTTCAGCGCACCAATCGAGATTCAGCCCTCCCAAAATCTTCGCGGTTGAGAATTTGCTGAACGATTATACGGCTCAGGTATATACGACCGCGCTTGAGGAAAGAATTTCACCAATGCTGCGCGACTCCAGCAACGTAGGTGTCCACGAGTTCTGGGAAGAGCTCAAAAATGCAATCAAGAATGTGGCAGAAAACGTTGTGGGATACAAAGCCCGACGTGCCCGAAACGAATGGTTTGACGAAGAATGCAGAAACTCACTTGACGCAAAGAACGAGGCCTACAGACAATGGGTCCAACGTGCAACCAGAGCCAAAAAGGAAAAATATGACGAGCTACGGCGAATATCCAATAGAATAATTAGGCGTAAGAAAAGAAAATACTTTGACGAGCAGTTGCTGAACATTAATGTAAACCTAGTTAGTAAGAACAACAGACAAGCGTACAGATTAGTAAATACGATCAAAAATGGCTACCAACCCAAGACTAGCCTCTGTAAGGACAAAGATGGCAATATTATCAGCGACACCGAAAGTATTAACAAACGATGGGCGTCCTACTTCGAAGAGCTTCTGAATCCGCCATCAAACATCCTGGCGGCAGAAGCTGAGCTCCATGATGATACCGTTGGTCAAACCCCATCCACACAATCCCCTACAGTAGAAGAAGTTGATCTCGCCTTGCGCTCACTGAAAAGGAACAAAGCGCCGGGCGCTGACGAGATACCAGCTGAGCTACTCAAGTCTGGTGGGGCGGGTTTATTAAGTGCGCTACATCAACTACTGCTGCGAATATGGGAGACTGAGGTGATCCCAGACGATTGGCGCAGAAGCATCATCTGTCCCATACATAAAAAGGGAGACAAACTGCGGTGTGAGAATTACAGAGGCATCTCCTTAGTCTGTACGGCCTACAAAATCCTGTCAAAAATCCTGGAGTATAGGATTAAACCGTTCGCGGAAGAAATCATTGGCGAGTATCAAGGCGGTTTCAGATCTGGTCGCTCCACAATCGACCAGCTTTTCACGGTCAAGCTAATTTTGCAAAAGTGCTGGGAATACGACGTCGATGTATACCAAATCTTTGTCGACTTTAAACAAGCATATGACAGCATCAATCGAGGCGCTCTATATAGTATCATGCTGCAATTTGGTATACCGGCCAAATTAGTGAGACTTGTAAAGATGACCATGACCAACTTCGTCTCGCAAGTCCGGATCCAGAACAGATTGACGGATCCTTTCGAAACTCTGGGTGGCCTGAAACAGGGTGATGGAATAGCGCCCACGCTCTTCAACCTGGCACTTGAGTTCGCTATTCGGGCAATGAATCTGAACACCAGCGGCACGCTACTTTTTAAGTCGACACAATTGGCAGCGTACGCGGATGACATTAACATCATGACTCGAAAACTGACCGATGCAGAAGAACTTCTGCTTAGACTTGACACCGCAGCAAAGGAAGTTGGACTACGAATCAACGAGGACAAAACGAAAGTGATGATGCAATCTAGGACAAGGATGCCAGCGCACACGACCATCAACGTAGGGGACCTTTGCATCAAATTCGTGGACAACTTCATTTACCTTGGTAGCAATCTATCGAGTGACGCTAACGAAACTGACGAAATCAAGCGACGGATACAACTAGCAAATAAGACATTCTTCTCGGTCCTCCCCATTATGAAATCGAAATATGTGCACAGGAAAACTAAGCTCCGCGTTTACAAAACTATCATACGACCTGTGCTGTGCTATGGTTGCGAAACATGGACCTTGACACAAGCCTCCGAAAATAGGATCGACACCTTCGAACGGAAAGTTCTACGGCGGATTTTCGGGGCTGTTCGCGACCGAGATGGATGGCGCATCCGGTACAACAATGAGTTGTACGAACTGTACGATGAGCTGGAAGTCTCCAAGATCGTCAAATTGCAACGACTACAGTGGGCTGGGCACGTGCAACGCATGAATGACGATCGCATGCCAAAACGTGTCATGAACGCAAGACGTGTCGACGGAGCGAGGCCTAGAGGAAGACCAAGAGCTCGTTGGGAGAGCTCAGTGTATGCGGACGCCGGGCAACTACTGGGGCTCCAAGACTGGAGGACGCGGTCACGTGACCGAGACCATTGGAGGAATACTATCCAGGCGGCCAAGGCCCGACGTCGGGCTGTTGTGCCACGATGATGATGAATATTGACAAGCGTACTGTTGTTTCGTACACGCGTAAAATTAATCCGTTGAGCTTTGAATACTCTTTGAATAGTATTCTCTTAAGATATTCTGACAAAGTACTCGATTTAGGAGTACTTTTAAACAATTCTTATACTTTTGACGATCATATTAACGCCATCTTATTAAAAGCTTCATCTACCTTGGGTTTTGTGAGGAAGCGATTCAAAGAGTTTCATGACATACATCTTACTAAGATTCTTTTTTGTGCGTTAGTAAGACCAATACTTGAATATGCGTGTATAGTTTGGGCGCCTTATCAGCAGGTTTATGTGGACCGTATTGAGTCCATTTAGAAAAAATTTCTTCGGTTTTGTTTGCGTGAATTTGCTTGGTCAGATCCTCTTCGCTTGCCTCCTTACATTAATTGACTTAACTTACTGGCCATGAATACACTTGATAGGAGACGTGAAAATTCCAAAACTATCTTTGCTGCTAAGATCCTCATAGGTAACATATCATGTGAAAACCTTTTAGGTTTATTTGACCTCAATACCAAGGGTCATAGAATGAGATAAGTCTGTCCCTGCCTATTGGACCAACTACGCCTTTAATGAGCCCGTTTCGTCAATCAAAAGAAATTTCAACGATGATTACCATCAATTTGATTTTAATTTATCTTTACCATCTTTGAAAAAGAGCTAAACCAAAAACAGTCCATTTCGACTGATTTGTTGTAAGTTTTAAATCTGTAAATACTATTAGTCTGTATTAGACGAAATTCTTTGAAAATAAATAAAATAAAACAAAAAACAACTAAAGCCTCAATGGACCGAAAATTTACCACCAGGAACTACTGTTAGAATGTCTGAAAAGTAACTATCTGGTAAGACACAAATCATCTGGTTCTTGTTTCCTAATTCTTGATGGTGCTGCTTGCCACCTCAACTACTCAATTGTTGAATTCGCAGGAAGATATGGAATCACTCTATACTGCTTATTGTCATACATAGCTCTTGGGGTTCAACCACTTGGCAAATCGGTGTACAAATCGCCACTGCGATCAGGAGTTACTGAAATACTATGATCAATACACTGAAAGAATACTGAACAAATCTAGCTTTAATATTACTCTTACAATAGTTTGGTTTAAGTGTATGACACAGAACAACATATCCCACGGTTTCAGAGAATGCGGAGTTTATTCTTTTGTTGCATTTGCAGCTCTTTAGATAGTATTTGTATCTGTGGTTCTCTCCGAACCCAGCAAACAGAGCACTACTTTCATAGTGCTGCAAAAGAAGTTCGTGAATTCGTGAATGCTTTTAATCCTTGAGATAGCATTTTACCCCTAAATTCACTTTTTGACTTCCTATTACACACGTACGTGTTTTTTTTTTGTTTCATGGTCGATCGTTTGCTTCCCATGAATAGGAATAGGACAAACGATAGGAGTATAAAGCGAACAAGAGTACTGTTGTACAGCTGCCGAAGTGATGGCAGAGCAGCAGTCAATATGTACTGCCATAACACTGACAAAATAAAGCTTAAAAACAGATTGGAATTGTTTTTGCGGGGTGATTAAAATTGAACAAAATTTTATTTACATTGAAAATTTTTTTTTGACAAAGAGGGTTTTTTGTTTTGACAAAAACAGTCTCGCAATACATTCGGATGGTTGCTCGGCTATGATTTCACTGGTAATATAGCATTAGTACAGCATTAATTATTGTAAAGAAGCCCATTTTTATGTATTGTCAACCTAGCTTTTTTTTTATAATATATAAACACATCAAAATTTAATGTAAATGATAGTTATTAGCATGGATTTTTTGGAATAATAAGGTTGAAAGAGTTCCTTGAAAACAAAAACGTAATAATAAAATATAAAATAGCATTTTTTTTGTTAATTTTTAATTTATAACTGTTCAAATTTGCGTTGGAATCGCATTATGTGGTCAGCAGTGTGGCAGTAGTACGTTATGCTTATTGCAAAACAAGAACCGTAAACATATGAAAAACTCATCAACTTATCGGAAAAACCACTTATACTAGGCAGCCTATTCAAAAGTTTAGCAGTAGTACAGCAGTATATATATTCATTGAGAAATAGAAAAAAAAATATTCATTAGAAAATTTATCAACACATGGAAAAGATTTTACAACTGTATGTGCCAGTGCCGAACCCACCCCAGCAAACCAAATGCATCGTAATTAATTCATAAAAGAGTCATATTTTACCAATGTTTTTGTCGTTAACGTGCTCGGCAATGAATTGAAAATGATTCATTGGTCCTACTAAAATGGCCATCCGAGAAGAATCATTTTTAACGATTTGTAAATGAGTTATAAAAAATGTTTTTTTTTAGCTAGTATATGTCACCTATGTATATACTCGTTAAAAGTGATACTTTTATGAATTACTAGCGATAGTTTTAACGATTTCAAATATATTAGCTTTTACGAATTGAAAATGAGTTAAAATTATTTACTCATAGAAGAGTAAATTTAAAAGACTGGAAGAATAAAGCAATATACGCTGCTAAAGACGAACATAAAACATCGTTATATAAGAACACTATTCAGCACAGACGGATTCACAGCATAGTCGAATTAAACTGAAATTTTGTTTGGGATACCGCAACCAGCACACTATCTATGTAAAATCTGCTACTGAGCCGCAAAGGCCATAGGGCACATACACATGGCTTGCATTATTTATTGCGTCGGTCATCGTAAGCGAAATTATTGCTGTGTATCGTTTTACGAACAAGCTCGGTTTCGTATGAGGGATATGTCTGTTGATTATAGAGATACTATCGTTTTTAGTGAACGCTCACTAAATTGTTTGCTGGTACGTTTGCTGGGTTGTCTCCTGTGATTCCATATGTCAGTATAAAATCAAATGCTACAACAGAAGTAGTTCAAGCTGTTACTTCAGATATTGCTCCTGAGTCTGACGATGACATACCCTTATCCGTGTTGAAGGATTCTGCCAATAGTATTTCCGCAAAAGCAAGGATGACAGCCATTAACTGTGTTGCAACTACGTCTACCAAGTCACGTTTCTAGCAGCTTCTGCTGAAACTATCATTCAAAACAAAGAGAGCAATTTTTCCATCTTCCCTGGAGTATGGTAGATAAGTTTGTTTAAATTTTTTTTTATATGCGCCTCTTAAACATAGAAAAACTAACTCACAAACTTTCCAAGTCGTAATCAAAAGCGGATAATATCAACACGCCGTTGAGAAAGAGGATGCTGTTAGTAGCAAAGATCAATATATCTCAAAAACGGCTATGGCTACAAGAAAAAGTTCGCATATCATTTTTGTTGGACATTTCTTAAGCTAAAAATTTGTCATACATTGTTTTTCTGAAGACGTGGCCGTTACTGAAATATTTAGAAAAGGTCACTTTTGGTGACCTTTGACCGCGTATATAAAGTAACGCAGCACTCGGATCGATGGGGACTTTGGACATTTTTTTCAACACGCCAGTACCAAGGTTCACACCAAAATTCAGCTTTTGCCTAATTTTGCCGAAGCACCATGTTAAATTTCCCCGGACTAATAGTCGTGTGAGCGACAGGTTGAAAT
>OX376372.1:86323832-86392382 GCA_947369275.1 Nemotelus nigrinus | reverse complement strand
GTGGTAACCCTTAAATTCTTTTCACCCGTATACCTTCCAGCGCAGTGATTCAATCCAAACGAAATTTACTGGTTGGGTTTAACTTAACTCTAACTTACCAGCAATGTGCCATTTCCGTTAATATTGCACCAACAGATGCTTCAAATTACGTTCTCATATGCAAAGCATTTGCAATAAAAATAAGGAATCAATTTTTAAATTTTCCGAGTTTTGAACATTTTTCGGATGGCAGCCTCAAACAACGTTTAACCGCTGAAACTTTCGATGAAATCCTGCGATGAGAACAAAATTCAAAGGATAAGTTGATTTAAGTATGAGCTTGTTATGGTAAACTTATTGCTGCTTCGTTCGGAAAGTGTTACCAAGGATCGCACCTGAGTTCCGAACTAATACCACTTGTATTCACTGGTTCTGGCTCCCATCCGAGCGCTTTACAGCCAGCAAGTGCAAAAGCACGTGATCGCACCTGAGTTTCGAACTAATTCTACTTGTATTCGCTGGTTTTGGCTCCCATCCGAGCGCCTTACAGCCAGCAAGTGCCAAAGCACGTAATCGCATCTGAGTTTCGAACTAATTCCACTTGTATTCACTAATTCTGGCTCCCATCATAGGCGGGCCGTGGCCTAAAATCTGGCAGGGGCCAGGGACTGAAAGGTTCAAGACGTGCGGTGATTTTGTTTTTGTTTGTACACGTACTGTTCATACAACTTATATAATTTACTAAAACATTATATATTTGTTGATTTATTCTTTGTTATTTGCTAATGCATAATGTATTATCAAATAAACTTCTTGTTTGTGAATACGTATGAGCTACTACCACATGCATATAATGTGAATGGTAGGTATGAACTACACATGAATTATCAATGACCGCTAAGAGAGAAAGCTTGTTTGAATTATACGGGAATAGAATGGAAATAATTAGAAATGTAAGAATTTTTACTAATGTTCGAAGAACATTAGTATTAAAATTGATTCGGCCAAAAATTCATATTTCCATATATATATATATATATTATATCATCAAAAAATTTCAGTGAGATAATCTCGAGATCGCGCCATCCGATTGAGCTGAAACTTTCAGGATACATTGGTGTATATGCAGAATAGGTCCACGTCTCACTAAATGTCAGCTATTGTTAACGTTTTGGAGCGGGCGGCCGTTTAAGTGATATTTTTAATATACCTATTATTTCGTACACAAATAATTTTCGCAAAAATGAAGTTGACGAAATAAATTTCGAACGTGTTTTACATGTGAATCGGATAATGTTTTGGAATTTTTTAACCCCATGTGTGCGCTGGGTGCCTAAAAAGAGAACGGGAAAATTTGAAAATTTTTAAATTGCGATAACTTTTGACGAAGCTATTCATCATTACGAAATTTTCAGAACATATTTGCATTATTTAGTTGTAGATTTCTGTAGCTTTTAATGAGCGTGCTGGCAACCCTGTAGATAGAGCAGGCTTTGAAAGTGAAAACCTCCAAATCATCGTTTCTCTTGAAAAAATGCCGCTTCTTCAAAAAAAAGCCACTCATATGTAACTCTTGTGCTTGGTTTACATAGACAAAAAATAAAATTTGATATGGTATAACGGGCACGCCTGGTAACCCTTGCCCAATTTACCTATATTTTTAGCATCAAAAACTTCTGTTCACGGAAACTCACGATCCGATGAGCAGAAATTATTGAAATTTGCAGAATGTATTGGTCTTAATAGGACCAGGTCTGATAGAAGTGATTTTGAAATGCGGGCAAAGCTGAGCCAGTGGTGCCATCTTGAAAAATCACTATAAAAGATAAATGCTTTTAGCCCTATAAATTCTAATTGAATCGTTTGATTTTGACGAAATTCACACAGTAGTTGTACCTTTGGTAAAAATTTGGTTGAAAAATTCGGCTGGAGCCTCCAGCTACGATAATTTTCGTGTCTTAAATTTGAAAAAATAAAAATTGGAAGTGAAAACATTCAAACGATCGAAAATTCAAAAAAATGTCCGTTTCTTACAATAAAACCAATCTGTATACAAATCTTATGTTTTATCTACACGTTCAAAGTAAAGTTTTGAAAATTGAATGTCGGACAAGAATGTAACCCTCTCCCAGTTAACCTATATTTTTTAGTATCAAAAACTTCTGTTCACGAGAACTCACGAACCAATAATCAGATAGAATTGAAATTTACAGAATGCATTGGACTTAACTAGGACCAGATCTGATAGAAGCGATTTTGAATTGTGGTGCCATCTTGAAAAATTACAAAGAAAAAAAATTTGCTTTTTGCCCTATGAAATGTGAATTAGTTACCAGATTTTCATGAAATTGACACAGTAGCTGAACCTTACTCTAAACTCTGTTTGATGGAAATTTGGTTGAAAAATTCGATTGGTGCTGATAGCTATGGTAATTTTTGTGTCTTTGGTTTTGAAAATACGCTCAGTAAAATAAAACGTTTTGCCCTATAGCTTCCAGTGCAGTCATGAAATCAATACGATTAATGATGAAATACAATTAATGAACCTACCATAAACATATTTCAGGACAAATTTGGTTGAAAAGCCATGATAGGGCTGCCAGCTATTGTTGGTTTTGTGTTTAATTGCAATATCTGCGGTTTTTTCGTAGAATTTTCAAATGGTAATGATATTGTAGTGACAATAAATAGAAAATGTTAAGTTTTCGATTATTTGGAAAAACTCGCTGCAGGTAACCCTTAATTTCTTTATACTCCTATAACTTCGAATGTTATATAACAACGTGAAGCAGATGTGATATATTCTTGGCTTTGATACTGGCAGAAGGTTGCCAGCACGAGTCAGTTGTGCTACTTTTGTATCAATAAATGCTTACAGTTAGTATTCATACCGGAAACATTTACAATGAAAATAAATAACCAATGTTTCAATTCCCAAAGCTCTGCAAATTTTTCGGATCGCAGCCCCAAACACCAACTTCAGTTACAGTGCTGCAGGCACTGAGCATTTTCTTCATTGATGTTATATGAGATGCTGCTTCAAAATTATGTGAAATAAGCAACTGATAACGAATATAATTAACCCGTGTTTTGCTCTCATTAATGTTGGAATTCATGCCAGTGGTAATATCTGAAACCTTCCACCATATGAGTTATAATGCATTCTTGAGACCAAAGTAAAACGTGGTATTTGAAACAGTTTGGCCGTAATAAGCAGCACATGTGGTGGAATATGCACTCAAAACCTGCACGATTCTTCTACTGTTCTTCGAACATTAGTGTTTCTAGCGGTTCAGGTGCGCTAGAGTTTTTTTTTTTCTTTTAGAAGCTAAATATATTGCAACTTATACTTGAAGAAGAGGATAACTTAGTTTTAAAATATCTTTGAAAAAATTGGAATATATTAAGCTTAGAAGGAAGAATTTGATCTCTTGCTTCAAAAATTTGTTACCTAGAAAACCTAGAAAAACCGAAAATAATTTGGCAAGATGAAAAGTGCTGTAACTTACTCTTTTCGAGCCATTTGGTTTGCAGGAATATCTTTGTAGCCGTAACTGCGTGTCCGAGACTAGATGAAACAGCAAAACCTTTGAAACTAGTGCTTTTTGCTGTTTTCCGTTTTCGCAATCTTCTGGTAAATGTGAGATTCAGACAGTTCTTATCTGCGGATGATTTAATTTTTCCCCAAACAACATACAAATCTTCTCGCTCACTTAGTAGTGTTCCATTCACAAGATTTATCCCATTCCGAAGAGTTGCATTTTTAGTTTGGAAATATGTGCTTAACATGTTCGTTGTTAAAAGAACATAGTGAAAGATGAAAAGATTTACTACAAATTTAGGATCACTGATTGAATGAAAGATCCTCAATGAATAAACTGAGTCGTTGTATTTTCCCTCATTCATTTCTTCCTCGAAAGCATCTTTCATAGTCCCATAGCTATCGATCACATATTTGCAATTGTGAAATCTCATTGACTAACGAGTTGAGCTTAAACTTCTCATTCTCAAAATTATAAACGTCTCATTCCACGCCTTGTGTTTAGACCAACTGCCTCTTCAAGTTGCTTCAACAATTCGTGTTGTGATGGCTTCGAAAAGTGTAGGTAAAGGGATTCGATGGCATTAAAAAAGGATGTAAACGTTTGGATTGTGAAAAATGTGTCCATAACAACAAGGATAATTCTATGAGCTAGACAGTGTACAAATGTGGCTGCAGGGTGTTTCATCTTAATTTACATTGGTACACCACTTTTTTGTCCTGACATAACACTAGCACCATCATAAGACTGTCAAACAGACTGTTAAACAGGCAATTTGGGAAGTCCATAGCGGTCTAACAGGCTCAAAATTATATCTGCTAAATACGAGGCATTTCTAGCTCCTGAACAGTCTACAAAGCTTGAGAACCTTTCTTCGACTGCTAGCTCTTTAGCAAATCTGACAACCACGGAGAATTGTTCCTTCTGTGAACCCTTGTTTCGTCTGCCAAAATGGATATCAATTCGCAATCTTTTATTTCAGCTGTATTGTCCTCGCGAACGAATTCAGCAATTATTTTCATCAATTCATTTTGTGTTTTTGTCACTACAGTAGTTCGCAACCTTGTTTTTAAAATTATTTTCAAAAGTTGAATCATGCATCGCAAATAATGCACAAAATTCTAAAAAAAAAACCACGGTTATCATTGGCAGCATTTTCATCAAGTCCTCCGAAAGCACGTCTTTGGCGATTGAGATACGTCGTAAGGTCGATAACCTTCTCCAAATAATTTCGGTTCATCTTGACAATATTCCAAGACTGTTCAAGCACCATATCATTTACTGTCTTCCAAGTACTATTAGAGTTTTCTCATTGTGCATGAATTTTACTATCCGGATAATTTATCCGGATCGCGAAGTTTGGTCGAGCTGAAATTTTGGTGTATTTTTGGCGACAATGGAAGCTATGGAAAATTTCGCATTGTGATAACTTCACACCGAGTCATCAGATCATCACAAAATTTACAAGACTCATCAATGGGCATAATAAATAAGTTTCTGTCGTTTTTAAATAATGTCTGGGCAACCTTGTAGCTACCATAAGTACGTAAGCACAAATCTTTCATACAGCGGTTAGAATAAAATGCAAATGGTTGATCAATTTGATACTATATTTATATAGTCAGATCTTAACTTGTAAAATTCCCAATGGCACATAAACCGCACCGAATTATTTATATTTTTAGCACCTGGAACTTGCGTCTACGGTATCTCGCGATCGGATACAATTCATAGGATATACTGGTCTTGAGTAGATACAGGTCTGACAAAACTTTAATGAATATGATAAGAACCATGTGGCGGCTGTGCCACTATGAAAAAACGCTCGGTGAAATTGAAGTGCTAAGCCTTTTAACATCCGATTATTAAATTATAATAAAATTCACACACATTTAACCTGAGTGAAAACCAAGTAGGTCGTATATATCATAAAAGTGGCAGGGATGCCACTTTTATTCTCCAGATGACTTCGAAAATTGTTTTCTAAGATAATCTTAATAAAAAAAGGATGATTGGCGAGGTGCTTTTCGTCTTTTTCTTAACGTTTAACTTGTCGAAATTATATATTGCCGTCCATTTCTCGAAATAAGTCCCAAAACATCGTAATTAATACCGCAAATAAGAGAGTCTCTATGTTATAAGTTGTGTATTTGATAAAGGCTTACACTACTGCACTACACAACTCTTGCTGTAACCACAAAAACCTAAGAGGCGAAAATTTAAGTGTCTGCTATTGGAAATATTTTATTTTCTGGGAGGGGCCAACCTAGGGCCTGGGGGGGTCCTGGCAACCCCCCCTCCCGCCCCCCCCCCCCCCTCCTACGGCACGCTTTTGGCTCCCATCCGAGCACTTTGCCGTCAGAAGTTGAAGGAAAAGGAAAAGCACGTGATCGCAGCTGAGTTCCGAACTAATACCACTTGTATTCGCTGGTACTGGCTCCCATCCGAGCGCTTTGCCGTCAGAAGTTGAAGGAAAAGAAAAAGCACGTGACCGCACCTGGATTTAGAAAAATGAATTCACTGATTTTATCTAATTCTCGCTCCCATCCGAGCGCTTTGCCGTCGGAAGTTGAAAAGCAAAGGAAAAGCACGTGATCGCACCTGGATTTAGAAAAATGAATTCACTTATGTTATCTAATTTTCGCTCCCATCCGAGCGCTTTGCCGTCAGAAGTTGAAAAGGGCTTCGGTGTGTTTTTGCTTTTCGTCGCTCGCTTTTGTGGAACGGTTTCCTTCCAAGCTTCCAGGTGTAAGCTCCGCGCATGATATTCTAGGCACCCTTCCATGGTGTGTGACGCTTTTCACCATGCGGCTGATCTACCACAGCTTTCGGGCCGTGTCAGGCTGCCTCCACTAGCAATTTCCCATTGCATGAAATTTGAAATTGCCAGTGGGGGCAGCCTATGGTATGCAATATTTTATGGTCTGCCATAAATGGTAGGCAATATGGTATGCAATTTGCTCGGCAATCTGCCTTGCAATATTTTGACAGTTCTTGGTTTCAAAATGGCGCTGAACCATGGGAATGCTTTATTTCATATAAGAAGATGTAGGTATTTTGAATTTAAAGGGATTTTTAGATGTCGTTGAGCAATGAAATGGTGGGAAATTGCGAAAAAATCGAATTTGCATTTCAAATAACTCCTTAAGAGCATTTGACGCTCAGATACAGCGTACGACCTTCCCGCTCAGAGGCATTTTCGAAATGATATTGCATGCCATGAAATTCCCCACGCACAGATGGCATACCATAAATTTGACAGTCGTTGCAATCGGAAATTGCAGAGAAAATTGCTAGTCGAGTCCCGGTGTGTGGGACTTGTGGATCCACCTGCCCATATTTCGGGAGTCAGTAGCGTGGCGAGGTTGCTCCCCCGAAACATCCGAGATGTACATTGTCTGCAGCGTTTGGTAATATTCGCGAAAGTTCGTCGGTTCTCTGTTGGTTGTGGTTCGGTACATTATTTCTAAATTTCTTAACTCTATGTCATCAGCATCCGACAATATATGACATAAGTCGGATGCTATGACTTCTCTCCTGCCTGCGAGTGGTGGTTACATTTATGCGTCATTGCCCTACGTAGTTGAGTGGTGGCGTCACGGTTAAAACAATTTTCTCGCGGCTGTCGTTATTACTAATGTTCGAAGAACATTAGTATTAAACTCGTTTCGCCGAAAATTCATATTTCTTTATAAATATTATATATATATATATATATATATATATATATATATATATATATATATATATATATATATATATATATATATATATATATATATATATATATATATATATAATATATATATATATATATATATATATATATATATATATTTATATATATATATATATATATATATATATATATATATATATATATATATATATATATATATATATATATATATCTATATATATATTATATATATATATATATATATATATATATATATATATATATATATATATATATATATATATATATATATATATATATCAGCAAAATGATTTTCCGAGATAATCTCTGGAGTGGCCTATTCGATTGAGCTGAAACTTTCGGAGAACATAGATGTAAATAGTAGGTAGGTCCACGACTTTCTCAAATTCAGATATCTAAACCTAAAATATCTAAACCTTTTGGCGGCGGCGAGCGTTTTAGTGAATTTCGAGGTACTCCTATATTTCCAAGCAGTGTTAATTTTCGTTGAAAAAAAGTATTGGGAATGAAAATCAATTATGTTTTAAGCTTGTCAATGATAAAGAATTGAAATTTTTGAGCCGTGTGTGGGTGCTAAGTGCCCAAAAGTAGGCAAGGATTTTTTTTTTCAAGGTTGTACGGGTAACCCTGTAGCTACGGCAGGCTCCTGAAAAAAAATCCTTCAAATCATTGACCCTCCTCAAAAATTTTTGATTTTTGGCAAAAGTTTCAAATCATTGATAAATTTTGACCTTTTTCCATCATGTCAAATTGAAATTTTGAAAATTCCCATTTGCACAAGAACGGCAACCCATCACCAAATTACCTCTATTTTCAGCACTCGAAAGTTCTGTTCACGAGAACTGACGACCGGATTATCCGATCGTAATGAAATTCACAGGACATGTTGGTATTGGCTAGGACCAGGTCTGATAGAAGTGATTTTGAAATGCGGGTAACTCTGTGGCAGTGGTACCATCTTGAAAAATCACTGAGAAAAAAAACAGCTTTTTGGCCTATAACTTCCGATTCAGCCATCAGATTTTAACAAAACTCACACAGTACTTGAATCTTACTTACTTACTCGTAATATTTGGTAAAAATTTGGTTTAAAAATTAGAATAGGGCTGCCAGCTGTGGTGATTTTTGTCTCATAAATCTTGCAAATTTGCTCAGCAAAATAAAGCTTTTTTCCCTATAACTTCCGGTCCTGTGTAGAAATCAAAACAAAGTTAATGCAGTAAATGGACCTTAATGTAGACCAAATGTCGTAGGAATTTCGTACAAAAATAATGAAAGGGCTGCCAGCTATGACCATTTTTGTAATTTTGTGGAATTTCTTTCCTGAGCGATTATGTCATTAGATTTCCAATTGAGAATGATCCTGCAATGAAAATAAACAACAAATATTAACGTTTTAAAAATTTGAAAAGTTTTGAGGGTGGTAACCCTTAAATTCTTTTCACCCGTATACCTTCCAGCGCAGTGATTCAATCCAAACGAAATTTACTGGTTGGGTTTAACTTAACACTAACTAACCAGCAATGTACCATTTCCGTTAATATTGCACCAACAGATGCTTCAAATTACGTTCTCATATGCAAAGCATTTGCAATAAAAATAAGGAATCAATTTTTAAATTTTCCGAGTTTTGAACATTTTTCGGATGGCAGCCTCAAACAACGTTTAACCGCTGAAACTTTCGATGAAATCCTGCGATGAGAACGAAATTCAAAGGATAAGTTAATTTAAGTATGAGCTTGTTATGGTAAACTTATTGTTGCTTCGTTCGGAAAGTGTTACAAGCACTGAACATTTTCATCATTTGTGTTATAGTTGAGTTTTGTTGCTTTGGGTAAGGAATGGTTGATATGATTCTACAAAACAGTATATTACGTCTTTCCACACTTTTTTGTCACTCAAAGACAATTTCTTCGAAAATTAGTTTTCTAGCGGTTCAGGCGCGCTAGAGTTTTTTTTTCTCGCGAGTTCCGCCGCATTTGTTACCGCGTAACAACTCCCCCCTTACCCGAAAATTATTTCCCCGGAAATCCGTCACCGATATCGTGTTCGCGTCTGTCCCGATAAAGGAGGAAAAAGAAAAAAAAATATCAACGGGTGTTTAGTTCAGCGTCAAGGAAATCGCCCTTATTCGAGAATATCATACGTTTCGCCCCGTGATCAACCTCGGGACCTGCCTTTTGTCGAATGGACGTGAAATTATTTTCCTAAAGCTTTGACCTGCCCAGGGCACTTTGTTGCGTGCGTCTATATATTTTTTCCCAACGATAGCTCTAAGCCCTAACCCAAGTTTGAGCTAAAGTCTACTTGCTAAGTAGTGGTTCCTGGTTCCTATCCGTCTACATGCAGGTCTTATACTTGCCGTTCTAATCCCATTATCTATTTCCAGTTTATGGAACATCTAAATGCTATGTAACGAACCCTAATATCTACTCTACTTTTTGGCAAAATGTATTTTTTTCCAACTGCCACACTTATTTGAATCTTTAATCTCTTAATTTAACTATAATTCATTTGATCATGTGTCTAACCCTAGCCCCTATTCTCCTGTGGATCTGTTAGTTTACACAGATGCCACTTATTCTAATTCAGGAATCCTAACTCAAATAGTCATTCTTTTGCGGAGTGTCTAATCCTTGCTCACCCTACCTCGCGTAGGTATGTTGGTAAAGCAACACGAATTCCCATTCCCCGCCATTAATTCGAATAAATTTCTACTTGCTGTCTGTCTAATCCTAACTCCTATTTTACTTTGGGTATAAATAGATATATTCATTTTCATTCCAACTCCTATTTAACTTTGGGTGTAAATAGATGTGTATATGTTTATCAAACAACTCTTATTCTGATTCTTAGCTCCTAATCCAAATCAAATTTCATGGGTTGAGTATTTAATCCGGGATCGTATTCTATTCTGAGTATGCCTGTTCATACAGCAACCCTAATTCTAGCTCCTAACTTCTAATTCGAATAAAATTTCATGGACTGAGTGTCTAATCCTCCCCCCTATCCTACTCTGATTATGTATGCTCGTAACGAAACACTAATTTCTATTTCCTCACTTCTAATTTTACCAAAATCTTATTGGTTACGTGCCTAATTCTGGTTCATATTCTTCTTTGTGTAGATATGTTTATCACAGCCCCAGATCCTCAGTTTCCCAGGCGTCAACCAGACGGTCCGGTTCATTCACGGATCGTTTCCAATTCCTGACTTCCCGATTAGCACACGTTCAAGGAACCCCAAACTCATATCCCACCGACCCTAGCTATCTTCCGAACTGCCAGACGGGTTGGATAGAGTGGACCCGAATCGTCACCAATTCACTATCACTGCCCACTGGACAATACCTACTACAATCTCAGGTGAACCGAAATCGTTACAAACTCCCTACCATGGCCCACTAGACGAAAGGGCACTATCATCTCACCTCGTCACAAATTCTGCATCTTATACTAACACCGCGATACGCCGATTACCTGAACCTGAACATAACCACCGCTTAATTCTGAATTTATTTTATTTAATCGTTCCGACAACAATTCACTTACTACACTAACGAACAATTCCTTATGCTATTCGCTTAATGCGTTACCACAAAAAAAAATTCATACTTATATTCACTTATTCCGACAACAATTCCCGTATCGCAATGCCGATCAATTCAGGCTTCTTCCGACTACTTTTCGCGCCCACCACTCAACTATTCACAATTGTCATACAAACAAATTCATTAAATCAATCAAATCTCAATTAATTCGCAAATTTTGAATGTCTTTCTAAGCTAACTAACAATTACACGGCCTTTCATTGACCCTCATTCACATCCTCCATCGGGATGCAATTGTTACGTTTATCATGTTGTTAAGAGAGAATAAATCAAATTGGAACAAAATAAACGACTGACCTGCTCATCATCCGCCACCCAAAAAAAATCAGCTCCGTTCACCTTGATCGCCCGAGCTCAGACCGCCGTTTTCAGTCAAAAGCCTTTCAGTTGCTGATGCTTTGCCGTTTCATCATCGCCCGGCCCAGGGTTCAAACCTGGGACCTGTTGCGTGCCGAGCCGCCACGCTCTCCTTACGCCAACGGAGCCGGCGACTGAAGTTGATGTATCTTCCAATATAGTGCACAATATTCGGAAGCGTGGTTGAGCTGGCGGGTCCTACGTCCACCTATTCGTATCCGATTACCCTTCTGGTAGCCGATGTTTCCTCCCGTCCGAGCGCTTTACCGCCAGCAATTGCAAAAGCACGTGATCGCAGCTGAGTTCCGAACTAATACTACTTGTATTCACTGGTTCTGGCTCCCATCCGAGCACTTTACAGCCAGCAAGTGCAAAAGCACGTGATCGCACCTGAGTTTCGAACTAATTCCACTTGTATTCGCTGGTTTTGGCTCCCATCCGAGCGCTTTACAGCCAGCAAGTGCCAAAGCACGTGATCGCACCTGAGTTTCGAACTAATTCCACTTGTATTCACTAATTCTGGCTCCCATCATAGGCGGGCCGTGGCCTAAAATCTGGCAGGGGCCAGGGACTGAAAGGTTCAAGACATGCGGTGATTTTGTTTATGTTTGTACACGTACTGTTCATACAACTTATATAATTTACTAATACATTATATATTTGTTGATTTATTCTTTGTTATTTGCTAATGCATAATGTATTATCAAATAAACTTCTTGTCTGTGAATACGTATGAGCTACTACCACATGCATATAATGTGAATGGTAGGTATGAACTACACATGAATTATCAATGACCGCTAAGAAAGAAAGCTTGTTTGAATTATACGGGAATAGAATGGAAATAATTAGAAATGTAAGAATATTTTTTTTCTTTTAGAAGCTAAATATATTGCAACCTATACTTGAAGAAGAGGATAGCTTAGTTTCAAAATATCTTTGAAAAAATTGGAATATATTAAGCTTAGAAGGAAGAATTTGATCTCTTGCTTCAAAAATTTGTTACCTAGAAAACCTAGAAAAACCGAAAATAATTTGGCAAGATGAAAAGTGCTGTAACTTACTCTTTTCGAGCCATTTGGTTTGCAGGAATATCTTTGTAGCCGTAACTGCGTGTCCGAGACTAGATGAAACAGCAAAACCTTTGAAACTAGTGCTTTTTGCTGTTTTCCGTTTTCGCGATCTTCTGGTAAATGTGAGATTCAGACAGTTCTTATCTGCGGATGATTTAATTTTTCCCCAAACTACATACAAGTCTTCTTGCTCACTTAGTAGTGTTCCATTCACAAGATTTATCCCATTCCGAAGAGTTGCATTTTAAGTTTGGAAATATGTGCTTAACATGTTCGTTATAAAAAGAACATAGTGAAAGATGAAAAGATTTACTACAAATTTAGGATCACTGATTGAATGAAAGATCCTCAATGAATAAACTGAGTCGTTTTTTTTTCCCTCATTCATTTCTTCCTCGAAAGCATCTTTCATAGTCCCATAGCTATCGATCACATATTTGCAATTGTGAAATCTCATTGACTAACGAGTTGAGCTTAAACTTCTCAGGCTCAAAATTATAAACGTCTCATTCCACGCCTTGTGTTTAGACCAACTGCCTCTTCAAGTTGCTTCAACAATTCGTGTTGTGATGGCTTCGAAAAGTGTAGGTAAAGGGATTCGATGGCATTAAAAAAGGATGTAAACGTTTGGATTGTGAAAAATGTGTCCATAACAACAAGGATAATTCTATGAGCTAGACAGTGTACAAATGTGGCTGCAGGGTGTTTCATCTTAATTTACATTGGTACACCACTTTTTTGTCCTGACATAACACTAGCACCATCATAAGACTGTCCAACAACAGGCAATTTGGGAAGTCCATAGCGGTCTAACAGGCTCAAAATTATATCTGCTAAATACGAGGCATTTCTAGCTCCTGAACAGTCTACAAAGCTTGAGAACCTTTCTTCGACTGCTAGCTCTGTAGCAAATCTGACAACCACGGAGAATTGTTCCTTCTGTGAACCCTTGTTTCGTCTGCCAAAATGGATATCAATCCGCAATCTTTTATTTCAGCTGTATTGTCCTCGCGAACGAATTCAGCAATTATTTTCATCAATTCATTTTGTGTTTTTTCACTACAGTAGTTCGCAACATTGTTTTTAAAATTATTTTCAAAAGTTGAATCATGCTTCGCGAATAATGCACAAAATTCTCAAAAACAACCACGGTTATCATTGGCAGCATTTTCATCAAGTCCTCCGAAAGCACGTCTTTGGCGAATGAGACACGTCGTAAGGTCGATAACCTTCTCCAAATAATTTCGGTTCATCTTGACAATATTCCAAGACTGTTCAAGCACCATATCATTTACTGTCTTCCAAGTACTATTAGAGTTTTCTCATTGTGCATGAATTTTACTATCCGGATAATTTATCCGGATCGCGAAGTTTGGTCGAGCTGAAATTTTGGTGTATTTTTGGCGACAATGGAAGCTATGGAAAATTTCGCATTGTGATAACTTCACACCGAGTCATCAGATCATCACAAAATTTACAAGACTCATCAATGGGCATAATAAATAAGTTTCTGTCGTTTTTAAATAATGTCTGGGCAACCTTGTAGCTACCATAAGTACGTAAGCACAAATCTTTCATACAGCGGTTAGAATAAAATGCAAATGGTTGATCAATTTGATACTATATTTATATAGTCAGATCTTAACTTGTAAAATTCCCAATGGCACATAAACCGCACCGAATTATTTATATTTTTAGCACCTGGAACTTGCGTCTACGGTATCTCGCGATCGGATACAATTCATAGGATATACTGGTCTTGAGTAGATACAGGTCTGACAAAACTTTAATGAATATGATAAGAACCATGTGGCGGCTGTGCCACTATGAAAAAACGCTCGGTGAAATTGAAGTGCTAAGCCTTTTAACATCCGATTATTAAATTATAATAAAATTCACACACATTTAACCTGAGTGAAAACCAAGTAGGTCATATATATCATAAAAGTGGCAGGGATGCCACTTTTATTCTCCAAATGACTTCGAAAATTGTTTTCTAAGATAATCTTTATAAAAAAAGGATGAGTGGCGAGGTGTTTTTCGTCTTTTTCTTAACGTTTAACTTGTCGAAATTAAATATTGCCGTCCATTTCTCGAAATAAGTCCCAAAACATCGTAATTAATACTGCAAATAAGAGAATCTCTATGTTATAAGTTATGTATGCTTTGATATAGGCTTACACTACTGCACTACACAACTCATGCTGTAACCACAAAAACCTAAGAGGCGAAAATTTAAGTGTCTGCTGTTGGAAATGTTTTATTTTCTGGGAGGGGCCAACCTAGGGCCTGGGGGGGTCCCGGCCCCCCCTACGGCGGGCCTATGGCTCCCATCCGAGCACTTTGCCGTCAGAAGTTGAAGGAAAAGAAAAAGCACGTGATCGCAGCTGAGTTCCGAACTAATACCACTTGTATTCGTTGGTTCTGGCTCCCATCCGAGCGCTTTGCCGTCAGAAGTTGAAGGAAAAGAAAAAGCACGTGACCGCACCTGGATTTAGAAAAATGAATTCACTGATGTTATCTAATTCTCGCTCCCATCCGAGCGCTTTTCCGTCGGAAGTTGAAAAGCAAAGGAAAAGCACGTGATCGCACCTGGATTTAGAAAAATGAATTCACTGATGTTATCTAATTTTCGCTCCCATCCGAGCACTTTGCCGTCAGAAGTTGAAAAGGGCTTCGGTGTGTTTTTGCTTTTCGTCGCTCGCTTTTGTGGAACGGTTTCCTTCCAAGCTTCCAGGTGTAAGCTCCGCGCATGATATTCTAGGCACCCTTCCATGGTGTGTGACGCTTTTCACCATGCGGCTGATCTACCACAGTTTTCGGGCCGTGTGGGACTCGTGGATCCACCTGCCGATCTTTCGGGAGTCAGTGGCGTGGCGAGGTTGCTCCCCCCGAAACATCCGAGATGTACATTGTCTGCAGCGTTTGGTATTATTCGCGAAAGCTCGCCGGTTCTCTGTTGGTTGTGGGTCGGTACATTATTTCTAAATTTCTTAACTCTATGTCATCAGCATCCGACCAATATATGACATAAGTCGGATGCTATGACTTCTCTCCTGCCTACGAGTGGTGGTTACATTTATGCGTCATTGCCCTACGTAGTTGAGTGGTGGCGTCACGGTCAAAACAATCTTCTCGCGGCTGTCGTTATTACTGATGTTCGAAGAACATTAGTATTAAACTCGTTTCGCCGAAAATTCATATTCCTTTATATATATATATATATATATATATATATATATATATATATATATATATATATATATATATATATATATATATATATATATATATATATATATATATATATATATATATATATATATATATATATATATATATATCGTGAAAATTGCAGAGCGTATTGATGTTGACTAGGACTTAGCATATATGGGTTTTCAAGGTTGCACGGGTAACCCTGTAGCTACGGCAGGCTCCTGAAAAAAAATCCTTCAAATCATTGACCCTCCTCAAAAATTTTTGATTTTTGGCAAAAGTTTCAAATCATTGATAAATTTTGACCTTTTTCCATCATGTCAAATTGAAATTTTGAAAATTCCAATTTGCACAAGAACGGCAACCCATCACCAAATTACCTCTATTTGCAGCACTCGAAAGTTCTGTTCACGAGAACTGACGACAGGATTATCCGATCGTAATGAAATTCACAGGACATGTTAGTATTGGCTAGGACCAGGTCTGATAGAAGTGATTTTGAAATACGGCTAACTCTGTGGCAGTGGTACCATCTTGAAAAATCACTGAGAAAAAAAACAGCTTTTTGGCCTATAACTTCCGATTCAGCCATCAGATTTTAACAAAACTCACACAGAACTTTAATCATACTCTATGTAATATTTGGTAAAAATTTGGTTGCAAATTTAGAATAGGGCTGCCAGCTGTGGTGATTTTTGTCTCATAAATCTTGCAAATTCGCTCAGCAAAATAAAGCTTTTTTCCCTATAACTTCCGGTTCTGTGTAGAAATCAAAACGAAGTTAATGCAGTAAATGGACCTTAATGTAGACCAAATGTCGTAGGAATTTCGTACAAAAATCATGAAAGGGCTGTTAGCTATGACCATTTTTGTAATTTTGTGGAATTTCTTTCCTGAGCGATTATGTCATTAGATTTCCAATTGAGAATGATCCTGCAATGAAAATTAACAATAAATATTAACGTTTTAAAAATTTGAAAAGTTTTGAGGGTGGTAACCCTTAAATTCTTTTCACCCGTAAACCTTCCAGCGTAGTGATTCAATCCAAACGAAATTTACTGGTTGGGTTTAACTTAACACTAACTAACCAGCAATCTGCCATTTCCGTCAATATTGCACCAACAGATGCTTCAAATTACGTTCTCATATGCAAAGCATTTGCAATAAAAATAAGGAATCAATTTTTAAATTTTCCGAGTTTTGAACATTTTTCGGATTGCAGCCTCAAACAACGTTTAACCGCTGAAACTTTCGATGAAATCCTGCGAGGAGAACGAAATTCAAAGGATAAGTTGATTTAAGTATGAGCTTGTTATGGTAAACTTATTGCTGCTTCGTTCGGAAAGTGCTACCAGCACTTGTTGCGGGACAGCTGTGAACAGCCGCCACCACAACAGAAAATTGTAGCCTGACCTGCTACCCTCGCGTGACTTTAAGGTGCCGGCTAGTCACCAGTGTCGTGGGGTATTGAGGGGCAGGCCAAGCCCTAGCTGTGTCACGCATGGGTGGACATAAACACCATAGAAAAGAAGAAGAAAGAAAAAAAAACAAGCAAGGGGGAAAAAAAAGGAACCCACTTCAATTCCTGACTTCACTGAACCTATTTATCCAGATTTAGTAGACCATGTTTATTCTCGGTCTACTTACTAATAAATAAAAACCAAATTTGTCTGCCAGATTTAACAAAATATATAATATTAAATTAAATAAATAAACTAAACCAATAAATATTTTTTTAAACAATAAAATCAAAATTTTAATAATTCACGACAGGAAATAATTGCAATATTGAAATCAAATCCAAAATAAAAATACAAATTAAAATTCAACCAAAGATGAAAATACAAATTAAAATCAATCAAAAATTGGAAATCTGAATTAAAATCAATAAAAAATGAAAAAAAATACAAATGAAACACTTACCAGTGAAATCCGGATTACGGTACCGTACTCTCGGGGGTCACTGTAACTTTTCTCAGAGAAAACTATCATGTATAAAAAAAACGAATATAAATTATTTTGAGATCTTAATATCGGATTCGGCATTCTGCAACAATCATCTGTTTATCTTCCGTGAAGATGCTGAGGAAGTCCAAATTGAGACAATATTAACAGTTTTGGCAGGTGTAATCGCGTCAGGTTTGTATTCCGGTTGACACGGTTCGACAGAGCTGATCACTGACAGCAATTTTTCACGAAGTTATTCTTAAGTAAGTATATGATTTCACTTGTTGAATTTGTAAAGTATTTATTTTGGCACCAGAACGTTAATTAATTTTTAGCAATTTTTCACGAAGTTATTCTTAAGTAAGTATATGATTTCACTTGTTGAATTTGTAAAGTATTTATTTCGGCACCAGAACGTTAATTAATTTTTCCTTGCTTGCACTAACAACTTCACCAAAATCTGCGATCGTATATTTTTGGGTTTAAATTCACTGCATTAAGCACTAACTTCATTAATTATTTGTATTTTCAACACACCGGTTCTCAGTAGCACTATGATTTATGCCGTTGCTCTTCACTAATCAACTTTCGATTTTAAAACTTTTTCCCCCCAATTAATCGTATGTACAATTACAAAATGTTATCACAACTGCTCGTGAACAAAAAAACTCCACTCTCACACGCTTCAGTTCCTTTTTTTTTCTTCTTGAAACTTGAATCCTCATTTCAAAATTCAAATATGTATCTCACAATATTCCGTTTTTTCGTTTTATCAAACACTCATACGGCACCGTCATCCAGCGCAATTTTTGCATCTCAACCGCTCAACAGCCAAAACCGAAAAAAAACCTCGTCTTCAGCAAAAACTTTCTTAACAAAATTTACCGCCGACCAACTCCAATTCCAGCAAAAAACTCAAGAGCCTCTTCAATGGACGCTTTAATTTTTCTTGACCTGCAAGGTCCAGTCACCAAAACCAAAAAAACTCCTCCACTAACGATTCAAAAAAAACCCAATCCCATCTTCCTCGCACAACAGCAAAAAAATCTGCCACCTTCTCGGTGCAGCGCCAAAACCAAAAACCTCCTAGGTTCAGCGACAAAATCCAACCACCTCGTCCTCAGCAAAAACTCCACGCCAACCAGCCAGTCCAGTTTCCAGCTGATCCCGTTGCCGCCATCTCCCGCAACAATTTATCTGTCCAGCAAGCATCACCCGAACAACAAGCAATGCAGCTCAAATGCACTCAGGTGTTGATTGCATTTGAACTGCACCGCTTCATTGTTGTTGTTGTTTTTTTTTTCCAGTGTTTAGGTGATGCTTGCAGAGCAACAACCGCTCGTTTTGTTTTTATACAGGCAATGCAATTCGAATGCCACTAGATGTCAATAACATTAATTGAGTGCAATGACATTCGAACTGCACCGCCTGACTGTTTTGTTTTGTTTTCTTTTTTTTATATATATATATTGCTGTGAGTGGCGGCAAACAGCTGGCCGTAACAGCGTGGGGACGACTCACCCCAGCAGAAGGGTCTTAACGCCGGGCAACAACCAGTCGCAGAGAGACAGAGACGTCAGGATCAGGGGTTTTCTCAGGAATTTTTCATGGGGGGTGTGTTCAGAATTTTAGGAGGGGTGTCCCTATGGAACAAAGGACACAAAGTTCGCTTTGTGTAGGAAAATTGTCCGTGTTAGGGGGGGTGTATGCACTTTCCAGGGGGGGTATTGGGGGGTGTTAGGGGGGTGTAGGAAAATCTCTGGTCAGGATCCCTATCGGATATCCTTAGCGTGATAGACGCCCATCGAATTTCCTTCCTCGTCCTCAAGCTCGTAATCCACAAGACCTCGCGGACAACGAACCGTAGCACGAACAAACTTCGGGGAAAGCGTGGCCGCGAAACGGTCCGCCGCACTACTGAGAGCGTGATTTCGAACGAAAACCTCCTGCCCTGGAACAAAGGATTTAAACTGACTGCGCAAATTATACCTTTGTGCGCCGTTTGCGTAGGCCTGCGTTAATTTTTCCTTCACTCGATCGTGTATGAGACGCAGTCGATCACAATGAGTGCTCAATTTCACCTCCCCATCCTCAAACGCGCTCAACTGTCGCAAAAGAGCGTAATCAGAACCATGTTGGATAGGGTGGTAACCAAACATCAGGAAATGGGGGGAACATTCAGTGGCCTCATGTACAACGTTTCGAAAGGCTGCACATGATTCCACTAAATGCTCATCCCAATTATATGTAGGCTCTGATTGCGTTGAGGATGCTTCGGTTTGCTCGCTCTGAAGCATTGGCTTGAGGGGAATACAAGGGAGTGAATATCTGCTCGACCCCGTATTCTCCCAAGAATTTAGCCAATGCCTCTGCAGTAAACTGAGCCTCATTGTCAGAGTGAAGGAATTCAGGCACTCCAAAGGTCAGGAAGATCTCGCTCAAATATTTAATCACGACCTCAGCAGTAGCTTTTGGCAAGGCCTTGAGCCACACAAACTTTGTGTAGTGGTCGAGCACCACGAGTAGCTGCACATTCCCATGTTTTGACCGTGGGTATGGGCCCATGAAATCCACAAACAAGCGCTGTAACGGTCGATCCGTGTCTCGAGATGAGCCCATTGGTGGTCGCATCACGGCATTCGGAGGCTTAATCTGCTTGCATGTTTTACAAGCTTTGACATGCTCTGCAACGTCTTGCCTCAAACGAGGCCAATAATAATAGCGTTGCAGAAGCTCAATCGTTTTCCGAATGCCGAAATGAGAGCCCAATGGATCATCATGAGCACGGAGAATCAGCTCTTGCTTGTGACTTTCAGGTATCCATAATTTGGTTGTGGGAATGTCCGTGGTCAGCGCTCCTGTCGTGTTGGTGGTAATGTAAACTCGCCCATCCTGAACATAAACGTTCATGAAACGGTCAGGCTGTTTTATGATTTGATTTACCAACTCGACATATTTTGGGTCCTGGAACGCTGACTCGGGAATTATTGCAGCCACACGATGGTGCTCCGGCAAACATTCAGTAATGACCATCACCTCCTCGCCGCATCCGTGTGCCCTTGACAAAGCATCGGGTACGATGTTCTGTGACCCTTTGCGATGCTCAATGACAAAATCAAAGCCCTGCAGCTTCAAACTCCAACGGGCAAGTCTTCCAGAGAGGTCCTGTTGGCTCATGAGCCATTTAAGGCTAGCATGATCAGTGATGATGGTAAAGGGCAACCCCTCAATATATGCCCGAAATTTCTTGACGCTGTGCAACGCAGCCAGGCATTCTAGCTCTGTGATGCTATAGTTGCGCTGCGCAGCATTTAATTTCGTGGACATATAAGCGATGGGATGCTCTCCACCATCATCATCCTTCTGAAACAGGACGCTCCCGATACCCGTAGTGCTGGCATCACACTGAATATAAAAGTGTTTGGTGAAGTCAGGATTCACCAGCACTGGAGCAGAAACTAGCAGTTCTTTAACCCTATCGAAAGCCACTCCCGCTCCTTCAGTCCACTGGAAAGCCTTTTTGCTTTTCAACAAGTCTGTCAGTGGTGCTGTCACGGAAGCAAAATTAGGAACAAAACGACGATACCAACCCGCCATTCCCATGAACCTTCTCACGTCTTTCGCACTTTTCGGTACTGGGTAAGAGACGATGCCAGACACTTTCTCGGGGTCTGTCTTCAGGATATCGTCACTGACCACATAGCCAAGGTATTTGATTTCCCTTTGAACGAACTTACTCTTTTCGACATTGATGGTGAGTTTAGCTGCATTTAACAGCTGTGCAACTGTGGAAAGAAGTTCCAAGTGCTCATCAAATGTCGAACTTGTAATCAGTAAGTCGTCAAGGTAGACAAACAGCTTGTCATGCAGCTCATGAGGTATAACCCGATGCATCAGTCTGCACATAGTTTGCGGTGCATTACACAGACCAAAAGGCATGACCGTGAAATGGTACAAGGGCCTGCCAGGCACAGTAAATGCCGTTTTCTCCCTAGATTCCGCGTCCAAAGGAATTTGCCAGAAGGCATCCTTTAAGTCCAGACTTGTGATGAATTTAGTGGACTGAAGTCGCGAAAGCAGCCCCTCAATCAAGGGCAACGGATACGCATCCTTTATGGTGACCTCATTCAACCTTCGGGCATCGAGACATAGACGCACTTTACCTGGCTTGCGTACTAGCGTTACGGGTGAGCTCCACGCACTGTGACTTTCCTCAATCACTCCCAAGGAAAGCATACGATCCAGTTCATCAAACAACAGTTTCTGGACCGCTGGAGAGACAGCATAGTGTCTCTGCTTGATGTGTTTCGCGGAACCGGTATCAATGTGGTGACTTAGCAAAGAAGTTTTACCAAGCCCCAAAACATTGAACGATGGAAACTGTTGTTTGACAAGCTCTAAACTTTGCTGATCCTCAAGAAGTAAATGGTGAAAACCAACAGCGGGTGTTTCGGGCAAAACCTCAACAGCGGAGTCTTGCACTGGTGCAATCCGAAACGTATTCCAGAAATCAATTCCCAGATATACGCGACCGGTCAGAGATGGAACAATTAAAAATCGTACCATCTTCAAGCGGCCGTTGAATCGCACCAGCGCACGCACGTATCCTAGAACGGGAGCCTTTTGACCCGATGCAGTAAGGATGTCAGTCTGCAGCATTGACATCTGCAGCCCAAGATCCTTAATCAGATCCAAAGATCCCGCTCCAAGTATACTCACGCTAGCTCCACTGTCAAGGAGCCCCATGAGCTTCCGACCTTTTATTTCGATTTCAGCAAAAGGCCGGTTTTCCCCGTACGGTGTCAGAATTGAATCTGCGCAAGCTTGTTTCAATAATCTTCGCAAGGTAAAGTACCTCCATGATCTCCCGAAAGTAGAATTCGATGACCAATTAAAGGAGCGTGTGCGACGAGAAGTTCGGCCATCTCCGGAGGCCGACCAACTAGAAGGGGTATTACAAAACTCGGTCAGAGACTGATTTGCAGACCGAGGTGTTTGGGTCGCAGTGTCAGCCGTATTTAATATTTGGCATTTTATTGACGACGCCACAGCTCTGGGTCCACATTGGTGGCCACATCCGTGGTCTCGGGACGCCTTTGTTGGATGGAAAATGGACCGCTCCGAATCCCCATATTCGTCACGATCCGTCTGGCGTTTCCCGAGCTGTTGCATCGTCCACATCTGGGTTTAAGCACATCAGGAGCTCCACAACCATAGCAAAAAATTCGGGTTGGGGCTATGGGGCAGTCCTGATACGAATGCCCCAGATCTTGACAATTCCAACAGACCCTAAGATCGGGGGAATATTGCGCTGAACGGGGATTCGATGATGGCACAGGTTGGGACCTACGTGTCATTAGAGGAGGCCGAGTTGATGGGGTGACTGCCTCCACATACTGAGCGGTTTTGTCTTCTTCAGGTTCATATATTTCACGGACCACGCGTCGCACCTGGGTACTATCAGCTCGTTGACCCGAAGGATACCATACGGCTTCGGTAGCCATACAGCGTCGCAGCAATTCGCGGGCATTACGGAATTCGAGTCCAGCCAAGTGCTCCCGTAAGCGGCGGTTCATATTGCGTAGCAATATGCACTGCAATTCAACATCCGACAAGGGGTTGTTGAGCTGCAGTGCCATTGCCTCGATCGCATCGAAGAACACCTGGATGGACTCGCCCGGTTTTTGAGTGCGAGCGTCGATTTCGCGCCTGATGTCAACATCACTTCGACGGTCCTCAAAACGCTCCCGCAGCTCCTGCTCTAGATCAGACCAAGTCACCGAGCAATGGAGCTCCATATAACGCCAGTACCACTCCTCGGCTGGACCTTGTAGCAACAAATGCAAGTCATGAGCGAGTACGGCCAACGGAACCCCATAGCTCGCTGCCATGGTCTTTATCCTAAACAGGAACCGAGTTACGCTGAGACCCACCGAAGTGCCATCAAAACGAATCGTCCACTTTGACGGTGGCATAATAGCAGCAGACCGCCTGGAATTTAGGCTGCTGGCGAAATCCGGTCTACCTGACTCGTCCTGTATCGCCGGAATTTCCGGAACTGCCTCCACTCCATCCAAATGACCCGTTGAGTGAAAGGGCCCCGGTGCTGACGATGGTCCTGGAATCGTGGCTGGAACGCTACCCTGAAATGGTCGAGCACGTTGCTCTGCTGGTGGAGTGAGCGATAGCCGTTCCAATGCTCGGCTCAAGCGATCGAAGCCAGAATCATTGTTAGTTGGTCTGCGATTACGTTTTGCTCGAGGCATTTCCCAAAATTATAAGGACAAGCAACCGAATATAAATAATGAGAAATATATATTTATACTTCACAGAGAATCTAAACCCTAACTAATTAAAACTCAAAACCAATAAAAATCCGTAAATTTTCGAACACGGCTAAACTTTAACGTAAATAAAAATTAAATTCAAACAACTGTTAGTGAAAGAAGGGAAAAAAAATCCAACCAGAGAAATCATGAAAACCCAATAAAAACAATCGTGCCGAAATTATATTAACTAAATATTAGCGAATAATAGTACTAAATAAATGAAGATTAATACACACATAGGTTCAGTGAAACCAAGTTCTCAGTGGGCAGTTTAGGATAGGAAGAAAGGTATGAAAATTGATAATGGAAAATAAATCAAAAGGATAGAGGAAAGATGAACCATGATTCCGGGTGGAGCAACCCAGAAGATGCCGGAAGGGAACACCCAATTCAAAGTTGATGACATATAGTCATCGACAGCTATTGCTGGATATGGGGTCCGCAAGGCATCAACGGAATCACCCCAACGACCTGACAAGAGTGTAGAGGCGCCACTCAATTCACATTGCTCAGTCAAGCTAAGCTACTCACAAATGAGGATATGAGTGACGCTCAACCCTCATCAGGTCCAGAACCACAGCACAATCTTCCTGTCTAACAATTGACAATCCACAACAGCTGAATAGGCGCCACTGTCGTGGTAGCGACCGTTCACAACGAACGAAAGTAAAGTTGAAATTAAGGGAAGAGAAAAGAAAAAAATAAATGTATAAAGTAAATATAATCCAATATGAATGATCGGATACAAATGCCATTTACGGCCAAAGAAACAAAAAAAAAATGGCTGAGACAACTAAGTGCTCCCGGGAACAAGTGTCACCCCAGCTTATCAGAACATCCATTCGGAGCAAGAGAAGTTAACAAAAAAATACATGAAAATTAACAGAAAAAAAATGAATCAAATACAAGTTAAAACTAATGAAATTCCGGAAAATCTAAAACCAATTATTGCGCGATTAAAACTACTCAAAATAATAATACAAATATAATAAAAACTAAAACCGAATAACCAATTAATTTGGGCGCCATTTGTTGCGGGACAGCTGTGAACAGCCGCCACCACAACAGAAAATTGTAGCCTGACCTGCTACCCTCGCGTGACTTTAAGGTGCCGGCTAGTCACCGGTGTCGTGGGGTATTGAGGGGCAGGCCAAGCCCTAGCTGTGTCACGCATGGGTGGACATAAACACCATAGAAAAGAAGAAGAAAGAAAAAAAAAACAAGCAAGGGGGAAAAAAAAGGAACCCACTTCAATACCTGACTTCACTGAACCTATTTATCCAGATTTAGTAGACCATGTTTATTCTCGGTCTACTTACTAATAAATAAAAACCAAATTTGTCTGCCAGATTTAACAAAATATATAATATTAAATTAAATAAATAAACTAAACCAATAAATATTTTTTTAAACAATAAAATCAAAATTTTAATAATTCACGACAGGAAATAATTGCAATATTGAAATCAAATCCAAAATAAAAATACAAATTAAAATTCAACCAAAGATGAAAATACAAATTAAAATCAATCAAAAATTGGAAATCTGAATTAAAACCAATAAAAAAATGAAAAAAAATACAAATGAAACACTTACCAGTGAAATCCAGATTACGGTACCGTACTCTCGGGGGTCACTGTAACTTTTCTCAGAGAAAACTATCATGTATAAAAAAAACGAATATAAATTATTTTGAGATCTTAATATCGGATTCGGCATTCTGCAACAATCATCTGTTTATCTTCCGTGAAGATGCTGAGGAAGTCCAAATTGAGACAATATTAACAGTTTTGGCAGGTGTAATCGCGTCAGGTTTGTATTCCGGTTGACACGGTTCGACAGAGCTGATCACTGACAGCAATTTTTCACGAAGTTATTCTTAAGTAAGTATATGATTTCACTTGTTGAATTTGTAAAGTATTTATTTTGGCACCAGAACGTTAATTAATTTTTAGCAATTTTTCACGAAGTTATTCTTAAGTAAGTATATGATTTCACTTGTTGAATTTGTAAAGTATTTATTTCGGCACCAGAACGTTAATTAATTTTTCCTTGCTTGCACTAACAACTTCACCAAAATCTACGATCGTATATTTTTGGGTTTAAATTCACTGCATTAAGCACTAACTTCATTAATTATTTGTATTTTCAACACACCGGTTCTCAGTAGCACTATGATTTATGCCGTTGCTCTTCACTAATCAACTTTCGATTTTAAAACTTTTTCCCCCCAATTAATCGTATGTACAATTACAAAATGTTATCACAACTGCTCGTGAACAAAAAAACTCCACTCTCACACGCTTCAGTTCCTTTTTTTTTTCTTCTTGAAACTTGAATCCTCATTTCAAAATTCAAATATGTATCTCACAATATTCCGTTTTTTCGTTTTTATCAAACACTCATACGGCACCGTCATCCAGCGCAATTTTTGCATCTCAACCGCTCAACAGCCAAAACCGAAAAAAAAAACCTCGTCTTCAGCAAAAACTTTCTTAACAAAATTTACCGCCGACCAACTCCAATTCCAGCAAAAAACTCAAGAGCCTCTTCAATGGACGCTTTAATTTTTCTTGACCTGCAAGGTCCAGTCACCAAAACCAAAAAAACTCCTCCACCAACGATTAAAAAAAAAACCCAATCCTATCTTCCTCGCACAACAGCAAAAAAATCTGCCACCTTCTCGGTGCAGCGCCAAAATCAAAAACCTCCTATGTTCAGCGACAAAATCCAACCACCTCGTCCTCAGCAAAAACTCCACGCCAACCAGCCAGTCCAGTTTCCAGCTGATCCCGTTGCCGCCATCTCCCGCAACAATTTATCTGTCCAGCAAGCATCACCCGAACAACAAGCAATGCAGCTCAAATGCACTCAGGTGTTGATTGCATTTGAACTGCACCGCTTCATTGTTGTTGTTACTAATGTTCGAAGAACCTTAGTATTAAAATCGATTCGGCCAAAAATTCATATTTCCATATATATATATATATATATATATATATATATATATATATATATATATATATATATATATATATATATATATATATATATATATATATATATATATATATATATATATATATATATATATATATATATATATATATATATATATATATATATATCATAAAAAAATTTCAGTGAGATAATCTCGGGAACGCGCCATTCGATTAAGCTGAAACTTTCAGGATACATTGGTGTATATGCAGAATAGGTCCAGATTTTTTTAAATGTCAGTTATTGTTAACCTTTTGGCGCCGGCGGTCATTTAAGTGATATTTTTAATATACCTATTATTTCGTGCACAAATGATTTTCGCAAAAATAAAGTTAACGAAATAAATTTCTAACGTGTTTTACATATGAATCGAATAATGCTTTGGAATTTTTTAACCCTATGTGTGCGCTGGGTGCCTAAAAAGAGGACGGGAAAATTTGAAAATTTTTAAATTTCGATAACTTTTTACAGAGTTATTCAATCATTACGAAATTTTCAGGACATATTGATATTATTTAGTTGTAGCTTTGTGTAGCTTTTAATGAGCGTGCTGGCAACCCTGTAGCTAAGGCAGGCACTGAAAGTGAAAACCTCCAAATCATCGTCTCTCTTGAAAAAATGCCGTTTCTTCAAAAACAAGCCACTCATATGTAAATCTTGTGCTTTGTTTACATAACCAAAAAAAAAAAAAGATATGGTATAACGGGCACGCCTGGTAACCCTTGCCCAATTTACCTATATTTTTAGCATCAAAAACTTCTGTTCACGGAAACTCACGATCCGATGAGCAGAATTATTTGAAATTCACAGAATGTATTGGCCTTAAATAGGACCAAGTCTGATAGAAGTGATTTTGAAATGCTGTGCCGGTGGTGCCATCTTGAAAAACCACTAAAAAAGATAACTGTTTTTAGCCCTATAAATTCTGATTGAATCGTTCGATTTTGACGAAACTCACACAATTGCTGGATCTTACTTTAAACCACGTTTGGTAGAAATTTGGTCGAAAAATTCGATTGGAGCTGCCAGCTATGATAATTTTGGTGTCTTCATTTTGAAAAAAAAAATTTGGAAGTGAAAACATTCAAACCATCGAATATTAAATAAAACTTTGAAAATTTCATGTCGGACAAGAACGGTAACCCTCTCCCAGTTAACCTATATTTTTAGCATCAAAAACTTCTGTTCACGGAAACTCACGAACCAATAATCAGATACAGCTAAAATTTACAGAATGCATTGGACTTAAATAGGACCAGATTTGATAGAAGCGATTTTGAATTGTGGGCAAGTCTGTGCCAGTGGTGCCATCTTGAAAAATCACATAGAAAAAAACTGCTTTTTGCCCTATGAAATGTGAATTAGTTACCAGATTTTCATGAAATTGACACAGTAGCTGAACCTTACTCTAAACTCTGTTTGATGAAAATTTGGTTTAAAAATCCGATCGGTGCTGCCAGCTATGGTAATTTTTGTGTCTTTGGTTTTGAAAATTCGCTCAGGAAATTAAAACTTTTTGCCCTATAGCTTCCAGTGCAGTCATGAAATCAATACGAATTTCATACAATTACTGGAACCTATTATAAACATTAGTCAAGCCAAATTTGGTTGAAAAGCCATGATAGGGTTGCCAGCTATTGTTGGTTTTGTGTTTAATTGCAATATCTTTATTAAGCGGTTTTATCGTAGAATTTTCAAATGGTAATGATATTGTAGTGACAATAAACAGCAAATATTAAGTTTTCGATCATTTGAAAAAACTCGCTGCAGGTAACCCTAAATTTCTTTATACTCCTATAACTTCGAATGTAATTAAACAACGTGAAGCAGATTTGATATATTCTTGGCTTTGATACTGGCGAAAGGTTGCCAGCACGAGTCGGTTGTGCTACTTTTGTATCAATAAATGGTTACAGTTAGTATACATACCGGAAACATTTACAATGAAAATAAATAACCGATGTTACAATTCGCAAAGTTCTGCAAATTTTTCGGATCGCAGCCCCAAACACCAACTTCAGTTACAGTGCTGCAGGCACTGAGCATTTTCTTCATTGATGTTATATGAGATGCTGCTTTCAAAATTATGTGAAATAAGAAACTGATAACGAATATAATTAACCCGTGTTTTGCTCTCATAAACGTTGAAATTCATGCCAGTGGTAATATCTGAAACCTTCCACCATATGAGTTATAATGCATTCTTGAGACCAAAGTAAAACGTGGCGTTTGAAACAGTTTGGCCGTAATAAGCAGCACATGCGGTGGAATATGCACTCAAAACCTGCACGATTCTTCTACTGTTCTTCGAACATTAGTGTTTGTAGCGGTTCAGGTGCGCTAGAGTTTTTTTTTCTCCAGTGTTTAGGTGATGCTTGCAGAGCAACAACCGCTCGTTTTGTTTTTATACAGGCAATGTAATTCGAATGCCACTAGATGTCAATAACATTAATTGAGTGCAATGACATTCGAACTGCACCGCCTGACTGTTTTGTTTTGTTTTCTTTTTTACTAATGTTCGAAGAACATTAGTATTAAAATCGATTCGGCCAAAAATTCATATTTCTTTATATATATATATATATATGTACAAAAAATTTCAGTGAGATAATCTCGGGAACGCGCCATTCGATTGAGCTGAAACTTTCAGGATACATTGGTGAATATGCAGAATAGGTCCAGGTCTCTTTAAATGTCAGTTATTGTAAACCTTTTCGCGCCGGCGGGCATTTAAGTGATATTTTTAATATACCTATTATTTCGTGCACAAATGATTTTCGCAAAAATAAAGTTAATAAAATAAATTTCTAACGTGTTTTACATATGAATCGGATAATGCTTTGGAATATTTTAACCCTATGTGTGCGCTGGGTGCCTAAAAAGAGGACGGGAAAATTTGAAAATTTTTAAATTTCGATAACTTTTGACAGAGCTATTCAATCATTACCAAATTTTCAGGACATATTGATATTATTTAGTTGTAGATTAATGTGGCTTTTAATGAGCGTGCTGGCAACCCTGTAGCTAGGGCAGGCACTGAAAGTGAAAACCTCCAAATCATCGTCTCTCTTGAAAAAATGCAGTTTCTTCAAAAATAAGCCTTTCATATGTAAATCTTGTGCTTTGTTTACATAACCAAAAAAAAAAAAAAGATATGGTATAACGGGCACGCCTGGCAACCCTTGCCCAATTTACCTATATTTTTAGCATCAAAAACTTCTGTTCACGGAAACTCACGATCCGATGGGCAGAATTATTTGAAATTCACAGCATGTATTGACCTTAAATAGGACCAGGTCTGATAGAAGTGATTTTGAAATGCGGGCAATTCTGTGCCAGTGGTGCCATCTTGAAAAACCACTAAAAAAGATAACTGTTTTTAGCCCTATAAATTCTGATTGAATCGTTCGATTTTGACGAAACTTACACAATTGCTGGACCTTACTTTAAGCCACGTTTGGTAGAAATTTGGTCGAAAAATTCGATTGGAGCTGCCAGCTATGATAATTTTGGTGTCTTCATTTTGAAAAAAAAAATTTGGAAGTAAAAACATTCAAACCATCGAATATTCAAAACAATGTCCGTTTCTTACAATAAAACCAATCTGTATATAAATCTTATGTTTTATCTACACGTTCAAAATAAAACTTTGGAAATTTCATGTCGGACAAGAACGGTAACCCTCTCCCAGTTAACCTATATTTTTAGCATCAAAAACTTCTGTTCACGGAAACTCACGAACCAATAATCAGATACAGCTAAAATTTACAGAATGCATTGGAATTAAGTAAGACCAGATTTGATAGAAGCGATTTTGAATTGTGGGCAACTCTGTGCCAGTGGTGCCATCTTGAAAAATTACAAAGAAAAAAAACTGCTTTTTGCCCTATGAAATGTGAATAAGTTACCAGATTTTCATGAAATTGACACAGAAGCTAAACCTAACTCTAATCTCTGTTTGGTGGAAATTTGGTTGAAAAATTTGATTGGTGCTACCTGCTATGGTAATTTTTGTGTCTTTGGTTTTGAAAATTCGCTCAGGAAAATAAAACTTTTTGTACTATAACTTCCAGTGCAGTCATGAAATCAATACGAATTTCATACAATTAATGAAACCTGTCATAAACATTATTCAGGCCAAATTTGGTTGAAAAGACACGATAGGGTTGCCAGCTATTGTTGGTTTTGTGTTTAATTGCAATATCTTTATTAAGCGGTTTTATCGTAGAATTTTCAAATGGTAATGATATTGTAGTGACAATAAACAGCAAATATTAAGCTTTCGATCATTTGAAAAAACTCGCTGCAGGTAACCCTAAATTTCTTTATACTCCTATAACTTCGAATGTAATTAAACAACGTGAAGCAGATTTGATATATTCTTGGATTTGATACTGGCGAAAGGTTGCCAGCACGAGTCGGTTGTGCTACTTTTGTATCAATAAATGCTTACAGTTAGTATACATACCGGAAACATTTACAATGAAAATAAATAACCGATGTTACAATTCGCAAAGTTCTGCAAATTTTTCGGATCGCAGCCCCAAACACCAACTTCAGTTACAGTGCTGCAGGCACTGAGCATTTTCTTCATTGATGTTATATGAGATGCTGCTTTCAAAATTATGTGAAATAAGCAACTGATAACGAATATAATTAACCCGTGTTTTGCTCTCATAAACGTTGAAATTCATGCCAGTGGTAATATCTGAAACCTTGCACCATATGAGTTATAATGCATTCTTAAGACGAAAGTAAAACGTGGCATTTGAAACAGTTTGGCCGTAATAAGCAGCACATGTGGTGGAATATGCACTCAAAACCTGCACGATTCTTCTACTGTTCTTCGAACATTAGTGTTTCTAGCGGTTCAGGTGCGCTAGAGTTTTTTTATATATATTGCTGTGAGTGGCGGCAAACAGCTGGCCGTAACACACTGAACATTTTCATCATTTGTGTTATAGTTGAGTTTTGTTGCTTTGGATAAGGAATGGTTGATATGATTCTACAAAACAGTGTATTACGTCTTTCCACACTTTTTTGTCACTCAAAGACAATTTCTTCGAAAATTAGTTTTCTAGCGGTTCAGGCGCGCTAGAGTTTTTTTTTCTCGCGAGTTCCGCCACATTTGTTACCGCGTAACAACTCCCTCCTTACCCGAAAAGGATTTCCCCGGAAATCCGTCACCGATATCGTGTTCGCGTCTGTCCCGATAAAGGAGGAATAAAAAAAAAAATATCAACGGGTGTTTAGTTCAGCGTCAAGGAAATCGCCCTTATTCGAGAGTATCATACGTTTCGCCCCGTGATCAACCTCGGAACCTGCCTTTCGTCGAATGGACGTGAAATTATTTTCCTAAAGCTTTGACCTGCCCAGGGCACTTTGTTGCGTGCGTCTATATATTTTTTTCCAACGATAACTCTAAGCCCTAACCCAAGTTTGAGCCAAAGTTTACTTGCTAAGTAGTGGTTCCTGGTTCCTATCCGTCTATGTGCAGGTTTTATACTTGCCGTCCTAATCCCATTATCTATTTCCAGTTTATGTAACATCTAATTGCTATGTAACGAACCCTAATATCTACTCTACTTTTTGGCAAAATGTATTTTTTTTCCAACTGCAACACTTATTTGAATCTTTAATCTCTTAATTTAACTACAATTCATTTGATCATGTGTCTAACCCTAGCCCCTATTCTCCTGCGGATCTGTAAGTTTACACAGGTGCCATTAATTCTAATTCAGGAATCCTAACTCAAATAGTCATTCTTTTGCGGAGTGTCTAATCCTTGCTCACCCTACCTCGCGTAGGTATGTTGGTAAAGCAACACGAATTCCCATTCCCCGCCATTAATTCGAATAAATTTCTACTTGCTGTCTGTCTAATCCTAACTCCTATTTTACTTTGGGTATAAATAGATACATTCATTTTCATTCCAACTCCTATTTAACTTTGGGTGTAAATAGATGTGTATATGTTTATCAAACAACTCTTATTCTGATTCTTAGCCCCTAATCCAAATCAAATTTCATGGGTTGAGTATTTAATCTGGGGTCGTATTCTATTCTGAGTATGCCTGTTCATACAGCAACCCTAATTCTAGCTCCTAACTTCTAATTCGAATAAAATTTCATGGACTGAGTGTCTAATCCTCACCCCTATCCTACTCTGATTATGTATGTTCGTAACGAAACACTAATTTCTATTTCCTTACTTCTAATTTAACTAAAATCTTATTGGTTACGTGCCTAATTCTGGTTCATATTCTACTTTGTGTAGATATGTTTATCACAGCCCCAGATCCTCAGTTTCCCAGGCGTCAACCAGACGGTCCGGTACATTCACGGATCGTTTCCAATTCCTGACTTCCCGATTAGCACACGTTCAAGGAACCCCAAACTCGAATCCCACCGATCCGAACCCTAGCTATCTTCCGAACTGCCAGACGGGTTGGGTAGAGTGGACCCGAATCGTCACCAATTCACTATCACTGCCCACTGGACAATACCCACTACAATCTCAGGTGAACCGAAATCGTTACTAACTCCCTACCATGGCCCACTAGACGAAAGGGCACTATCATCTCACCTCGTCACAAATTCTGCATCTTATACTAACACCGCGATACGCCGATTACCTGAACCTGAACATAACCACCGCTTAATTCTGAATTTATTTTATTTAATCGTTCCGACAACAATTCACTTACTACACTAACGAACAATTCCTTATGCTATTCGCTTAATGCGTTACCACAAAAAAAAAATTCATACTTATATTCACTTATTCCGACAACAATTCCCGTATCGCAATGCCGATCAATTCAGGCTTCTTCCGACTACTTTTCGCGCCCACCACTCAACTATTCACAATTGTCATACAAACAAATTCATTAAATCAATCAAATCTCAATTATTTCGCAAATCTTGAATGTCTTTCTAAGCTAACTTACAATTACACGGCCTTTCATTGACCCTCATTCACATCCTCCATCGGGATGCAATTGTTACGTTTATCATGTTGTTAAGAGAGAATAAATCAAACTGGAACAAAATAAACGACTGATCTGCTCATCATCCGCCACCCAAAAAAAATCAGCTCCGTTCACCTTGATCGCCCGAGCTCAGACCGCCGTTTTCAGTCAAAAGCCTTTCAGTTGCTGATGCTTTGCCGTTTCATCATCGCCCGGCCCAGGGTTCAAACCTGGGACCTGTTGCGTGCCAAGCCGCCACGCTCTCCTTACGCCAACGGAGCCGGCGACTGAAGTTGATGTATCTTCCAATATAGTGCACAATATTCGGAAGCGTGGTTGAACTGGTGGGTCCTACGTCCACCTATTCGTATCCGATTACCCTTCTGGTAGCCGATGTTTCCTCCCGTCCAAGCGTTTTACCGCCAGCAATTGCAAAAGCACGTGATCGCAACTGAGTTCCGAACTAATACCACTTGTGTTCACTGGTTCTGGCTCCCATCCGAGCACTTTACAGCCAGCAAGTGCACAAGCACGTGATCGCAGCCGAGTTTCGAACTAATTCCACTTGTATTCGCTGGTTTTGACTCATATCCGAGCGCTTTACAGCCAGCAAGTGCCAAAGCACGTGATCGCACCTCAGTTTCGAACAAATTCCACTTGTATTCACTAATTCTGGCTCCCATCCGAGCACTTTGCCGTCATAAGTTGAAGGAAAAGAAAAAGCACGTGATCGCAGCTAATTTCCGAACTAATACCACTTGTATTCGCTGGTTCTGGCTCCCAGCCGAGTGCTTTGCCGTCAGAAGTTGAAGGAAAAGAAAAAGCACGTGACCGCACCTGGATTTAGAAAAATGAATTCACTGATGTTATCTAATTCTCGCTCCCATCCGAGCGCTTTGCCGTCAGAAGTTGAAAAGCAAAGGAAAAGCACGTGATCGCACCTGGATTTAGAAAAATGAATTCACTGATGTTATCTAATTTTCGCTCCCATCCGAGCGCTCTGCCGTCAGAAGTTGAAAAGGGCTTCGGTGTGTTTCTGCTTTTCGTCGCTCGCTTTTCTGAAACGGTTTCCTTCCAAGCTTCCAGGTATAAGCGCCGCGCATGATATTCTAGGCACCATTCCATGGTGTGTGACGCTTTTCACCATGCGGCTGATCTACCACAGTTTTCGGGCCGTGTGGGACTCGTGGATCCACCTGCCCATATTTTGGGAGTCAGTGGCGTGGCGAGGTTGCTCCTCCCGAAACATCCGAGATGTACATTGTCTGCAGCGTTTGGTATTATTCGCGAAAGCTCGCCGGTTCTCTGTTAGTTGTGGGTCGGTACATTATTTCTAAATTTCTTAACTCTATGTCATCAGCATCCGACCAATATATGACATAAGTCGGATGCTATGACTTCTCTCCTGCCTACGAGTGGTGGTTTCATTTATGCGTCATTGCCCTACTTAGTTGAGTGGTGGCGTCACGGTCAAAATAATCTTCTCGTGGCTGTCGTTATTACTAATGGTCGAAGAACATTAGTATTAAACTCGTTTCGCCGAAAATTCATATTTCTTTATATATATATATATATATATATATATATATATATATATATATATATATATATATATATATATATATATATATATATATATATATACATGTATATATATATATATATATATATATATTTATATATATATATATATATATATATATATATATATATATATATATATATATATATATATATATATATATATATATATATATATATATATATATATATATATATATATATATATACCTGTATATATATATATATATATATATATATATATATATATATATATATATATCAGCAAAATGATTTTCCGAGATAATCTCTGGAGTGGCCTATTCGATTGAGCTGAAACTTTCGGAGAACATAGATGTATATAGTAGGTAGGTCCACGACTTTCTCAAATTCAGATATCTAAACCTAAAATATCTAAACCTTTTGGCGGCGGCGAGCGTTTTAGTGAATTTTGAGGTACTCCTATATTTCCAAGCAGTGTAAATTTTCGTTGAAAAAAAGTATTGGGAATGAAAATCAATTATGTTTTAAGCTTGTCAATGATAAAGAATTGAAATTTTTGAGCCGTGTGTGGGTGCTAAGTGCCTAAAAGTAGGCAAAGAATTTTTTTTTCAAATTTTGATTTGTCATTACTTGTGATCAAAACATCGGATCATCGTGAAAATTGCAGATCGTATTGATGTTGACTAGGACTTAGCATATATATTGACTAGGACTTAGCATAAGGTTGTACGGGTAACCCTGTAGCTACGGCAGGCTCCTGAAAAAAAATCCTTCAAATCATTGACCCTCCTCAAAAATTTTTGATTTTTGGCAAAAGTTTCAAATCATTGATAAATTTTGACCTTTTTCCATCATGTCAAATTGAAATTTTGAAAATTCCCATTTGCACAAGAACGGCAACTCATCACCAAATTACCTCTATTTTCAGCACTCGAAAGTTCTGTTCACGAGAACTGACGACCGGATTATCCGATCGTAATGAAATTCACAGGACATGTTGGTATTGGCTAGGACCAGGTCTGATAGAAGTGATTTTGAAATGCGGGTAACTCTGTGAAGGTACCATCTTGAAAAATCACTGAGAAAAAAAGCAGCTTTTTGGCCTATAACTTCCGATTCAGCCATCCGATTTTAACAAAACTCACCCAGTACTTGAATCTTACTTACTTACTCATAATATTTGGTAAAAATTTGGTTGAAAAATTAGAATAGGGCTGCCAGCTGTGGTGATTTTTGTCTCATAAATCTTGCAAATTTGCTCAGCAAAATAAAGCTTTTTTCCCTATAACTTCCGGTCCTGTGTAGAAATCAAAACGAAGTTAATGCAGTAAATGGACCTTAATGTAGACCAAATGTCGTAGGAATTTCGTACAAAAATAATGAAAGGGCTGCCAGCTATGACCATTTTTGTAATTTTGTGGAATTTCTTTCCTGAGCGATTATGTCATTAGATTTCCAATTGAGAATGATCCTGCAATGAAAATTAACAACAAATATTAACGTTTTAAAAATTTGAAAAGTTTTGAGGGTGGTAACCCTTAAATTCTTTTCACCCGTATACCTTCCAGCGCAGTGATTCAATCCAAACGAAATTTACTGGTTGGGTTTAACTTAACACTAACTAACCAGCAATGTGCCATTTCCGTTAATATTGCACCAACAGATGCTTCAAATTACGTTCTCATATGCAAAGCATTTGCAATAAAAATAAGGAATCAATTTTTAAATTTTCCGAGTTTTGAACATTTTTCGGATGGCAGCCTCAAACAACGTTTAACCGCTGAAACTTTCGATGAAATCCTGCGATGAGAACGAAATTCAAAGGATAAATTGATTTAAGTATGAACTTGTTATGGTAAACTTATTGTTGCTTCGTTCGGAAAGTGTTACCAGCACTGAACATTTTCATCATTTGTGTTATAGTTGAGTTTTGTTGCTTTGGATAAGGAATGGTTGATATGATTCTACAAAACAGTGTATAACGTCTTTCCACACTTTTTTGTCACTCAAAGACAATTTCTTCGAAAATTAGTTTTCTAGCGGTTCAGGTGCGCTAGAGTTTTTTTTTCTCGCGAGTTCCGCCGCATTTGTTACCGCGTAACAACTCCCCCCTTACCCGAAAAGGATTTCCCCGGAAATCCGTCACCGATATCGTGTTCGCGTCTGTCCCGATAAAGGAGGAAAAAGAAAAAAAAACTCTAGGGCACCTGAACCGCTAGAAACACTAATGTTCGAAGAACAGTAGAAGAATCGTGCAGGTTTTGAGTGCATATTCCACCACATGAGCTGCTTATTACGACCAAACTGTTTCAAATGTCACATTTTACTTTGGTCTCAAGAATGCATTATAACTCATATGGTGGAAGGTTTCAGATATTACCACTGGCATGAATTTCAACATTTATGAGAGCAAAACACGGGTAAATATATTCGTTATCAGTTGCTTATTTCACATAATTTTGAAAGCAGCATCTCATGTAACATCAATGAAAAAAATGCTCAGTGCCTGCAGCACTGTAACTAAAGTTGGTGTTTGGGGCTGCGAACCGAAAAATTTGCAGAACTTTGGGAATTGAAACATTGGTTATTTATTTTAATTGTAAGTGTTTCCGGTATGAATACTAACTGTAAGCATTTATTGATACAAAAGTAGCACGACCGACTCGTGCTGCCAACCTTTTGCCAGTATCAAAGCCAAGAATATATCACATCTGCTTCACGTTGTTTAATTACATTCGAAGTTATAGGAGTATAAAGAAATTTATGGTTACCTGCAGCAAGTTTTTTCAAATAATCGAAAACTTAATATTTGCTGTTTATTGTCACTAGAATGTCACTACCATTTGAAAAGTCTACGATAAAACCGCTTAATAAAGATATTGCAATTAAACAAAAAACCAAAAATAGCTGGCAACCCTATCGTGGCTTTTCAACCAAAGTTGGCCTGAATAATGTTTATGATAGGTTTCATTAATTGTATGAAATTCGTATTGATTTCAATACTGCACTGGAAGTTATAGGGCAAAAAGTTTTATTTTCCTGACCGAATTTTCAAAACCAAAGACACAAAAATTACCATAGCTGGCACCACCAATCAGATTTTCCAACCAAATTTCCACCAAACAGAAACTAAAGTTAGGTTCAGCTACTGTGTTAATTTCATGAAAATCTGGTAACTTATTCACATTTCATAGGGCAAAAAGCAGTTTTTACTAATGTTCGAAGAACATTAGTATTAAAATCGATTCGGCCAAAAATTCATATTTCTATATATATATATATATATATATATATATATATATATATATATATATATATATATATATATGTACAAAAAATTTCAGTGAGATAATCTCGGGAACGCGCCATTCGATTGAGCTGAAACTTTCAGGATACATTGGTTAATATGCAGAATAGGTCCAGGTCTCTTTAAATGTCAGTTATTGTAAACCTTTTCGCGCCGGCGGGCATTTAAGTGATATTTTTAATATACCTATTATTTCGTGCACAAATGATTTTCGCAAAAATAAAGTTAATAAAATAAATTTCTTACGTGTTTTACATATGAATCGGAAATTGCTTTGGAATCTTTTAACCCTATGTGTGCGCTGGGTGCCTAAAAAGAGGACGGGAAAATTTGAAAATTTTTAAATTTCGATAACTTTTGACAGAGCTTTCAATCATTATCAAATTTTCAATACATATTGATATTATTTAGTTGTAGATTTGTGTGGCTTTTAATGAGCGTGCTGGCAACCCTGTAGCTAGGGCAGGTACTGAAAGTGAAAACCTCCAAATCATCGTCTCTCTTGAAAAAATGCCGTTTCTTCAAAAACAAGCCTTTCGAATGTAAATCTTGTGCTTTGTTTACATAACCAAAAAAAAAAAAAAGATATGGTATAACGGGCACGCCTGGCAACCCTTGCCCAATTTACCTATACTTTTAGCATCAAAAACTTCTGTTTAGCGGAAACTCACGATCCGATAGGCAGAATTATTTGAAATTCACAGCATGTATTGACCTTAAATAGGATCAGGTCTGATAGAAGTGATTTTGAAATGCGGGCGATTCTGTGCCAGTGGTGCCATCTTGAAAACCACTAAAAAAGATAACTGTTTTTAGCCCTATAAATTCTGATTGAATCGTTCGATTTTGACGAAACTTACACAGTTGCTGGACCTTACTTTAAGCCACGTTTGGTAGAAATTTGGTTGAAAAATTCGGTTGGAGCTGCCAGCTATGATAATTTTGGTGTCTTCATTTTGAAAAAAAAAAATTGGAAGTGAAATTATTCAAACCATCGAATATTCAAAAAAATGTCCGTTTCTTACAATAAAACCAATCTGTATATAAATCTTATGTTTTATCTACACGTTCAAAATAAAACTTTGGAAATTTCATGTCGGACAAGAACGGTAACCCTCTCCCAGTTAACCTATATTTTTAGCATCAAAAACTTCTGTTCACGGAAACTCACGAACCAATAATCAGATACAGCTAAAATTTACAGAATGCATTGGACTTAAGTAAGACCAGATTTGATAGAAGCGATTTTGAATTGTGGGCAGGTCTGTGCCAGTGGTGCCATCTTGAAAAATTACAAAGAAAAAAAACTGCTTTTTGCCCTATGAAATGTGAATAAGTTACCAGATTTTCATGAAATTGACACAGAAGCTAAACCTAACTCTAATCTCTGTTTGGTGGAAATTTGGTTGAAAAATTTGATTGGTGCTACCAGCTATGGTAATTTTTGTGTCTTTGGTTTTGAAAATTCGCTCAGGAAAATAAAACTTTTTGCACTATAACTTCCAGTGCAGTCATGAAATCAATACGAATTTCATACAATTAATGAAACCTGTCATAAGCATTATTCAGGCCAAATTTGATTGAAAAGACACGATAGGGTTGCCAGCTATTGTTGGTTTTGTGTTTAATTGCAATATCTTTATTAAGCGGTTTTATCGTAGAATTTTCAAATGGTAATGATATTGTAGTGACAATAAACAGCAAATATTAAGCTTTCGATCATTTGAAAAAAACTCGCTGCAGGTAACCCTAAATTTCTTTATACTCCTATAACTTCGAATGTAATTAAACAACGTGAAGCAGATTTGATATATTCTTGGCTTTGATACTGGCGAAAGGATGCTAGCACGAGTCGGTTGTGCTACTTTTGTATCAATAAATGCTTACAGTTAGTATACATACCGGAAACATTTACAATGAAAATAAATAACCGATGTTACAATTCGCAAAGTTCTGCAAATTTTTCGGATCGCAGCCCCAAACACCAACTTCAGTTACAGTGCTGAAGGCAGTGAGCATTTTCTTCATTGACGCTGTATGAGATGCTGCTTTCAAAATTATGTGAAATAAGCAACTGATAACGAATATAATTAACCCGTGTTTTGCTCTCATAAACGTTGAAATTCATGCCAGTGGTAATATCTGAAACCTTCCACCATATGAGTTACAATGCATTCTTGAGACCGAAGTAAAACAAGGCATTTGAAACAGTTTGGCCGTAATAAGCAGCACATGTGGTGGAATATGCACTCAAAACCTGCACGATTCTTCTACTGTTCTTCGAACATTAGTGTTTCTAGCGGTTCAGGTGCGCTAGAGTTTTTTTTTCTTTGTAGTTTTTCAAGGTGGCACCCCTGGCACAGAGTTACTCACAATTCAAAATCGTTTCTATCAAATCTGGTTCTTCTTAAGTCCAATGCATTCTGTAAATTTCAGCTGTATCTAGTTTTTGGTTCATGAGTTCCCGTGAAGATTTTGATGCTAAAAATATAGGTTAACTGGGGGAGGGTAACCGTTCTTGTCCGACATTAAATTTTCAAAGTTTTGCTTTGAACGTGTTGATAAAACATAATATTTGTATACAGATTGTGTTTATTGTAAGAAAGGACATTTTTTTGAATATTCGATGGTTTGAATGTTTTCACTTCCAAATTTTTTTTTTTCAAATTTAAGACACCAAAATTATCATAGCTGGCAGCTCCAACCAAATGTTTCAACCAACCAAACGGGGTTTAAAATAAGGTCCAGCTATTGTGTGAATTTCGTCAAAATCGAACGATTCAATCAGAATTTATAGGGCTAAAAGCAGTTATCTTTTTTAGTGATTTTTCAAGATGGCACCACTGGCACAGAATCGCCCGCATTTCATAATCGCTTCTATCAGATTTGGTCCTATTTAAGACCAATACATTCTGCAAATTTCAATTAATTCTGTTAATCGGATCGTGAGTTTCCGTGAACAGAAGTTTTTGATGCTAAAAATATAGGTAAATTGGGCAAGGGCTACCAGACGTGCCCGTTATACCATATCAAATTTTTTTTTTTTTTTATGTAAACAAAGCACAAAATTTACATATGAGTGGCTTTTTTTTTAAGAAGCGGCATTTTTTCAAGAGAGGCGATGATTTGGAGGTTTTCACTTTCAGTGCCTGCCCTAGCTACAGGGTTGCCAGCACGCTCATTAAAAGCTACACAAATCTTTAACTCAATAATACAAATACGTTCTGAAAATTTCGTAATGATTGAATAGCTCTATCAAAAGTTATCACAGTTTAAAAATTTCAAATTTTCCCGTTCTCTGTTTAGTTACCCAGCGCACACATGGGGTTAAAAAATTTCAAAACATTATCCGATTCACATGTAAAACACGTTCGAAATATATTTCGACAACTTTATTTTTGCGAAAATTATTTGTGTACGAAATAATAGGTATATTAAAAATATCACTTAAATGGCCGCTGGCGGCAAAAAGTAAACAATAACTGACATTTAGTGAGACCTGGACCTATTCTGCATATACACCAATGTATCCTGAAAGTTTCAGCTCAATCAGATGGCGCGTTCCCGAGATTATCTCACTGAATTTTTTGATGATATATATATATATATATATATATATATATATATATATATATATATATATATATATATATATATATATATATATATATAAATATATATATATATATATATATATATATATATATATATATATATATATATATATATATATATATATATATATATATATATATATATATATTTATATATATATATATATATATATATATATATATATATATATATATATATATATATATATGGAAATATGAATTTTTGGCCGAATCGATTTTAATACTAATGTTCTTCGAACATTAGTAAAAATATCAACGGGTGTTTAGTTCAGCGTCAAGGAAATCGCCCTAATTCGAGAATATCAAACGTTTCGCCCCGTGATCAACCTCGGGACCTGCCTTTCGTCGAATGGACGTGAAATTATTTTCCTAAAGCTTTGACCTGCCCAGGGGACTTTGTTGCGTGCGTCTATATATTTTTTTCCAACGATAACTCTAAGCCCTAACCCAAGTTTGAGCCAAAGTCTACTTGCTAAGTAGTGGTTCCTGGTTCCTATCCGTCTATATGCAGGTCTTATACTTGCCGTCCTAATCCCATTATCTATTTCCAGTTTATGGAACATCTAAATGCTATGTAACGAACCCTAATATCTACTCTACTTTTTGGCAAAAATTTTTTTTTCCAACTGGCACACTTATTTGAATCTTTAATCTCTTAATTTAACTATAATTCATTTGATCATGTGTCTAACCCTAGCCCCTATTCTCCTGCGGATCTGTAAGTTTACACAGGTGCCACTAATTCTGATTCAGGAATCCTTACTCAAATAGTCATGCTTTTGCGAAGTGTCTAATCCTTGCTCACCCTACCTCGCGTAGGTATGTTGGTAAAGCAACACGAATTCCCATTCCCCGCCATTAATTCGAATAAATTTCTACTTGCTGTCTGTCTTATCCTAACTCCTATTTTACTTTGGGTATAAATAGATATATTCATTTTCATTCCAACTCCTATTTAACTTTGGGTGTAAATAGATGTGTACATGTTTATCAAACAACTCTTATTCTGATTCTTAGCCCCTAATCCAAATCAAATTTCATGGGTTGAGTATTTAATCCGGGATCGTATTCTATTCTGAGTATGCCTGTTCATACAGCAACCCTAATTCTAGCTCCTAACTTCTAATTCGAATAAAATTTCATGGACTGGGTGTCTAATCCTCACCCCTATCCTACTCTGATTATGTATGTTCGTAACGAAACACTAATTTCTATTTCCTAACTTCTAATGTAACTAAAATCTTATTGGTTACGTGCCTAACTCTGGTTCATATTCTTCTTTGTGTAGATATGTTTATCAAGCCACACTAATTCTACCACCTAATTTCTAAGTTAACTACAAGTTCATTTGCTTTGGGCTTAACCCTTGCCGTGACTAAACTCTATCTCCTTGGCATTTATACGCAATTACCCTATTTTTATTAGATTTTCACCCCCTTTTTTTCTTAGCCATTGTGAATGCGATTCCAAGTGGAAGGCAAACGACAAGGAAGTTACATAATGTCTCTAAGGACACCCTTTTCCCCCTGGTTGAAGAGCGAATTGGACGCCACCGCGCAGATGTCGTGCACACGGCCCCCTTGCCGCTTAGTTAACTAGTTGACGTATGGTTTCAAATCCTTCGTGTGCCATACCCCTGCTTCCTTGCCACTGTTATCTACCAACAGGTAAGTCCATCCCGACACTCTTTTGCGAATCCAGAAAGGACCGATGTATTCCGGCGCCAGTTTTGCGGAGTAATATTTCGCCGCATCCGAGAGGGTGTAATTGTTCCGCCACACGGCCTCTCCCTCCACGAACGTGACGTCCCGCCGCCGCAGATTATATCGATTCGCGCTTTGCCTTGCGGCGTGTTTCATGCACTCCAATACATCCAAGCGTACTTTGGCCAGTTCCTCAGCTCTGGCCCTGGGCCCTAAAATATCCTGCCTTCCTCCGGGTTGTTGTCGTCCCTCATGGTGTGTCACCATCTCTCTGCCAAAATTGAAAAAGTACGGGCTGATTCGTGTCACCTCGTGTTTGTAGGTGCGCAGAGCACACGTTATTTTTACCAGGTCCTTATCCCACCCGCGGTGGTTTTCGGTTGCATACGACCGCAGCATACGCTTTATGTCCTGGTTCTTGCGTTCCGCTGGGTTGGCTTGTGGGTGATATAAAGCTGAGAATTTTATTCTGGTTCCATAGGACTCCGCTAGGTGTTTCAGCACGTTTCCCCGAAACTGAACGCCGTTATCACAGACCAGCCATTTTGGTGCCCCAAAGAGTAGAAAGACTTGTTCCTCTAAAATCTTACACACGGCAGGTGCGGTTGCCTGTCGCAATGGAAATAGCAGAGAGAACTTACTCACATAATCCAGTACGGTGAGTATAAAGACATGCCCTTGTTTCGATCGCGGTAATGAGCCCACTATGTCCACGCACACCTTCTCCCATGGTTGCTGTGGTTCTCCACTCCTAGTGGCCATGTAGCCGGCTGGAGCTCTCCTCTCCACCTTATTGGCCTGGTATACCTTGCACCTCTTCACATATCGTGTCACATCAGCCGACATCTTGGGCCAATAATATCTTTCCGTAAGTCTACCCAACGTGCGACTCGCACCCATGTGTCCAGCCTTTGGATCATCGTGTCACCGGAACATCACCTCCATTCTCCCCACCTTTGGCACCACTCGGTTCCACGCTTCTGCTCCCTCTAGCTCGGGATACCGTCCAGGCACATGCTTCCATAGTACGTTGTCCATCATCCGCCAATCCGCATAGCGTTCGGGTGTTTGTACTACCTTCTGCTTCATGGCTTTGTACCACGGATCCTCTACCGTCTCTATAGTTGTTAGCTCCCCTCCAGACATTAATCGTGACAACGCATCGGGCACCAAATGCTCCTTTCCTTTACGGTGAACAATTTCAAAAGGATATTGTTGGAGGCGTACCGCCCACCTGGCCAGTCGTCCCGTCGGATCCTTCAGATTACTCAGCCACACCAGTGAGTGGTGATCCGTAACTACGGAGAAGCATGCTCCCTCTACGTACGGTCGCAACTTCTCTACGGCCCACAGTACAGCAAGACACTCTTTCTCTGTAGTAGAGTACTTGCGCTCCGCCTTTGTCAAGGACCGACTCAGATAGCAGATTACTTTTTCCCCATCTTCATGCTTCTGAGTCAGTACTGCCCCCAGACATAAATCTGATGCGTCCGTTTGGATTTAGAACGGTAGTGTATAATCCGGGCAAGTCAGAATTGGTGCGGTGGAGAGCTTTAGCTTCGCCTGTGCAAAGGCAGCCTCGCAGTCCTGGGTCCATTCGAACTTTTTGTTCTTTTTCAAGAGGTTCATTAATGGTGCCGTCATCGTCGCGAAGTCCGGTATGAATCTCCGGTACCACGAAACTATTCCCAGAAACTGTCTGACTCCCTTCACGTTCGTTGGAGGCGGTATTTCTATCACGCTCTTGACTCTGTCCGGGTCTACATTCAATCCTTTTTCGTCCACTACGTATCCGAGATATTTTAATTGCGGCCGGCAGAACTCTGATTTGTCCTTAGAAACTTTCAGCCCAGCTTGCCGCAAGCGTCTGAATACTTCCCTCAATATCTCCAGGTGTTTGGTAAAGTCTTGTGTCACAACGATGATATCATCGAGATATGTAAAGACATATGGCTCCAAATCAGGCCCTTAGACTTGATCGATCAGTCGTTGCCACGTAGCAGGTGCATTTTGAAGACCGAAGGGCATTCGTAGGAATTGAAATAATCCTCGATGCGGGACGGTCAAGGCTGTGAATTTTCTGGATTGTTCAGCCATGTGCACCTGCCAGTATGCAGACTTCCCATCGAGCGAAGACAGGTATTTAGCATCTCGCAATTTGTCCAGCGTGGCGGTCACGTACGGCAGCGGGTAAGCATCATACTCTGTGACGACGTTTAACTTGCGATAATCAACGCAAAATCGGTAGGTACTGTCCTTTTTCCTAACCAGGATGTTGGGTGAAGCCCAGGGACTTGAAGATGGCTCCACTATGCCCAGCGCCAGCATGTCGTTCAGCTCCGCGTCTACATGAGTCTGTACTGCGGGTGAAACGGGGTATAGCGCTGCTTAATTGGTACCGCTGAAGTTCGGATGACATGTTCTACCTGGTTCGTATACCAATACCCTCCCCAATCCGTTGAAACTCCTCATTTACGAGCTGACTGAGCTCAATTTCCTCCCCCCGTGTTAATTGGCTCTTGGGCTTTAATTGGTCCGTACCGCCACCTTCCAACGCACTTACGAAATCCCAACTCTCCTCGCTCAGAGCCAGGACTAACCCAAACTGCCTGACGAATTCCACCCCTAGAATTAGTGCGTGAGGGAGCTCTGGAACCACCAAGACTCGCAACCAATTTACCTTCCCCTTCAGCCTCACATTGATAGCCACTGTTCCCGCAACTGCGCACCCTTGATTGTTAGCCATTCTGATGGTGCGCTGGTCCGACCGCAAGAGTTCTGCTCCCAGTTCCTGCAAAGCCTGCCATCCTTCTCCACCCACCACCGTATTAGAAGCCCCAGAGTCTACAAGCCCCAGGAATTTACGTCCCAAAATATCCACCTCCAGGTGTGGCCTGTTGTCCCCTTGCCTCTTAATCAGCAGGTAATGTATCTGTGCGTTTGTTGCGGCTCTCTCCTGTACTGGTATAATGCTCAGGCTGCCGCCTACTGAGCACGTCGGTCGTTTCCCGACATTGATGGCTGAGTCGGTCGCGATTCTCCTCCCCTGGCACCACCCTGGGCAGCCCCTTCTCTGCGAGCTACTTCAACTTGACTTCTGGAGTCCCTCCCTCGGTTCGGCATCCTACGACAATTAGGACAGGTGGCCTTCCTCATTCCCAAACGACCACAACCGAAACATTTTTGGGGCTCTGAACACTGTCGAGAGGTGTGACCTAGGTCTCGGCAATTCCAGCACCGTAGTTCCTCCTGCTGCAACGAAGCTAGTCTCGACCCTTCGGCACTCCCAACATACGGCTCCAAGAGCCGTTGGCTCTTCCGGGTAGAGGGTGGCACGTAAGCCTCCAGTGTAACGCGGGTAGCCTCTAACGAACGTCCCACTCTGACCAGATCTGCGATAGTTTTTATGGTCGTTAGGGCCAGTTGAGTCTGATAGAAAGGCGCTATAGTACGCCGCAGGATCTTTAATTTTTCCTCCTCGGAGCAGTACTGAGCTCGGCGCCTGAATAACCCCTCCATAACCGAAACATACACTCCCATGGACTTCTCGGGCCCTTGAGTGCGCCTCACGATCTCGGTCATCAGGCGGTCGTCGTAATCAGGCGGTAGGAACTCAGCCCTTATCTCGGTAACCAGCTCGAGCTTACGCGAGCGCGATTTGCCCTGAACCAGATCAGCGCCTTGCCTTCAAATATCTCTACCGCCGATTGGAAAAGTTGTCTGGTAGATACCCCACGGGCGTCCCGGAGCTCCTCCACCCGTTCCAAGAACGCACTCAATGATCCCCAGTCCCCACTGTAGCGCAGGCCCCATTTTGCTACCTCTTGCCCCTTTGCTACTATCGGATTTGACCTGGGCGTGGAAAATTCGGGCTCTCCGAGATCCTCCTCTAACTGAATTGGCTCGCTGGCTCGAGTCGGACCCTGTATTAGCGCCTCATCCGCGCCTAGTGCCTCCCACTCGCTGTTGCTGTCGTCGTCCTGATCTGGTTCCGTCTCGCCCGGTTCTCCCTTACCCTCTGCTTTTACCAGCAATTCCTCCATCGCCATTATTAGGTGAACTCGCAACTTGTGAGCCTCCTCGCCCATTACCTTCTTCTCATGTTGGGCATTCTTAAGGCGGCGCATCCCAAACTCGATCTTGGTCTTAGTCTTGAGGAAGTCGGATGATTTTGAAGTTCCCCGAAATACTTCGATCAAGGCCTGGATTTCGGTCAGTTTCTCCTGGACTGCTTCTAAATCCTCCTCCAGTGTATACGGGTAGTCTCGCACAGAAATCAATGACGTATCCATAGAAGCTTCTGCTCGCAGTGCCACGCGCAACGTTTTTCGCATGGATTCCACGGTCCCAGTCGGCTGTCCCCTGACTTCCAGCTCATAAACCAGCTCATCCTTGCTGAGCCGATCAATCAAGATTTTGGCTGTGGCGGACATTTTGCTTCTGCTGCAACTCGACCTCCGGTTATTGCCCGCTTCAACTATTTTACTATTATAGTGCTACCACTAAAGGACTTAACAAACTTTTAATGTTTACTAGCAAAGGTATTTATTTTTATTCTCTTTTATATACAATTAAAATTTCATTACTGCTTGTAGTTATCCACTCACGCTTCCGGTTATACAAGCCGCTTATTCACCGAAACCCCCGTTGCTTAGCAGGATGCTCCCTCTCCACAGTCGTCAACCTCAAACGGCGGACTTCCGCTGATCGTCACTGGAACTCTGCTGGGCTGCCCTGTCCTCAACAATTGCGTGTCCAAGGGATAACATTTTCTCCCGTTTTCACTAAATTATAACTCACACTGTCACTTACTACTTCAACCCAATATTTTTAGGAAATATTGAACACCACGTAAATTCCCCTTCCGCGCCTTTTTGGCCCCAAGTTGGGTGCCAATTGTTACCTCCCCTGCCTTCGGGAGGTCGAGGTCCGGACTGGTCCGTTCGGGTCCCGGTCTAATCTAATGGAAATGGGCGTGGGCGCCACTCACTCACCTCTGTAATGGACCTGAAGCCCCGAGTGAGGTTGGGCTTCCCCGAATCTCACTTTATTAAGCTTGGGCGCCACCACCCGAGCCGATCCCGATCTGGCTGTTGCTCCCCAACCCCTCGAGTTCCCTCTTCAACCCAAGTCGTAGAGTATCACTGCCCCAGATCCTCAGTTTCCCAGACGTCAACCGGACGGTCCGGTTCATTCACGGATCGTTTCCAATTCCTGACTTCCCGATTAGCACACGTTCAAGGAACCCCAAACTCAAATCCCACCGATCCGAACCCTAGCTATCTTCCGAACTGCCAGACGGGTTGGGTAGAGTGGACCCGAATCGTCACCAATTCACTATCACTGCCCACTGGACAATACCTACTACAATCTCAGGTGAACCGAAATCGTTACAAACTCCCTACCATGGCCCACTAGACGAAAGGGCACTATCATCTCACCTCGTCACAAATTCTGCATCTTATACTAACACCGCGATACGCCGATTACCTGGACCTGAACATAACCACCGCTAAATTCTAAATTTATTTTATTAAATCGTTCCGACAACAATTCACTTACTACACTAACGAACAATTCCTCCTGCTATTCGCTTAATGCGTTACCACAAAAAAAAATGCATACTTATATTCACTTATTCCGACAACAATTCCCGTATCGCAATGCCGATCAATTCAGGCTTCTTCCGACTACTTTTCGCGCCCACCACTCAACTATTCACAATTGTCATACAAACAAATTCATTAAATCAATCAAATCTCAATTAATTGGCAAATCTTGAATGTCTTTCTAAGCTAATTTACAATTACACGGCCTTTCATTGACCCTCATTCACACCCTCCATCGGGATGCAGTTGTTACGTTTATAATGTTGTTAAGAGAGAATAAATCAAATTGGAACAAAATAAACGACTGACCTGCTCATCATTCGCCACCCAAAAACAATCAGCTCCGTTCACCTTGATCGCCCGAGCTCAGAACGCCGTTTTCAGTCAAAAGCCTTTCAGTTGCTGATGCTTTGCCGTTTCATCATCGCCCGGCCCAGGGTTCGAACCTGGAACCTGTTGCGTGCCAAGCCGCAACGCTCTCCTTACGCCAACGGAGCCGGCGACTGAAGTTGATGTATCTTCCAAAATAGTGCACAATATTCGAAAGCGTGGTTGAACTGGTGGGTCCTACGTCCACCTATTTGCATCCGATTACCCTTCTGGTAGCCGATGTTTCCTCCCGTCCAAGCGCTTTACCGCCAGCAATTGAAAAAGCACGTGATCGCACCTGAGTTCCGAACTAATACCACTTGTATTCGCTGGTTCTGGCTCCCATCCGAGCGCTTTACAGCCAGCAAGTGCAGAAGCACGTGATTGCATCTGAATTTCGAACTAATTCCACTTGTATTCGCTGGTTTTGGCTCCCATCCGAGCGCTTTACAGCCAGCAAGTGCAAAAGCACGTGATCGCACCTGAGTTTTGAACTAATTCCACTTGTATTCACTAATTCTGGCTCCCATCCGAGCGCTTTGCCGTCAGAAATTGAAGGAAAAGAAAAAGCACGTGATCGCAGCTAAGTTCCGAACTAATACCACTTGTATTCGCTGGTTCTGGCTCCCATCCGAGCGCTTTGCCGTCAGAAGTTGAAGGAAAAGAAAAAGCACGTGACCGCACCTGGATTTAGAAAAATGAATTCACTGATGTTATCTAATTCTCGCTCCAATCCGAGCGCTTTGCTGTCAGAAGTTGAAAAGCAAAGGAAAAGCACGTGATCGCACCTGGATTTAGAAAAATGAATTCACTGATGTTATCTAATTTTCGCTCCCATCCGAACGCTTTGTCATCAGAAGTTGAAAAGGGCTTCGGTGTTTTTCTGCTTTTCGTCGCTCGCTTTTGTGGAACGGTTTCCTTCCAAGCTTCCAGGTAAAAGCTCCGCGCATGATATTCTAGGCACCCTTCCATGGTGTGAGACGCTTTTCACCATGCGGCTGATCTACCACAGCTTTCGAGCCGTGTGGGACTCGTGGATCCACCTGCCCATATTTCGGGAGTCAGTGGCGTGGCGAGGTTGCTTTCCCCGAAACATCCGAGATGTACATTTTTTATTTATTTATATTATATTTTATTATTTTATTTATATTTTATTATTTGCGAAAGTTCGCCGGTTCTCTGTTGGTTGTGGGTCGGTACATTATTTCTAAATTTCTTAACTCTATGTCATCAGAATCCGACCAATGTATGACATAAGTCGGATGCTATGACTTCTCTCCTGCCTACGAGTGGTGGTTACATTTATGCGTTATTGTTTTACGTAGTTGAGTGGTGGCGTCACGGTCAAAACAATCTTCTCGCGGCTGTGGTTATTTTTACTAATGTTCGAAGAACAATAGTATTAAACTCGTTTCGCCGAAAATTCATATTTCTTTATTTATATATATATATATATATCAGCAAATCGGTTAATAGAAGTAATCTCTGGAGTGGCCGATCCGATTGAGCTGAAATTTTCGGAGAACGTAGATGTATATAGTAGGTAGGTCCACAATTTTCTCAAATTCAGATACTCTAAACCTTTTGGCGGCGGCGAGCGTTTTAGTGAATTTTGAGGTACTCCTATATATCCAAGCAGTGTAAATTTTTGTTAAAGAAAAGTATTGGGAATGAAAACTAATTATGTTCGAAGCTCGTCTATGATAAAGAATTGGAAATTTTGAGCCGTGTGTGGGTGCAGGGTGCCTAAAAGTAGGCAAGGATTTTTTTTCAAATTTTGATTTGTCATTACTTCTAAGAAAAGCAATGGATCGTCGTGAAATTTGCAGAGCGTATTAATGTTGACTAAAATTTAGCACACGTTGATTTTCAAGATAGTGCGGGTAACCCTGCAGCTACGGCAGGCTCTTGAAAAAAAAACCTTCAAATCATTGACCTTCCTGAAAAATTTTTGATTTTTGACAAAAAAATCAAATCACTGATAAATTTTAACCTTTGTCCATCATGTCAAATTGAAATTTTCAAAATTCCGATTTGCACAAGAACGGCAACCCATCACCAAATTACCTCTATTTTCAGCACTCGAAAGTTCTGTTCACGAGAACTGACGACCGGATTATCCGATCATAGTGAAATTTACAGAACATGTTGGTATTAGCTAGGACCAGGTCTGATAGAAGTGATTTTGAAATGCGGGCAACCCTGTGCCAGTGGTACCATCTTGAAAAATCACTGAGAAAAAAAACCGGTTTTTGGACTGAAACTTCCGATTCAGCCATCAGATTTTGACAAGACTCATCCAGTACTTGGATCTTACTCTATATAATATTTGATGAAAATTTGGCTGAAAAATTAGAATAGAGTTGCCAGCTATGGTGATTTTTGTCTCCTAAATCTTGCAAATTTGCTCAGGAAAGTAAAGTTTTTTTTCCCTATAACTTCCGGTCCAGTGTAGAAATCAGAACGAAGTTCACGCAGTAAATGGACCTTAATGTAAAAAAAATGTCGTAGAAATTTCGTACCAAAATCATGAAAGGGCTGCCAGCTATGACAATTTTTGTAATTTTGTTTAATTTCTTTACTGAGCGATTATGTCATTAGATTTCCAAATGGAAATGATCCTGCAATGAAAATTAACAAGAAATATTAACCCTTAAAAAATTTGATAAGTTTTGAGGGTGGTAACCCTAAAATTCTTTTCACCCGTATAACTTCCAGCGCAGTGATTCAATCGAAACGAAATTTACTGGTTGGATTTAACTTAACGTGAATCAGATTTGGTATGTATTATGCTTTGCTGTTGACACAGGCTAACCAGCATTAGCCATTTCCGTAAATATTGCACCAACAGATGCTTCAAACAACGTTCTCATATGCAAAGCATTTGCAATAAAAATAAGGAATTCTTTTTTAAATTTTTCGAGTTTTGAACATTTTTTGGATGGCAGCCTCGAACAACGTTTAACCGCTGAAACTTTCGATGAAATCCTGCGAAGAGAACGAAATTCAAAGGATACGTTGATTTGAGTATGAGCTTGTTATGGTAAACTTATTGCTGCTTTGTTCGGAAAGTGTTGCTAGCACTGAATTATATGTGTTATAGTTGAGTTTTGTTGCTTTGGATAAAGAATGGTTGATATGATTCTAAAAAACAGTGTATTACGTCTTTCCACACTTTTTTGTCACTCAAAGACAATTTCTTCGAAAATTAGTTTTCTAGCGGTTCAGGTGCGCTAGAGTTTTTTTTACTCGCGAGTTCCGCCGCATTTGTTACCGCGTAACTATATATATATATATATATATATATATATATATATATATATATATATATATATATATATATATATATATATATATATATATATATATATTGGTATATATATATATATATATATATATATATATATATATATATATATATATATATATATATATATATATATATATATATATATATATATATATATATATATATATATATATATATTGGTATATATATATGTTCATTAACTAAATCTACTAAACTCAACTAGTCATCAGCAAAATAATCAAAATAATCATCGGCCAACAACCACTGACCAGCACAACATATTCACTCATCAACGCATCAGCGAATAAACCAATAAGTTCATCGATCGACAACCGGTAACTGGAGCAACGTACATACGCATCGACCCATCAGCGAATTCCACACGGTCAACCGTTTATTGCATTCAACAAATCCGTTGATCAGCAAAATTGTTGACCGAGTTGTGGAAACTTACATCAGCGAGTCGATTTCTAGAATGCGACAACAGCTTGAAGTCAGCAACTTCAATAAAAATAGATGATGCATCATGATAGCAGAATGATATAAATAATGTACGAATATCGGAAATAAATTGTGTTCTGTTTTACCTGCAAATTAAAACAAGTCGTTTCATTTTTCGTTTTCATTTCAGAACATTGGTCCTTCGAACCGGATAATTGAAGTACTGGTCCTCAGGAGTGCGCTACCAATTTATCAGAGGCATATACAGAGCACACCGGTATACAGATATACAGAGCACACCGCAGGCTAACGTCCAAATCGAAGCATTATGACTGACGCAGCATCATCGCAAAAATTAAATTTCGATAGCGTCAACCGCATCATCTCGAACTTTAAGAAGGATGGATCGAGCCGACATTCACTGGCGTATTTCGAAACCAGGTTAGCACGCCTGGAAGAACGCTGGAAAGCATGCGAGGAAATGCATGCTAACGCATATGCCGCATTGAAAGAAGATGGCGACAAGGGACTTCTGGCGAAGTATGTGGATGACTTCGGGGGCATTGAGGATTTAGTTCTGGAACACCAGACAATCTTCAAGGAAGGAATCTACAGATTCCAGCCTAGTTGCTCAGGATAATCGCAGATGTATACTACTGGAAATGAAGGCTTGCGACTGGAACGCATCAAGATCCCTGTGTTTGGTGGAAACTATGGGGATTGGATAGCGTTCCGTGATTTATTCCGCAGTATGGTTCATGAGAACCCAGGATTGCAAAACGTCCAGAAAATGCAATATCTTCGCAGCAACTTGAACGGCGAAGCGGAAAAATTGATCAGTCATTTAAACATAATTGACGACAATTACGAAGCTGCCTGGACACTGCTATGCGAGCGTTATGACAACATGAAGATCATAGCGCAAGAGCTTATGCAACGTTGGTGGGATGCCGGGCTGTGCCAGGGTAACCACGCGGCTAGCCTACGAGAGATGGTTAATACAACCAACCAACTCAGAGCGAGCCTTAAAACGCTAAAAATCGATGGTTTCGACCTCGCCACAGTGTTTATCCTGAACAGCAAACTTGACAAAGATTCAAGAGCTGAATGGCAAAAGCTAATAAGTGAGAGTACAGATGTACCCACTTTAAACAAGTTGATGACTTTTCTAACGCAGAGATTCACGATGCTAGAAACATTAGCTCTATCCAAGCCATGTTCGGAATCAAGGTCATCAAAAAGGGCCATCACGCATACCGTACAAGTCTCATTAGACCGTTGTGCCATGTGCAATGATCAGCACCGGTTGTTCGAGTGCCAGCAGTTTCAAAAAGCTACAGTGGACGTAAGACGGGAGGTGGTAAAAAACAGACGGTTGTGTTTTAATTGTCTGTCGAATAAACACACAGTCAGCCAATGCCAGTCGAAGAAGAACTGCAAACATTGCACCAAACGACACAATACTCTGTTACATACGACAGATGATAAGGTGTTCAGGCCACAACGGTCAGAAATGTCTTATTCCAAACCTGCCAACATTCAGGCACAAGCACATAATGCAATGTTGTGCAATACTCAAGTACTGCTTGCAACCGCACTGATAGCGATAAACAACAGTCAAGGTGAGACCGTAACGCTCCGAGCATTACTGGACATCGGCTCACAACGATCATTCATAACAGAAGCTGCTGTGCAACTGTTGGGACTACGACGCAACCATTCCAAAGTATCTATAGGAGGTATTGGATGTACAGATACAGTTACGACACGGGGAATCGTCGATATCATAGCATCTGTGGGAGCCGGTAAGCACACTGTTCCTTTGCACTTCTCCGCTATGATACTTCCTAAGATAACGACATTGTTGCCCGCTACTAGTATCAACGTAGCCTTACCTACCCGCATCAAAAAACTGAAGCTAGCAGACCCTGAATTTAATCATCCTTCGCGTATTGACGTACTACTAGGAGCCGATGTCTATGGCAACATCGTAACGCATGGGTTCATTCAAGGTAACCCATGCGCACAGAACACGAAGCTAGGCTGGGTTTTATTTGGATCAGCCGCTAATACGCAAAACAACGTTGGCTTTACGTCATTCGTAGCATTTGAAGAGCTTGACAAAGCTATTAAACGGTTTTGGGAACTCGAAGAACCTCAAACAACGGTAAAGCTGTCACCAGACGAACAGCAAACGGAGAGTCATTTCTGTCAGAACACACGTAGAAGGTCGGATGGAACATATGCAGTAATGCTGCCATTCAAAGACAACACCGACCGCAGAAAGGAACTTAAAGAATCTGTTCGTATAGCACACATTAGGTTTCGACAATTAGAACAGCGTCTCGGCCACCATCCTGATCGTCGGAAGGAATACCACGCTTTCATGAAGGAATATTTAACTCTTGGTCATATGGAGAAGGTGCCTGATCATCTACTCCAGAGTACGGACTGTTACTACCTTCCACACCATGAAGTGATCAAGGCAACAAGTTCCACGACAAAACTACGAGTCGTCTTCAACGCGTCGCAAAAAACAATGGGTGGAAAGTCATTGAACGACCTACTACATGTTGGTCCGGCAATTCAAAACAATCTTCTCCATCTATTATTCAGATGGCGAACCTACCCATATGTCATGGCCGCCGACATTGAGAAAATGTACCGGCAAATACAAGTTCATGAAAGTGATCGCGATTACCAGCGTATATTGTGGAGATTCTCAGATAAAGAGCCAGTTAGTCACTACAGGCTGAAGACAGTCACATACGGCACTGCGTGCGCACCGTTTTTAGCTATTCGCACTCTTCAACAACTAGCAATTGACGAACGTGATAACCATCCAGAAGCTGCTGAAACATTGTTACAAGATTTCTATGTTGACGACCTTCTAACTGGCTCGGATGACTTAACGCACTTGAAACACTTGCAGGATGAACTCACAATAACGCTTCGCAAGGGAGGTTTCCATCTACAAAAGTGGTCAGCCAATCACACAGAACTGTTGAAAGCAATCCCAGAGACTGACCGAGCGAATCAAAAACCAATAGAACTAGCTTTATCTGAAGAAATTAAGACACTTGGATTGCAGTGGCATCCTGCACAAGACGTTTTCTCGTTCAGGGTCCAGCCAGTCGACGACCAAAAGCTAACAAAGCGTTCTATTCTTTCAGAAGTAGCGAGATTATTCGATCCACTGGGATGGCTCCAACCTTGCATTATCATCGGGAAAATCGCCATTCAAAGCCTTTGGTTACGACAGTTAGGCTGGCATGAACCGGTTTCATCAGCTGATGTGAAGGACTGGTGTGAAACACGTAAACAACTATCAGCACTCGAGAAGCTTAGAATCCCTAGATGGATCAACTCCACAAGCAGCACGACCATAGAACTGCATGGGTTCTGCGATGCATCTGCGGTAGCCTACGCAAGTTCAATCTATCTACGTGTATTAGAACCAGAACCAGAAATACTCAGCAAATATTCGTCTTTACCCAAACTGTTCAAAGTAATGGCTTACATAAGACGATTTACTTACAACGCGTCTCATCCGACCCACAAGCGAATAGGCTCTTTAACTTTTGAAGAACTTCAGGAAGCCAAACTGAAGTGCATACATCTATCCCAGCAACATGCTTTCTCAGAAGAATTGCGCGCACTACGCACCAAAACCGAAGTACCCAGCAATAGCCACATACGCCGTTTAACTCCCCGCATTGACAGACATGGAACACTCGGGGCGGAAGGAAGGTTATACTATGCGCCAATCAGTGATGACGCAAAGTACCCAGCAATCATACCGCGAGGTTCATTTGCCAAATTGATTGTTAAGCAAACTCATCTTGCAACGCTACACGGAGGAACGCAACTGGTCCTAGCGACCAGCCGACAGCAGTATTGGATTACCAACGCACAGTCTTTTGTTAAAAGCATACTGCATGAGTGTCTCACGTGTTTCAGATCCATTGCACGTCCAGGAAACCAGCTAATGGGACAGCTACCACCACCTAGGTTCCAGATGGAAAAACCGTTCGCGCAGACTGGTTTAGATTACGCCGGTCCCATAACGATAAAATGGAATGGAGGACGTGGGGCTAAAACTGCTAAAGCTTACATAGCTGTTTTTGTTTGTTTATCGACCAAAGCCTTCCATCTCGAAGCAGTGAGCGACCTTTCAACATCAGCATGCATTGCAGCGATCAGACGGTTTATTGCTCGAAGAGGGAAATGTCACTCAATCTATAGTGACTGTGGAACCAATTTTCAAGGCAGTGAGAAACAACTGAAGGAAGCATTCAGAGAAATTGCAAAACGTAGTGAGGAGTTTCTCTTAAATGAAGAGATTCAGTGGAAATTCATTCCTCCCGGTAGTCCACACTTTGGTGGACTTTGGGAAGCTGGAGTGAAATCGATGAAACGACACCTAGTAAGAGCAGTTGGTCAGCAACTGTTAACCATCGAAGAATTATATACACTCTTGGCCCAGATAGAAGCATGCCTCAACTCGCGCCCTCTTTGCGAAGTAAGCAACGATCCTGCTGACTTTACAGCTATTACTCCAGGGCACTTCTTAACTGGATGCAACTTATTCGAAATACCATCTATTTCATCAAACAAGCAAATTGACCGCAAATGGGAAGTCATCCAGCAAATGCGGAAACATTTCTGGGATAGGTGGAAGCTCGAGTATCTCACTCGATTGCAAGAAAGACCAAAATGGTTGAAGATACGACCCAACATCCAAGTCGGAGACCTTGTACTTGTGGCAGCTGACAATTTTCCATCCACTCACTGGCCACTTGCTAGAGTAACGGAAGTACACCCCGGACCTGATGGTATAGTACGCGTCGTCTCGGTCAAATTCCACGGTAGAATAACTAGACGCCCGATCACCAAAATCTGTCGTTTACCATTTGCCAATTCGAATCCTGACACTCCACCAGAAGAGCCTAAGCAATCACCCCAGACGGGCTCAATGCTAGCAAGTACAAAGACAAATAAGAGGAAAAGAATCAAGATCGCGCCAATAGGAGACACATGGTCTGAATATTTTTCAAATTACTCAAAGAAACCAAAATCAGAAAAACCGCAGACTCCAACACTAGCGTCCCGCCTGCTGCTTTCTTTGCTAGTGGTGTGCTGTGTACTTCCACCAGTTAAGAGTAACGTTACGATCACCCAACTAACGACCGGATTCTACATTGAACACTTCGGAACTGCACGAATCCACAGAGGAGCGTTGAAAATGCAACTTCAACTTCCATGGGAGAATGTAAAGTATGATCAGACTGCCGTAGAGACCGTTATAACCAAATGTCGCGGTTTTTGCCAAGGCAGCTCAAGTGCAGCAACAGAAATTGGATGCTGGGAGTTAGTAAAACACTTAGAAGAATACAGAGATGAAATCATTCACAACATGAATAGTTTGAGGTTGGTCCACAACAGGAAAAAACGAGGTGTACTTGGAACTTTGTTGACAGCAGTTTTTGGTGTGAATGACGCAGTTTACGAAGACATCAAAGGTTTGTCTGACAATCAGAAGAAAATTATTCGTTCCGTGGACAGCCAAACCAAATTAATGCTAAAGGCCACGACAACGTTGAACAGTACGTCAGGAAGGATCAACACGCAATTAAACCGGTTTCAAGTTCAGCTCCAAAGAGGTTTAGACCGCATCAATGAATTCAGCAGTTGGTATAAGACATTTGACCACAACAAGGTCAACATTCATATGCTGGCTATCTTCAAGCAAGCAGAAAACTATTTAGATGAAGTCTATCATAAATATTCCAGTCTATTGTCCAGCATATCATCACGCTCAAGCATCTGGGACTGCATCAATATAAATAACGCTCTATAAGACATCAACCACACTCAAACGCTACTTCCAGATCATTTGCAGATTCCATATCAGCCAATGGAGCCAACACAAGTTGACTCTGATGACAACCATCTGAAGTTACTGGCATTTCTTCCTATCATAGATACGCGCCCTTACGATCTGATAAAACCTACACCAGTCCCATTCAGCGTCGGAAACAACACTTTTCAAACCTATGACATCCCATCGACAATATTGGGCGTAAACTACAACCTTCAGCAATATTTCGAAGCTTCATCGCATGACCTTACCAAAATCAAAACTAATCAATATCTTGTGGACATCAGTGTGCTATACGACGTCAATTCAAAACCCAACTGCATCATCAACGAAATGCATAAGGTATTTGGTAGAAAACCATGTCCAATACATGTTTTCAAATCACACATCATCATATGGAAACAGCTATACAATGCCAACTCTTGGATGTTTGCAACACCAACGGTGACCCCTGGCCAGGCTGTTTGTCACGGTAACCGCGAAAATATTATTCTCAACGGTACAGGAGTCGTTAGCCTTTCACAAGATTGCAGTCTTAGAGTCGAAAACTCACTGTTCACTGCTACCTGGGTTGCATCCACGAGAAACTTCGCTATTTATATTCTTCCACATTCACCTGCCCTCAACCAGAGTTTAAAACTAAAATCTATTCCTCAGCTCACAGCACCAGCAATCATCAAAGCTGATGAATCCTTCGGAGCATATGTTGAACAAGAACAAACAATGGTGGAAGAATATCAAGCAATCTCTTGGTCAACTATCCGACAACACGGAACGAGTATCAGCCTTTCGGTCGTCATCACTCTGATAATTATCACAACGGGCCTCATCTTAATTCAACGTCACCGAATGAAGATAAATATTACCCCAAAACAACAACAAACAACATGGTATGACCGGCCTACGTCGTCTACTAATTAAGAACCTCGTAAGGTTCATGGCGGGCGGTAATGTTCATTAACTAAATCTACTAAACTCAACTAGTCATCAGCAAAATAATCAAAATAATCATCGGCCAACAACCACTGACCAGCACAACATATTCACTCATCAACGCATCAGCGAATAAACCAATAAGTTCATCGATCGACAACCGGTAACTGGAGCAACGTACATACGCATCGACCCATCAGCGAATTCCACACGGTCAACCGTTTATTGCATTCAACAAATCCGTTGATCAGCAAAATTGTTGACCGAGTTGTGGAAACTTACATCAGCGAGTCGATTTCTAGAATGCGACAACAGCTTGAAGTCAGCAACTTCAATAAAAATAGATGATGCATCATGATAGCAGAATGATATAAATAATGTACGAATATCGGAAATAAATTGTGTTCTGTTTTACCTGCAAATTAAAACAAGTCGTTTCATTTTTCGTTTTCATTTCAGAACAATATATATATATATATATATATATATATATATATATATATATATATATATATATATATATATATATATATATATATATATATATATATATATATATATATATGTATATATATATATATATATATATATATATATACATATATATATATATATATATATATATATATATATATATATATATATATATATATATATATGTATAAATATATATAAAGAAATATGAATTTTCGGCGAAACGAGTTTAATACTAAGTTTCTTCGAAAATTAGTAACAACAAATTGATGACTTTTGCAAACATGATAAAAAAGAAAATAGCGCATCAGAACCGCTAGAAAACTAATTTTTGAAGAAATTATCTTTGAGGTATTTAAAAATGTGGGAAGACGGTTTACCCTTCTTTGTCGTATCATATCAACCATTTCTTAATCAAAGGAACAAATATCATTTTCTGACAGCATTTCCTATAACACATATGGTGAAAATGCTCAGTGCTGGCAACATTTGTCCAACACAGCAGCAATTAATCTACCATTAAAAGCTCATGCTTAATCAATCTTTCCTTTGGATTTCGTTTTCATCCTAGGATATTATCGAAAGTTTCAGCGATTGAACAATGTCTGGGGCTGCCATCCGAAAAATTCCCAAAACTCGGAAAAATAAAATATCGGTTGCTTATTTTATTGTAAATGCTTTGCTTATGAATACCAAATGCAAGCATCTGTTAGTGCAATCATGTGCTAGCACCAGAGCTGCTTCACGTTGTATTAAACCCACCCTTTGAGTTTCGCTTCGATTGACTGGCTGCGCTGTAAGTTATAGTAGTGAATTTAATTTAAGGGTTACCATCGTCCAAACTTTGTAAATTTTTTAAACGTAAATATTTGTTGTTCATTGTCATTGCAGGATCATTCCCATTTGGAAAGTTAATGACAGTATCGCTCGATAAAGGAATGTCAATAAATTACGAAATTCATCAAAGCTGGCAACCCTTTCATGATTTTTCAACGAAATTCCTACAAAACTATAAATGCAACAAGATTCACTAATCACATGAATTTTGTTCGGATTTTGTCACTGCATCGCAAGTTATAGAGAAAAATCTTTATTTTCCTGAGCAAATTTACAATATTTAGGAGACCAAATTGCCATAGCTGGCGATCCTATACTAATTTTTCAACCTTGTTTCTGTGAAATCTGTTTTAGAGAAAGGTTCACCTACTGCGTGAATTTTGTGAAAATCTGTTGGGTAAATCGGAAGCTATAGGCCAAAAACTAGTTTTTTTTCTAAGCGATTTTTCCAATTATTAAAGTTTTATTAAATTCTTGTCTACTGTTACCGTTATTTTATGAGTATCGCAATCTTAGTATTCACAACTCATCTCGTGACAGTTCTCGGTGGCGAAATAAATATCAAACAAAATAAATATTACCGGCGTTAGCTCACGCTCTATTTTTAGTGGATCTGTTCGATTTTTGCTGAGGGTGAAGGTAAGTTATTGCTCTTGTGTCGTGTCGAACTCTTCCTCCGAAAATCCGCGCCGGTCTGGTTTAATTCGGGAGATGATATGTTATGCTCCAAACAAAATGATCGTCGTCATTGCTACGTTCCGCGAACCGTCTTTTCCGCGTTTTTAGGATCTATTGCAAATGTAATTATTGCTACTGCGGTGTGCGTGCCCCAGTATTCATTGCCGCCGCCTCAGGTCTTTTCGTCGATATCGAACACGACCCATGTCTGTGACGACTGTCTCATGGCAGTTATAATTGGGTCAAACATTGGCCTAGGTCTGGGTTCACCGATCCGAACAGCACGGCCCATACACTGATCTGACATTCGTATGTATATCTATATCGCGCTTTAATTCTACGGGTTGTTACTGTCTGTTGTCCAATTGTGTCCTGGTTGTGGGTCTGAGTCGAAGTAATCGCGCCCCGCTTCTTTAAATTACAATGTCGTCGATTTTGTGTCGGCTATGCTTCCCCCTAACTTATATGAATTAAAATCTAAACTTTGTTACACACAAAACCTAATATCCGGTCATTTAGTGCATCGATAGCGCGGCTCAATCTCCATCGTTCTCTCCTTCCGAGGACGGTGGAGATTTTTTTTTTCATTTTTATTATTTTTTTTTTGTTGATTAGCCCGCGGAAATTGCCAACGCCATGACACCCCCTTCGCCTCAGAGAATTTCGTAGGAATTCTCGGCCTTTACCCCATCGATTTTCTCGTAATTTTTATACTCCGAAACGCGGTAAAACGATGGAAACGCGGTAAAATTTTTATATTCCGATAAAACGCGCGCGTCCATAGTTCGTTACCTTACCGTCTGATCGATATAATCGTCTGCAAAACTGTTTGAATTCTGGATGATTCTCAACCACTAGATTTTTCAATCACTACTTCAACTGAACTTTCATTCACACAACTACCACCAATATATGTAACTGTTTCGTCCAGTATTTCATTTCTGCATGACTATATGTTTCGTGACGTCTCTTTTGTAAGGTGAAGGCGCCGATAATCTTGTTATTTAAGAAACTAATATCCCTCGAACTCGTTTTTAGGATGAGCCGCTTCCAGGCTACCAGATATGCCGAGTATGTAACCAAGTTGCGGATTTGGCAAACACCCACTGACTGATAATGGAGAGTACCTTAAAAGAATGCCCCAAACCCAAACTATCCCAAGGAGGCTCTAAAATTTAGGCTGGACACGGACGATGAACAGGAAACCAGGGAACTTACGGTATTGATTTAATCTTATATACTAATATCAGTCTTCCATTAATTCACTTTATCCTAAGTAATATCAGTAATTCAGTCGCGCCGTCTTAGCCTTCTTAGCCAACTTAGTTTACCGTACCCATCACCACCAACTATCTACCTACGCCATCGACCCACCACCCACTTAACGTTAATATTAATTCATGCTTTCTCGAACTACTTAATATTCAATAATACTTACACTATAGCCCATCGCTCTTACTGTCTATTCCCATCACCTATTCTTAAATTATTATAGTCGCTAATTATACCTATCACTTACTGACTACTCCCACCACCATTTCCTAAATTACTCTAGTAGTAAAGTAGTATAGTAAATTACTATACTATAGTAGCTGATCATATGAATTAATCGCCAATTCTTTCTCTTTATATGTGTCATTCCACGTACCGCTTGAGATCCTTAGCATGCCATATACCTGATGCCTTCCCCTTTCCATCGACTAACTCGTAGACCCCTGCTGACGTTTGTTTAACAATTTTTAACGGACCCACAAACGCTGGAGCCAACTTCGCAGACGAGGGTTTTACGCAGGTAGCTGCTTTCTTCATTCTTCGCACCACTTCCTCGTGGATTTCCGCTAGAGTTCGAGCTCTACTCAATGGTGACAAGTCTCGTTGTGCGCCGCCCGGAGATTCGACCCTTTCCCGGTACGTAATCATTTCCTTCCCAAACACCAAGAAATAAGGCGAGAACCCGGTCACCTCGTGCTTGTACGTCCTTAGTGCGCATGCTATCTTGGCCAAGTTTTGATCCCATGAACGATGGTTATCTGTCGCGTATCATCTCAGCATACATTTGATGTCTTGGTTCCGTCTCTCTGCTGGATTGGCTTGGGGATGATACAAAGCAGTGTAACTTACTTGTACCCCATATTCCTCCACAGCTTGGCTAAACTGTCTTCCCCTAAACTGTACTCCATTATCACAGACCAGCACCTTCGGCACGCCATTTACTAGGAAAACATTCTCTTCTAGCAATCGGAAGACCGCCGATGCCGTGGCAGTGCGGACTGGTAGTATCACCGAATATTTGGTAAAATAATCTAAAATCGTCAATATATAACTATGACCTCGCGTCGACCTGGGCAATGGTCCAACCAAATCTATGCACACCATTTCCCACGGAGATTTTGCCACTCCTGCTCTCGTTGACATCAGCCCCACCAGTGCCTTCCGCTCTACCTTGCACGCCTGGCACACTTTACACTTCCTGACGTTTTCACGAATGTCCGACTGCATCCGTGGCCAGTAATGATTTTGCGCTACCCTTGCCAGTGTCCGAGTGACACCCATGTGCCCTGCTTTTGGGTCATCGTGACATCGTCTGAGGATGACATCCCTTTCTCCCTTTGGCACGACACGCTTCCAGACAGGATCCATCTTCCCCTTTCCCTTGCTACCAGACAATCTTTTCCACAAAGTATCACTCACCGTTTTCCAATCGCGATATCTCTGCGGCTCAGTCTACACCCGCACTATCATTTCTTCGTACCAACGATCCGACGATTGGGGTATTGTGATACTACTCACCTCCCCGATCGCCCGTGAAAGCGCATCAGGGACTAAATGTTCTTTGCCTTTTCGATGGACAACTTCGAACTCGAATTGCTGTAGGCGCACCGCCCATCTCACCAACCTGCCCGTGGGATCTTTAAGATTATTCAGCCAAATTAGCGAATGATGATCCGTGATCACTATAAATGGGGTGCCCTCGATGTATGGTCGAAATTTCTCCACGGCCCATAGTACCGCCAAGCACTCCCTTTCGGTCGTGGAGTACTTTCTTTCCTGAACCGACAAAGCTCTGCTAAGGTAGCACACTACTTTTTCTCCAGTGGCATGTGCCTGGCTTAATACTGCTCCTATGCCCACGTTCGAAGCGTCGGTTTGCACCTTAAAAGGGATGTCAAAGTCTGGACATGCCAGGACTGGGGCAGTAGACAGCTTGCGTTTACAATCTTGAAAAGCCCGCTCGCATTCCTCGGACCAATCATACCTCCGACCTTTTTTTAATAGGTCACTTAAGGGTGCCACCATGGTAGCATGGTCCGGAATAAACCGTCGGTACCATGATACCATTCCTAACAGCTGTCGCACATGCTTTACCGTTCTCGGTCGAGGATATTCACTAATGGCTTCCACCTTCTCCGGGTCTACATGCAAGCCGTCCCCATCTATCACATATCCCAGATATTTCAGCCGCGATCTACAGAACTGACATTTGTCTCTTGAGACACGCAAGCTAGCTTCCCTCAGACGCACGAAAACCTCACGCAACACCTCAACGTGCCGCTCAAATGTATCTGTAACAACTATTATGTCGTCTAGATATGTGAATACAAACGGCTCGAGTGTAGGTCCCAGAACCGTATCTATCAGTCGCTGCCACGTTGCCCCCGAATTGTGGAGCCCAAAAGGCATCCGCAAAAAGTGAAACAGGCCTCTCCCCGGCACCGTGAACGCAGTATACTGTCGAGAGTCTTTTGCCATTGGTACTTGCCAGTACGCCGACTTCACGTCCAGCGTTGACAAGTACTTCGCGTTGCGCAGCTTTTCAAGTGTCGTGGATATGTACGGCAGGGGATAAGCATCCTTCTCAGATACCGCGTTCAATTTTCGGAAGTCTACACAGAATCTATAGGAGCCATCTTTCTTACGGACTAATAAAATTGGCGAGGACCAAGGGCTCGATGACGGCTCAACCACTCCCAGCCGCAGCATTTCGTCCAGTTCCAAATTTATCTGCTTTTGTACGGCAGGAGAGACAGGGTAATATCTCTGTTTAATTGGTACGGCCGTCGTTTTAATCGAGTGCTCCACCAAGTTGGCGCAGCCTAGTCCATCCCCCATCAATTGAAACTGTTCCGTCAGTAGACTCGTTAAGATCGCTGTTTCCTCTTCGGACAAATGAGACTGGTTCCGCAGCATCTTTCCCGATAAGGACTCTACCGCCGCGACGGACGTCCATTGTCGACCCTTCATGTCCAACACGACCCCGAAGCATTTCCAAAAATCTACTCCTAGAATTATTTCTTGGGGTATGGATAAAACAACCAATGCGACCAAGTGACTCTTGCGCCCGTTCAGCGCGAACTCCAGCCGTACAGCTCCATTTACCACGCACCTTTCCCCATTAGCAAGTCCAACTTCCTCCACTTTGCCCTGGCTCAACGTTACTCCTCTGTTGACTAACCGAGACCATCCTCTTGCCCCCAGGATTGTATGACTCGCACCAGAGTCTAGCAGGCCCTCCATGACCACCCCCTCTACCTCTACTCGCAAGTGCGGGCGACTATCCTGCCCACTGTTCGCTAGCGCATAGTCCACTCGCGAAGACTTCTCTATTCGTCGCGACCTACTTCTAGTGCTCGCTCGGCCGCCTAGTGAGCACGCCGACCGTTTCCCGGAACCTGTGGGTCTGATCGCGCTCTCGCTCCTGGTTCGCTCGTCCTGGCTCGACACGTAGGGCAGGCAGCTCGCAGAACTCCTTGTCGACCGCACCCAAAACAACGCCTGGGTTCTGTGCATTCTCTCGACATATGACCCTCCCTCCTACAATTCCAGCATTGCAGACGACTCCGTCCGGATAGCACAGCAACTTGATCTAGGGTTTCTGCACTCACATATGCCAAGTCTGGCTCCAAGCAGCGTCTGGGTCGCGTATTGGGTGGTATGAAAGCCGCTACAGACGTTCTCGTTGCGTCCAGCGTCCGTCCCATTCCGACCAGCTCCGCGATCGATGATATTGGGGTCAGACTTAGCTGCTGCTGGTAGAAGGGCGAGATATTCCTGCGCAGTGTTTTCAATTTCTCCTCTTCCGAACAGGGCTGCTTCAGACGAGAAAACAGGCGCTCCATTACGGCAACATACACGCCCATCGATTCACCTTCACCCTGAGTCCGCCTGCGGATCTCATCCCGTAGACGGTCCTCATAGTCCGTCGGCAGAAACTCAGCCTTCAGTTCGTCTACCAGCTCGTCCCAACATGACACTAAACCGCGATTGGCCCTGAACCAGATCAAAGCTCGTGATTCGAATAGATCCACAGCCGCCTTGAACAGTTGCGGCTTAGAAAGTCCCCTTGCCTGTCTCAGCTCCTCAACACGCTCAAGAAAGGCATTCACCGACCCTGAAGCATCCCCACTAAACTTGAGACCCCATTTTGCTACTTCTGCCGGATTTGTCACTTTCGCCTCCCGTGGTGCCATCATATTCGTCATGTCACTAGCAAGATCCGCCTCATCTTCGCTGACCCCTTCCGTCTTCTCCACCAAAGTGCCCATAGCTATAATGAGCCGATTGCGTATCTTCCTCGCACACTCCACCTGCTCGGGAGTAACTGCCTGCATATGTCCGAGTCTACGAAAGCCAAATTCAATCTTGACTCTGGCTTTGATAAAGTCTGATGATGTCTTATCACCCGAGATTTTAGCCACCAAATCCTCGATTTCGACTGCCTTCGCCGTCAACTCCGTGAGATCGGTTTCGAACTCAAAAGGGTATGCCGCTTCCACATAGGACGTGTCCCGAGCTGTCTCTGCCTTCAGCGTTGCCCTGAGCGTTTTCCGCATATTCTCTACAGTATCTGACGGGAATCCGCGAATGGCGAGCTCATACGTGAGCTCATCCTTGTTTAATCTATCCACACTAATCTTCATTTTACCAGTATCCATCCGCGATATCAATAATAATGAAGAAGAATTATATCAGCGTTATCTCCGCTCCAAAAACTAAAATTTCGGTTAATACCCCTATCCCACGCTCAAACTTAACCTAATTCTAATTCTGAAGAATACTGCCTTCTGC
>OX376372.1:86270503-86323632 GCA_947369275.1 Nemotelus nigrinus | reverse complement strand
GGAGAAACTAGTTCAGCTAAGAGTTATTTCTTACATTGCTAGGGTAGTATGCAAATACTTGAGGGACAGAGCACTGTGTTATGATTTCAAAGAACCAAAGACCAAAGGCTTAAGGCGTAACAGCCGGTGTCCCCAAAAGGATCCGTATTGGGGTCTCTCCTTTGGAACATCATGTAAAATGACGTGCTAAATCTGAGGCTGCCATCGCATGCAACGATAATTAGGTTTGCTGATGACATAGTAGTTCTGGTATCTGCTGAAAAGTCAGACGAGGTCAAATCACTCGCTGACGAGGCGGTATACATCACGAAACAGTGGCTAGAGAATACAGGCTTCAAACTGGCAGCATCTAAGACGGAAGCGGTATTGATTAGCAGCCGCCGTAAAAATGATTCTTTTGAAGTCATTGTGGGAGTTCAAAACATTAGATCCAAGTTTGCAATTAGGTAAGTAGGAGTTATAATTGACAGTAGACTTAAATTTAAAGCCCACGTCAAACATGTCTGCAATAAGGCATCTAACGGCAGTGCAGCCCTAGCAAGAATGCTTCCTTACATCGAAAGACCAAGTCAAAATCGCTGAATCCTGATATCCAGAGCTGTGAGTTCCATTCTACTGTATGAAGTGCCACTGTGGGCACATCAACTAGCAGTGAGGCAAAATAAAAAGAAGATATGTTCGGTCTATCGACTAAGTGCCCTCAGGGTTATCCGGGGATATAGGACCATTTCAGGAGAAGTGGCATATGTGATAGCAGATATGATGCAAATTGACATTCTCGCAGCCGAAATGCAGAGACTCTACTTAAACAGAAACGCTGCCACAAAGACAGAGCGACATTGATCAAAAGAAGCATGACAAAGAAGAAGGGACAACAGTTCCAGTTGGTAGATGGACTGTTAAGCTCATCCTCGATATTCAAAAATGGATCAAACATCGTCATGAAGAAGTAACATACGATGTAACGCAGTTTCTAACTGGACATGGTGCATACCGAAAGTACCTATATCGCTTCGGCTTAGATGTCTCTCCAAATTGCCCGACATGTGGGACCAAAGAAGATCCGGAGTACATTCTTTTCAATTGCGCGCGGTTTCCTCGACACAGAGCCAAGCTGCAACGATACACAAACCTGTCATTATCGACAGAAAATTTGATTGACGTGATGCTGGCATCTAAAACAGCATGAACCGAGCTGACAAAAACAGTCGCGCTGATACACGCAATTTTCTTCAAAAGGTGGACAAGGAAAGAAGAAGAAATAGAACTGTGAGCAGCTAAAACTGACCGCACCTACGATGTTATACCGACTGACAGTCCCTTGGGAACAGAGCAATATATATGGTGTATATATATATATATATATATATATATATATATATAATATATATATATATATATATATATATATATATATATATATATATATATATATATATATATATATATATATATATATATATATATATATATATATATATATATATATATATATATATATTGGGTTGAGACATAAATACTTGCCGATACAGGCAGAGGGCAATTGAAATTTCTCTCAATTCCTTATTAATTGTAGTTGCGTGATCGTTTTGCTTTTAAATGACAGGTATGGGCTAGTTATTCTTATTTAGAAGTTTGACAGTGAGCACATAAATTTTCGTGAAAAATACAGGTGTTAGAAATGGAAAATTTGAAAGTGCATTTAAGACATTTTATGTTGTGGGAGTCTTAACATGGAAACAACGCTAGGACAACAGCTGAAAAAATATGCATTGTTTATGGTTGTGCAATAAGTGAATGATATGACGCTTCACGATGATCCAAGGCCGGGTCGGTCTTCCGATTTTGTCGAGAACTGATTAAAAAATTTTGGCAGAACAAACCCTCAACAAACACCGAATACATCTAAATTAACTGTGCGCCGGCACCTTGAGAAGCTAGGGAAAGTTTGTAAACTTCGAGTATGATTGCAATACAATCTCACTGAAAACAACAAGGCAAACAGAATGTCGATTGCCACAAGTCTCCTTTCAAAGAAATGAGCCTTTCTTGGCCAATATTGTTACAGGGGATGAAAGTGGATAATCTATAAATACGTTGTCAGGAAAAGGTAGTGGCTGGATAAAGACATAGCATCGGAATCTGATCCTAAAGCTAGTACTCATGGCAAAAAAATTTTATTGTGTGTGTGGTGGACCGCCAGTGTATCATTCATTATGAGCTGATGAATCGCAATGAAAGTTACAGCAAACGTGTATGTTCAGCAGCTACAGCATGTGCAACAAAAACTTATTAACAAGCGTCCAGCGTTGATTAATCGACGGCAAACAGCGTTACTCCATTACAATGCCAGGCCCTAAACTGCTTGGACAACCCAGGAAAATATATTGGAGCTAGGCTGGTTTGTTTCAGCTCACCTGCCATATTCACCCGACCTTGCTCCAACCGATTTCATTTTTTCCGCTCGCTTCAGCATTCCCTTAACGGAAAAACTTTTACCAACTATGGTCGGTTACTTCAGCAACTCGACTCCTTTTTTGCAACGAAGCCAAGAGCATTCTACGAGGAGGGGAGTGACACATTGCCTGATAGATGGCAACAAGTAATAAATAATAATGGTGAATATATTATATATAAGTCTATGAATCTGTAATTTTTATAATGAAATAAATCTATAACACAAAATCGGCAATTACTTATGACTCAACCCAATAAATATATAAATATATGTATATATATATATATATATATATATATATATATATATATATATATATATATATATATATATATATATATATATATATATATATATATATATATATATATATATATATATATATATATATATATATATATACCATATATATATATATATGTATATATATATATATATATATATATATATATATATATATATATATATATATATATATATATATATATATATATGTATATATATATATATATATATATATATATATATATATATATATACTCGTATATATCTATATGTATACAGGGTGGGTCACCAAAATCCGGACAATGCAATGAACATCCTTCAAATAAAGCTTTTTATTAAAAATGAAGTTTAAATGCAAAAATGTCTAACATGGCATTTCTTGCATCTATTTTCATTGTAATTATTCAATGTAGCCCCCATCAGCTTCAATCACGGCCTCCATTTGCGGTCTGAAGCGCTCGCACGCCCTCTGCAATTCTGCGCTGTCAATATTGGCGAACGCTACCTCAATGGCGGTCATTAATGATGTCAAATTTGAATGTCGAGACTTGTTGGTAGCCCTTTCAATCACGCTATATACGTGATTCTCCATGGGCTTTAAATCTCGACTATTCGGAGGCCAAAACTCCTTAGAAATGATTAAATTGAATCTTAGAAAATATGATCAAATTGCAGCGAGCCACTCGCTTCGTTCTTACAGCCCCAAAAAGCATTTGTCTCACCTTGGTCGTGTAAGAATAATATTGAAGGTCCTCCTCAACGATTCTCTGCATGAAAGGCTCGCTCACATTTACAATAGACGCCAGTTTTCGTAACAATCGCCCCGGGTTTTCCAGAATCGGCTCTTCAGTCCTTTTGGTGACTTCAGGGGTTCTCACGGTGTGTTCTTTTGAGTGCTGCTTTCTTGCCGGTGTCCTTGAACCTTCACTTGACTGTTCTTGAGCTTCGTATTAAGTAACAACCTCATATACAGTTGACTTCGGATATCGAAAAAATTGAATAATCTCCGGTGGTGACCGCCCAGCGCGAAGACTTTCGATTATCACGTTTCTTCGATTATACTCTCCACTTGGCTTCAACATTGCGACTTTTTTGAGGTACTGAATGTTCAACACATGTGTTAGACTATTTGTACGCGAATCGCGACCTCTCGAAACCTTATAGAATGGGCGGAAATTTAAATTGAAATTATTTCGGATTTTGGCGCCGCACCCTGTATATATATTTATATAAATATATATTTATATAAATATATAAATATATATAAATATATATATATATATATATATATATATATATATATATATATATATATATATATATATATATATATATATATATATATATATATATATATATATATATATATTGTTACCGTTTTGAATCTCTTGAGCGTCTACGCACCCCTTTTAGCACAAAAAAACAGAGGGGGTTAGTTTCGGGAGCCTGAACTCACCGGAGATGGGGTGGGTGGGCGCCACTCGCTTCCAATCCCGAAACTAATTCTCGTCCGTCGCCCGGAAGCGAGAAGTGGTGCGATAGCTTCGCGCACTATTGAAAAATAGCCCGAAAGGACACACCAGAGTTCACAATCTTCTAAAATATCTTTATTTCTTCGAATAATCCGTTAATCTAGCTACGACCTCAAAAATATGAAACGGTGCCGCGATTTAAACTTAACTATCTAACTCGTTTGCACTCGATATGTACTTAATTTGTCCCTATGTACAATTCAAAACTTATCCTACTTACTCTGAACATCATTTTTCGCGTTGCTCGAAATTCCAGTGCTCGAATATCCACTTCAGGACCAATCTTTTCGGACTGCTTCTTCAATTAATTCGCACCGCTGCCATTACCTCCGCAAATATTCACGACACAACCCTTCGCCAAATCGCTTCTTCTATCTCCGCCGTTTCGCTGAACTATTCCCTGCGTCAATTCGTTTTACACATTTCTTATTCCAAGGTAACGCTGGATCCCTTTGCCTCGGCCAGTTCAATCTCGCCAGCTTGATTTCGCCAACAATATCCCAAGCGGTCGCCTCCAGCTCGTCTCAAATTTTCACACCCATAAACCAACGACTCCGATCTTCAATCCTTTTCCTCTTCGAGTCGGCCAGATATGCCAATTTATGAAATAAAATTCGTCGGTTTTAAATTGAGCTCAATAGCCAGATTGCATGAGATCCTTACCACGTCCAGAAAAATAAGAGAGCGATCCATGTCATGATCGCCTCGCAGGAAACCTCGGCTCCGCTTCCTGATCCCGCTTAGACGTTATCCTAGATTATCCGTTTGCGAAATGAACATCTCAATGCACTTCAAATGCATTTCGGCCGTTGCACTCAGTTCCAGGTCATTGCACTTTCTCTCGTTAGAATTGAGGACTGGCAATGCCATATGACGATCTGGCGATGTTCCACATCCCGTCATTCCGCACTTCTGATTCTGCGCAGGTTGACCATTCGACCTGTCAGACTCGTGTCATACTGACAAATGTCAGATGTCTGTTTGTTTTTGATTTACCATTTGTGCGAGTTATTAAACCTGGTGCTTAGATTTCTTTGAGACCGCTGTCGTTCGAAACCGGGTCAGTAGCCTGCAGGATTTCAGCCTCCGGTAAGTTATCTCCTATTCTGCTTTGTTCCGACTCTGTTTCGGGCTCGCTACTTCGCTGGAAACAATAAGGGTTTTGAAATGGTGGCCGGCTCGAGTTTGTTTTGTGTATGGTTTGGCGTAGGTACCCCTTCGCTATAGTCCATGTCTGACTAAGAAGTGCCTGTGACAGTCATGCGGCTCGTTTTGGTGTCCTTGTCAGGGTCGAACCCAGCCCCAGTTGGATTTATCGTGCTGAATACCTTAAGATCAGATGTGGTGGTGAATCAGATCAGATGCGGTGGTGAATCAGATCAGATGCGGCGGTGAGCGTATGGGATCTGTCTGTATCTACTTGCGTCGGAATTATTCTGGTGTGAGAATTTTGTGGAAAATCATCGTCTGGCCGCGATCGCGTCGCCAAGCCATTACCGCGAATTCGGTTCGCATCGGAACGACAAGTTCAAGTGTATGCCGAAGTGCATAGATGCAAGTGCCTGTAGCGGGGAAGGTTGGGGATGTTATGGCACAGACTCCGACATGGTGGGTGACATGATTGTAGTTGGGGCCAGCCAGAAATGAGTTTCAGTCGATTTTCGATTCGTCAGGCCTTGGTTTTCCACCAACAATATCGACGAACGACACGCCATGGGCTGGAAGGACCTGGCAGATTGCCATCGGCTCGTTGTTTCAAGTCGTATTGAATTGATGCACGAATCTGTGCCTACCCATCTCGGGACATTTACGTATCGCAGGGTGCGGCAGGGTCCAAACTGCAGATCCTAGTCAACAGAATCACTACGATGTATATTTTACGCCATATTCCCTTTCCTAACTCCTACGACCTACAACATTGTGATTACCTGTCTCTAATTCTTAGTTCTAACCTCGGATAACATTAACCTGCTACATTGGTGTGTCCTCTTCTGACAATTGCTTGCCGTTAGGTCTAAAATGTCGATCAACCGTGACACCCCCCTCGCTTCAGAGAATTACGTAGAAATTCTCGACTTTACTTCTTTACCGGATTTAACGCCGTACTAAGTTTCAATCCATATACGATCCACACACCTTTGTACCTCGGATTCTCGAACGGCTTAAATCTTATTGGAATTCTGGTTTGTTCTACAACTCAATTAACTGAAAGACAAACATCGTCACTCACACGCCACTCATCCACGCGATCACTATGGTTCGTTGCCTACTTTCTAAACAAAAACAAAAATGATAACTATACTACTTCCTAATGCATGATTGTATGTGACGTCTAGTAGCTAGTATGGTTTTGGTGTCTCTGTACTTATCCTATGAGAAACTATTGCATATTGAACTCGTTTTTAGGACACTATGGCTATTTCGAATAATCTTATGGGAAAAAGAACGAGGAAGCGAAAGAGAAATAACTACTGACTAAAAATAGTGTGAATGAACAACAAAAAAAACAAAAAGGAAAAGGAAAGGAAAAAACAGGAGAAAAACTAAAAACCCAAACGGAAACACCAACAAGCTATCGGTATTTCGTTCATTTTTATTTAAAACAATCTATCATTCTCTTTAAAACTGACCCTAGAATATATTATGAGATATGACACTAACCCTCGACTCATATACAATATAACCCACCACCGAAAACTTGCTAACCATTCAACTCATTATTTGTAGCTTATATACCTTTCTCTGGCTTACTTAGATATTACATCCCACCACCACAGAAACATATCCCGCCACCAGAAAGACTTTTGAACCTTAGCCATTATTGGTTACGCTACCCTCCACCAATTACTCTATGTTTCGCTTACCTAACTATTTAACGTCCCACCACCAAGATAACCCTCTTATCTGTTATTTCCACCACCAAGAAACCTTGCTACTAAGCCGACTCTCACTAAATTCACCCAGGTTAAACCTTCTTGATATCAGCTAGCCAAAAATCCCTAAGCTCACTTTTTCCTACGTTAGATGGTCTCCTTCCTCCGGTTCTCCTCCAAAGAACGGCTTAAGGTCTTTCGCGTGCCAATAACCTACCCCCTTTCCCTTCATATCTGACAGTTCGAAAGTCCATGCCGATGTTCTCACCTTTACGATAAACGGCCCAACGAACGCCGGAGCTAGCTTGGCAGAAAAATTTTTCCTGGCATCAGACAGCACGTAATTTCTTTTCCACACCTTGTCGCCTACCTGAAAAGCCACTGTTCGCCGGCGAAGATCGTTTCGACGCTTACTTGATGACACAGCTCTCTGCATCCTTCCGACTACCTCTTCTCGGACTTCTGCCGACGCTCTTGCGTTCGACACGGCGGAGAAATCTCCTTCAGACTCCACCGGAGGCTCCATTCCGTCCCAGAAAGTGACCATTTCCCTTCCAAAATTTATGAAATACGGCGAGAAACCCGTGACTTCGTGTTTATAAGTACGTAAGGCGCAAGCTATCCTCGCCAGGTGCTGGTCCCACAAGCGGTGGTTTTCGGATGTGTAGCACCTGAGCATACACTTGATATCCTGGTTTCTTCTTTCCGCCGGATTGGCTTGAGGATGATATAGTGAGGTATAACTCAACCTGGTTCCGTATTTTTCGACTGCTTTCTTAAACTGGTTGCCCCTGAAATGTACCCCATTGTCGCATACGATTACCCTCCATATACCAGAAAGACGTTTTCCTCCAGGAGACTCCATATACCAGAAAGACGTTTTCCTCCAGGAGACGAAATACGGCTGATGCCGTTGCGTTTCTCATGGGTAACAGCACCGTATACTTTGATACGTAATCAAGAATTGTTAGGATGAATGAGTTGCCGTGTGTTGACCTGGGAAGCAGGCCTACCAAATCGATACAGATCATTTCCCACGGAATTTTTGCGTCCCCCGCTCGAGTCGCCATCAACCCTACTGGCGCCTTCCTCTCCACTTTACAAGCCTGGCATACCTTGCATTTTCTAACATATTCCCTGATGTCCGCCCTCATCTGAGGCCAATAATAATCTTGAGCAACACGGGCTATAGTCCGATCTGACCCCATGTGCCCCGCCTTCGGGTTGTCGTGGCATCGGTTTAGTATAATCGCTCTTTCTGCTTTCGGAACCACCCGTTTCCAACCCAGACTGTTCTTACCGCCGCCTTTATCGTCCGAAGTCTGTTTCCACAGCGCCTGCTTCGACCACCGCCAGTTCCCAAATCTCTGATGTTCATTTCGAACGCTGGATACCATCTTTTCAAACCACTCGTCGGGTACGGGGGGCACCGCTATGTCTTGGTGGTGGAAATTTTTGCTGGCATCAGACAGCACGTAATTTCTTTTCCACACCTTGTCGCCTACCTGAAAAGCCACTGTTTGCCGGCGAAGATCGTATCGACGCTTACTTGATGACACAGCTCTCTGCATCCTTCGGACTACCTCTTCTCGGACTTCTGCCGACGCTCTTGCGTTTGACACGGCGGAGAAATCTCCTTCAGACTCCACCGGAAGCTCCATTCCGTCCCGAAAAGTGACCATTTCCCTTCCAAAATTTATGAAATACGGCGAGAAACCCGTGACTTCGTGTTTATAAGTACGTAAGGCGCAAGCTATCCTCGCCAGGTGCTGGTCCCACAAGCGGTGGTTTTCGGATGTGTAGCACCTGAGCATACACTTGATATCCTGGTTTCTTCTTTCCGCCAGATTGGCTTGAGGATGATATAGTGAGGTATAACTCAACCTGGTTCCGTATTCTTCGACCGCTTTCTTAAACTGGTTGCCCCTGAACTGTACCCCATTATCGCATACGATTACCCTAGGGACTCCATATACCAGAAAGACGTTTTTCTCCAGGAGACGAAATACGGCTGATGCCGTTGCGTTTCTCATGGGTAACAGCACCGTATACTTTGATACGTAATCAAGAATTGTTAGGATGAATGAGTTGTCGTTGTTGACCTGGGAAGCGGGCCTACCAAATCGATACAGATCATTTCCTACGTAATTTTCGCGTCCCCCGCTCGAGTCGCCATCAACCCTACTGGCGCCTTCCTCTCCACTTTACAAGCCTGGCATACCTTGCATTTCCTAACATATTCCCTGATGTCCGCTCTCATCTGAGGCCAATAATAATCTTGAGCAACACGGGCTATAGTCCGATCTGTCCCCATGTGCCCCGCCTTCGGGTCGTCGTGGCATCGGTATAGTATAATCGCTCTTTCTGCTTTCGGAACCACACGTTTCCAACCCAGACTGTTCTTACCGCCGCCTTTATCGTCCGAAGTCTGTTTCCACAGCGCCTGCTTCGACCACCGCCAGTTCCCAAATCTCTGATGTTCATTTCGAACGCTGGATACCATCTTTTCAAACCATTCGTCGGGTACGGGGGGCACCGCTATGTCTTGGTGGTGGAAATTTTTGCTGGCATCAGACAGCACGTAATTTCTTTTCCACACCTTGTCGCCTACCTGAAAAGCCACTGTTCGCCGGCGAAGATCGTATCGACGCTTACTTGATGACACAGCTCTCTGCATCCTTCGGACTACCTCTTCTCGGACTTCTGCCAACGCTCTTGCGTTCGACACGGTGGAGAAATCTCCTTCAGACTCCACCGGAAGCTCCATTCCGTCCCGGAAAGTGAACATTTCCCTTCCAAAATTTATGAAATACGGCGAGAAACCCGTGACTTCGTGTATATGAGTACGTAAGGCGCAAGCTATCCTCGCCAGGTGCTGGTCCCACAAGCGGTGGTTTTCGGATGTGTAGCACCTGGGCATACACTTGATATCCTGGTTTCTTCTTTCCGCCGGATTGGCTTGAGGATGATATAGTGAGGTATAACTCAACCTGGTTCCGTATTCTTCGACCGCTTTCTTAAACTGGTTGCCCCTGAACTGTACCCCATTGTCGCATACGATTACCCTAGGGACTCCATATACCAGAAAGACGTTTTTCTCCAGGAGACGAAATACGGCTGATACCGTTGCGTTTCTCATGGGTAACAGCACCGTATACTTTGATACGTAATCAAGAATTGTTAGGATGAATGAGTTGCCGTGTGTTGACCTGGGAAGCGGGCCTACCAAATCGATACAGATCATTTCCTACGTAATTTTCGCGTCCCCCGCTCGAGTCGCCATCAAACCTACTGGCGCCTTCCTCTCCACTTTACAAGCCTGGCATACCTTGCATTTCCTAACATATTCCCTGATGTCCGCCTTCATCTGAGGCCAATAATAATCTTGAGCAACACGGGCTATAGTCCGATCTGTCCCCATGTGCCCCGCCTTCGGGTCGTCGTGGCATCGGTTTAGTATAATCGCTCTTTCTGCTTTCGGAACCACCCGTTTCCAACCCAGACTGTTCTTACCGCCGCCTTTATCGTCCGAAGTCTGTTTCCACAGCGCATGCTTCGACCACCGCCAGTTCCCAAATCTCTGGGGTTCATTTCGAACGCTGGATACCATCTTTTCAAACCACTCGTCCGGTACGGGGGGCACCGCTATGTCCCCTACCTCCGCGATTGCGCGGTACAACGCATCGGGTACAACATGCTCCTTGCATCGTCGATGAATCACTTCAAAATCGAACTGTTGAAGGCGTACGGCCCACCTCGCCAGCCTGCCGTTCGGGTCCTTCAGTCTATTGAGTCAGACCAAGGAATAAAAATCCGTGATCACCACGAAGCGCGTCCCCTCAATATACGGTCCAAGCTTCTCTATCGCCCATAATACACCCAAACATTCTCTTTCGGTGGCCGAATAATTCCGTTCTTGTTTCGAGAGCGCGCGACTTAGATAGCACACCACCTTTTCACCCGTTGGGTGTGCCTGGCTCAACACTGCGCCTATCCCTACATCCAATGCGTCCGTTTGGACCTTGAAAGGCAGGTCAAAATCGGGGCAGGCTAATACTGGAGCCGACGTGAGTCTCTGTTTACAATCCTCGAACGCCCGCTCACATTCGTCTGACCATGTGAATTTACGACCCTTCTTCAGCAGGTCGCTAAGTGGTGCCACCATCGTCGCGTGACCCGGGATGAACCGACGGTACCAGGATACCATTCCTAGCAATTGTCTGACCTGTTTTACGGAGCTTGGTCGAGGAAAATCCCTAATGGCTTGGACTTTCTCTGGGTGCAAGCGAAGGCCTTCTTCGTCTACCACATACCTTAAATATTTAAGCCTCGACCTACAACTGACATTTTTCTTTGAACACCCTGAGTCCCGCCTCTCTCAGCCGTACGAACACCTCTCGAAGGACCTCCATATGTCGCTCGAACGTTTCTGTCACTATAATCACGACGTCCAAATATGTAAAAACGAAAGGCTCAAGTGTGGGCCCCAGAACCGTGTCAACTAATCTTTGGCAGGTGGCCCCTGAATTGTGTAGACCAAAAGGCATACGTCGGAACTGAAACAGACCTCTTCCGAGCACTTTAAAAGCCGTGTACTGTTGGGACTCTTTGGACATCGGCACCTGCCAATACGCCGACTTTATGTCTAAGGTCGACAGATACTTCGCGTTACGCAGTTTATCGAGGGTTGCCGTGATATATGGTATCGGATACGCGTCTTTCTCCGACACTGCGTTGAGCTTCCTGAAATCTACGCAAAATCGGAAGGATCCATTTTTCTTCCGTACCAATAGTATAGGAGAGGACCAGGCGCTCGTTGTCCTCTATCTCGGTCACCTTAGCCAGCATCTCTGAGTGGTCTACCTCAAAATCGAATGGATAGTCGGGTTCAACATAAGACGTATCCAATGCTGACTCAAACCTTAGCGTAGCCCTAAACGTGTTCCTCATAGCGTCAACGGTGTCTGCTGGAAACCCGCGGATGGCGAGTTCATAAATGAGCTCGTCTTGGCTCAGACGATCTACCAAGATCTTCATTTTTTACCGCCAAGAAAAGACAGCCCTCCCGAGCAAAATATTCCCTGAAAGTTCGTGAAACTCAAGATACCTCACTAACAACCAAACACCCACCTGGAACTCAATAGTAACGATAAAATCACGTATGCTACGTTGAAAACCTGGAAAAGAACGGCCTCTTACCAACTAACCTATACTATCCTGCACTCACACCTCAGTCACCATTTATCCCGTATAGTTTGCCTATATACATTCACACACGTTCCTTTTATTTTTCCTTACGACACGCACCTTGATTCACCAAATCCAGAATTCAAATAGTTTTTCTTTTATATTGTGTTTTCAAAAAGATAAATAGATATAGATAGATGATAACATCATGAGAATAGTTCTGTGGCGGCTCTGTGAGAAAATGAAAATTGAAATACGCCGCCCTTTTGGATTCTCATCAATCCATGACAGGCGTGAAAAACAGCAGCAGAAGATTACCTTCGCCAACAGTGTACATCAACACCCAAATATATATATATGTTTGATTTTAAATAAATAATCATTTATATTTTACTATTTTATTAACAGCTTAAGCTAACAATCGATAAGCCAAAGTTGTGACCCCGAGAGCGAACAAGCAACTTCAGGAGTAAAAGACAATTTCGACAGTCATGCCGATTGTAGAAGATGGAGTTGGGACAAGTGCAGCCACGGGAGCTGTCCAATCAAATGCTGTGTCGGTTCGGCTGCCAGAATTCACACCATCAAAGCCGGCACTCTGGTTTGCTCTGATCGAACGCTACTTCGATACTGCAAGAATTACGGCAGAATCGGCTAAATTTAGTCATGCGGTCTTAGCCCTTGGTGCACGTTATACCATCGAAGTCGAAGACGTCATATTGAACCCTCACGCCACACATCCATTTACCACGTTGAAGGACACACTCGTCAAATGACTCAGTGCATCACAGGAGGACAAAACACGCGAACTGCTCGAGAAAGCTGTGATCGGTGACAGAAAACCGTCTCAATTTCTACGCGAGTTACGATCACTCGGAGGAACAGTTTTCACCGATGAGGTCATCCGTACAATATGGTCTAGCAGGCTTCCTGCTACCATTCAAGCAATTTTAGCGACGCAGCAAAATCAGTCGTTAAACCAACTCGCCGATCTCGCGGACACGATTGCTGCAACATTCAAGGGAAACACGCAACAGCTGTCCGAAATCACACAGGCTTCACCATCGTTCGAAAGTGCCCTCGATTTGAGAATGGCACAAATGATGCTGGAGCTCCGAAAAGACATGACCAGCATAATCAAGCAAGAGGTAGACTCGCGACGCTTATCAACACGCACGGCGGAGCGTGGATCAAGGCGAACGCGGACACGTTCACACTCACGTAGCTACTCAAGTTCGAGAAGACGGCATGACAACAAGTACTGTTGGTACCACAACGAATTCGGAGCCGACGCAAGAAAATGCACACCTCCTTGTTCATTTTCGGCCGCGGAAAACGTAAACGGCAGTCGTTGATGGCGGCCAACGATTACAGCCACAAATCTTGCCGCCTATTCATTATGGACCATAGCTCTAAAAAACAATTCCTGATTGACACCGGAGCCGATCTGTGTGTGTATCCACGATCATGGATCCACGGTTCACTCAAGAAAACCACATATGAACTCGCGGCAGCCAACGGAACACCAATCGCAACATACGGGTTTTCAGCTCTACCAGTTGATCTTGGTCTACGTCGTGCATTTCAATGGAATTTCGTCATTGCAGACATTCCAAAACCAATCATTGGAGCCGATTTCTTAAACCATTTTGGGTTACTAGTGGACATCCAGGGCAGTCAGCTCATCGATAAGCTGACCCAACTAACATCTCGCGGCCAGGTGTTTTCATCAAATATACACAGCGTTAAACTCATCTCCGGTACCTCACCATATCACCAGCTCCTCGCTGAGTTTCCCGACATCACCCGCCCTGACGGACGTGCACCCGTTGTACGACATACCACCAAGCACTACATACAAACAATATCAGGACCGCCTACTGCTGCCAAACCACGACGCCTCGCACCCGACAAACTCGTTATTGCACGCAAGGAGTTTGACACGATGATTCAACTAGGAACGGCACGACCATCCTCTAGCAGCTGGGCTTCACCGTTACATATGACGAAAAAGAAAGATGGGAGCTGGCGTCCCTGCGGAGATTACAGGGCACACAACGCACGCACGGTTCCAGATCGATACCCAGTGCGTCACATTCACGATTTTGCGCAAACACTTCAAGGCAAGAGCATCCTCTCCAAAATCGATTTGGTTCGAGCGTACAACCAAATTCCCGTTGCGGAAGAAGACGTGCAAAAAACAGCCATTACAACCCCATTCGGCCTCTACGAGTTCGCATTTATGAGTTTCGGACTGCGCAATGCTTCGCAAACCTTCCAACGTTTTATCGACGAGGTACTGCGTGGATTAGACTTTGCATATTTCTACATCGACGACATCCTCGTGGCCTCTGAGAACGACGATCAGCATCGAAAACATCTCCGACAGATATTCCAACGCCTCAACAAGTACGGAATAGTTATCAATGTACCAATATGCGAATTCGGGGTCAGCAAAATCTCATTTCTCGGCTACGTTATCTGCGGCAAAGGCATCAGACCGTTGCAAGAGAAAATCAGTGCAATTCTGGACTATCCAAAACCGAAGACAGCAAAACAACTTCGTCGTTTCATCGGCATGGTCAATTTTTACAGAATTGGCATGCCAAATACAGCACGCACGCAAGCCTCCTTAAACGAACTACTACAAGGCAAGATCAAAGGCAATGCTCCATTGGAGTGGACACACAAAGCAATACAAGCATTAGAAAACACCAAAAGAGATCTGGCGCAGGCTACGATGCTCGCACATCCACAAATCGGTGCAAAACTTGCAATGATGTGTGACGCCTCTGATTTTTCGGTGGGAGCCGCACTACAGCAGTGGGTGAACGACAAATGGGAACCACTAGCATTTTTCTCGAAGAAACTGAAACCTGCAGAAACTTGCTACAGCGCGTTTGATCGAGAGCTCCTGGCCATCTATATGGCAATCAAACAATTTCGCCACATGCTGGAAGCACGAGTATTCACAGTCTACACAGATCACATGCCATTAACGTTTGCATTCCGACAAAAGCTCGAAAAGGCTTCTCCACGACAATCCAGGCACCTCGATTTCATCAGTCACTTTACGACTGACATACAGCATGTATCAGGCAAGGACAATATAGTAGCCGACGCACTCTCACGCATTGAGTCACTAGAGGCGCCCATCAACTATACAGAACTTGCGAAATCACAGGAAGTTGACGAGGAGCTGAAAACTCTATTGCATTCAGCATCAAGCTTAAAACTTAAGAAATTTCAGATACCAGGTACAAATGTGCAAGTTCTTTGTGACACATCAACTGCAAAATTGCGACCATACATCACACCGGCATTCAGAAAAGCAGCATTCACCTCTATTCACCGCCTCGCTCACCCGGGACCCAAAACGTCAGCAAAGCTCGTTACCCAACGATATGTTTGGCCTTCCGTGAAGAAAGACTGTCGTACGTACACACGAGCATGCATACAATGCTAACAATCAAAAATTTCCCGACACGTGCATGCGCCTGTTGGAAATTTTCCACCACCGTCTGCCAGGTTGGAACACATACACCTGGACATTATCATCATGCCACCGTCAGAAGGGCAGCGATACTGCCTCACGTACGTCGATCGCTACACACGATGGCCCGAAGCCATTCCCATGGCTGATCAAGAAGCCGAAACAGTGGCTCGAGCATTTTGGAAAAACTGGATAGTACGTTTCGGCCCACCGCATCGCATCACGACCGATCAAGGACGCCAATTCGAATCGCAGCTCTTTCAAACACTAAACCGTTTAGCAGGTACCAGCCACCTACGAACAACCGCATATCATCCACAGGCAAACGGAATGGTGGAACGCTTTCACCGCGATCTGAAGGCTGCGATTCGATGCCACAAAGACGACCAATGGACCAGGATTCTTAATACTGTACTCATGGGTATACGTGCAAATCATCGCGAAGATCTGAGGTTTTCCCCGGCAGAACTACTCTACGGCCAACCCATGCGCCTACCCGGCGAATTTTTCGGTCCTACTTCGCATGACAACGACGCAGCCTCGTTTATCAAGGAGTTGCGACGACATTTCAACCTAATGCAACCAGTACCCATCACCCGCTACGGCGAACGCACACCTTTCGTGTTCAAGGATTTATCAACAACGACGCATGTTTTCATCCGGCATGACGCGGTAAAAACCTCTCTCCAATGCCATACGACGGACCTTACGAAGTAATCAAACGAGGCAGCAAAACGTTCGTAATTAACGTTCGCAACAAAGAAGTGACAGTCTCCATCGACAGACTAAAACCGGCGTTCATGCTAAGCCAAACGTCACCTGAAGGCCATAAAGCCATCATACAACAGCATCAACCTAACCGGCAGCAGCAACAACCACCACCACCAAGGCGTCGAACAGGACGACAAGTCCGTTTTGTTGACCGCTACCAAGCCGGCTATTAGCAACTACGACACATCTTCACACACCAACAACTTCATCGTGATTAAATCACTGGCAGGGGGGTACTGTGGCGGCTCTGTGGGAAAATGAAAATTGAAATACGCCGCCCTTTTGGATTCTCATCAATCCATGACAGGCGTGAAAAAGAGCAGCAGAAGATTACCTTCGCCAACAGTGTACATAACACCCAAATATATATATGTTTGATTTTAAATAAATAATCATTTATATTTTACTATTTTATTAACAGCTTAAGCTAACAATTGATAAGCCAAAGTTCTATCCACTTTTACGAATTTAAGCTTCGAGAATATTCACATCAACCTCAAAATCGTGATAATGCAGCCGTTATCGCGTGAATTACTCTCAAATCTATCTTTAAAATAACTATGAATATCGATTTTACGCGCCTAACTGCCTTCCCACAATTTGGGACTTGGCTCGACGAGTTTTCCCGAGTACCGTTTTTCGCCGTTGTACCGTTAGTTGCCGATATTAGGCCTCACGTTGGGCACCAATTTGTTACCGTTTTGAATCTCTTGAGCGTCTACGCACCCCTTTTAGCACAAAAAAACAGAGAGGGTTAGTTTCGGGAGCCTGAACTCACCGGAGATGGGGTGGGTGGGCGCCACTCGCTTCATATCCCGAAACTAATTCTCGTCCGTCGCCCGGAAGCGAGAAGTGTTGCGATAGCTTCACGCACTATTGAAAAATAGCCCGAAAGGACACACCAGAGTTCACAATCTTCTACAATATCTTTATTTCTTCGAATAATCCGTTAATCTAGCTACGACCTCAAAAATATGAAACGGTGCCGCGATTTAAACTTAACTATCTAACTCGTTTGCACTCGATATGTACTTAATTTATCCCTATGTACAATTCAAAACTTATCCTACTTACTCAGAACATCATTTTTCGCGTTGCTCGAAATTCCAGTGCTCGAATATCCACTTCAGGACCAATCTTTTCGGACTGCTTCTTCAATTTATTCGCACCGCTGCCATTACCTCCGCAAATATTCACGACACAACCCTTCGCCAAATCGCTTCTTCTATCTCCGCCGTTTCGCTGAACTATTCCCTGCGTCAATTCGTTTTACACATTTCTTATTCCAAGGTAACGCTGGATCCCTTTGCCTCGGCCAGTTCAATCTCGCCAGCTTGATTTCGCCAACAATATCCCAAGCGGTCGCCTCCAGCTCGTCTCAAATTTTCACACCCATAAACCAACGACTCCGATCTTCAATCCTTTTCCTCTTCGAGTCCGCCAGATATGCCAATTTATGAAATAAAATTCGTCGGTTTTAAATTGAGCTCGATAGCCAGATTGCATGTGATCCTTACCACGTCCAGAAAAATAAGAGAGCGATCCATGTCATGATGGCCTCGCAGGAAACCTCGGCTCTGCTTCCTGATCCCGCTTAGACGAGATCCTAGATTATCCGTTTGCGAAATGAACATCTCAATGCACTTCAAATGCATTTCAGCCGTTGCACTCAGTTCCAGGTCATTGCACTTTCTCTCGTTAGAATTGAGGACTGGCAATGCCATATGAGGATCTGGCGATGTTCCACATCCCGTCATTCCACACTTCTGATTCTGCGCAGGTTGACCATCCGACCTGTCAGACTCGTGTCATACTGACAAATGTCAGATGTCTGTTTGTTTTTGATTTATCATTTGTGCGAGTTTTCAAACCTGGTGTTTAGATTTCTTTGAGACCGCCGTCGTGCGAAACCGGGTCAGTAGCCTGCAGGATTTCAGCCTCCGGTAAGTTATCTTCTATTCTGCTTTGTTCCGACTCTGTTTCGGGCTCGCTACTTCGCTGGAAACAATAAGGGTTTTGAAATGGTGGCCGGCTCGAGTTTGTTTTGTGTATGGTTTGGCGTAGGTACCCCTTCGCTATAGTCCATGTCTGACTTAGAAGTGCCTGTGACAGTCATGCGGCTCGTTTTGGTGTCCTTGTCAGGGTCGAACCCAGCCCCAGTTGGATTTATCGTGCTGAATACCTTAAGATCAGATGCGGTGGTGAATCAGATCAGATGCGGTGGTGAATCAGATCAGATGCGGCGGTGAGCGTATGGGATCTGTCTGTATCTACTTGCGTCGGAATTATTCTGTTGTGTGAATTTTGTGGAAAATCATCGTCTGGCCGCGATCGCGTCGCCAAGCCATTACCGCGAATTCGGTTCGCATCGAAACGACAAGTTCAAGTGTATGCCGAAGTGCATAGATGCAAGTGCCTGTAGCGGGGAAGGTTGGGGATGTTATGGCACAGACTCCATGGTGGGTGACATGATTGTAGTTGGGGCCAGCCAGAAATGAGTTTCAGTTGATTTTCGATACGTCAGGCCTTGGTTTTCCACCAACAATATCGACGAACGACACGCCATGGGCTGGAAGGACCTGGCAAATTGCCATCGGCTCGTTGTTTCAAGTCGTATTGAATTGATGCACGAATCTGTGCCTACCCATCTCGAGACATTTACGGATCGCAAGGTGCGGCAGGGTCCAAACTGCAGATTCTAGTCAACAGAATCACTACGATGTATATTTTACGCCATATTCCCTTTCCTAACTCCTACGACCTACAACATTGTGATTACCTGTCTCTAATTCTTAGTTCTAACCTCGGATAACATTAACCTGCTACATTGGTGTGTCCTCTTCTGACAATTGCTTGCCGTTAGGTCTAAAATGTCGATCAACCGTGACACCCCCCTCGCTTCAGAGAATTACGTAGAAATTCTCGACTTTACTTCTTTACCGGATTTAACGCCGTACTAAGTTTCAATCCATATGCGATCCACACACCTTTGTATCTCGGATTCTCGAACGGCTTAGTTCTTATTGGAATTCTGGTTTTTTCTACAACTCAATTAACTGAAAGGCAAACATCGTCATTCACACGCCACTCATCCACGCGATCACTATGGTTCGCTGCCTACTTTCTAAACAAAAACAAAAATGATAACTATACTACTTCCTAATGCATGATTGTATGTGACGTCTAGTAGCTAGTATGGTGTTGGTGTCTCTGTTCTTATCCTATGAGAAACTAATGCATATTGAACTCGTTTTTAGGACACTATGGCTATTTCGAATAATCTTATGAGAAAAAGAACGAGGAAGGGAAAGAGAAATAACTACTGACTAAAAGTAGTGTGAATGAACAAAAAAAAAAACAAAAAGGAAAAGGAAAGGAAAAAACAGGAGAAAAACTAAAAACCCAAACGGAAACACCAACAAGCTATCGGTAATTCTTTCATTTTTATTTAAAACGATCTATCATTCTCTTTAAAACTGACCCTAGAATATATTATGAGATATGACACTAACCCTCGACTCATATACAATATAACCCACCACCGAAAACTTGCTAACCATTCAACTCATTATTTGTAGCTTATATACCTTTCTCTGGCTAACTTAGATATTACATCCCACCACCACAGAAACATATCCCGCCACCAGAAAGACTTTTGAACCTTAGCCATTATTGGTTATGCTACCCTCCACCAATAACTCTATGTTTCGCTTACCTAACTATTTAACGTCCCACCACCAAGATAACCCTCTTATCTGTTATTTCCACCACCAAGAAACCTTGCTACTAAGCCGACTCTCACTAAATCCACCCAGGTTAAACCTTCTTGATATCAGCTAGCCAAAAATCTCTTAGCTCACTTTTTCCTACGTAAGATGGTCTCCTTCCTCCTTCCCTTTCCCTTCATATCTGACAGTTCGAAAGTCCATGCCGATGTTCTCGCCTTTACGATAAACGGCCCAACGAACGCTGGAGCTAGCTTGTCAGAAAAATTTTTGCTGGCATCAGACAGCACGTAATTTCTTTTCCACACCTTGTCGCCTACCTGAAAAGCCACTGTTCGCCGGCGAAGATCGTATCGACGCTTACTTGATGACACAGCTCTCTGCATCCTTCGGATTTTCTCTTCTCGGACTTCTGCCAACGCTCTTGCGTTCGACACGGCGGAGAAATCTCCTTTAGACTCCACCGGAGGCTCCATTCCGTCCCGGAAAGTGACCATTTCCCTTCCAAAATTTATGAAATACGGCGCGAAACCCGTGACTTCGTGTTTATAAGTACGTAAGGCGCAAGCTTTCCTCGCCAGGTGCTGGTCCCACAAGCGGTGGTTTTCGGATGTGTAGCACCTGAGCATACACTTGATATCCTGGTTTCTTCTTTCCGCCGGATTGGCTTGAGGATGATATAGTGAGGTATAACTCAACCTGGTTCCGTATTCTTCGACCGCTTTCTTAAACTGGTTGCCCCTGAACTGTACCCCATTGTCGCAAACGATTACCCTAGGGACTCCATATACCAGAAAGACGTTGTCCTCCAGGAGACGAAATACGGCTGATGCCGTTGCGTTTCTCATGGGTAACAGCACCGTATACTTTGATACGTAATCAAGAATTGTTAGGATGAATGAGTTGCCGTGTGTTGACCTGGGAAGCGGGCCTACCAAATCGATACAGATCATTGCCTACGTAATTTTCGCGTCTCCCGCTCGAGTCGCCATCAACCCTACTGGCGCCTTCCTCTCGACTTTACAAGCCTGGCATACCTTGCATTTCCTAACATATTCCTTGATGTCCGCCCTCATCTGAGGCCAATAATAATCTTGAGCAACACGGGCTATAGTCCGATCTGTCCCCATGTGCCCCGCCTTCGGGTCGTCGTGGCATCGGTTTAGTATAATCGCTCTTTCTGCTTTCGGAACCACCCGTTTCCAACCCAGACTGTTCTTACCGCCGCCTTTATCGTCCGAAGTCTGTTTCCACAGCGCATGCTTCGACCACCGCCAGTTCCCAAATCTCTGGGGTTCATTTCGAACGTTGGCTACCATCTTTTCAAACCACTTGTCGGGTACGGGGGGCACCGCTATGTCCCCTACCTCCGCGATTGCGCGGGACAACGCATCGGGTACAACATACTCCTTGCCTCGTCGATGAATCACCTCAAAATCGAACTGTTGAAGGCGTACGGCCCATCTCGCCAGCCTGCCGTTCGGGTCCTTCAGTCTATTGAGCCAGACCAAGGAATGATGATCCGTGATCACCACGAAGCGCGTCCCCTCAATATACGGTCCAAGCTTCTCTATCGCCCATAATACACCCAAACATTCTCTTTCAGTGGCCGAATACTTCCGTTCATGTTTCGAGAGCGCGCGACTTAGATAGCACACCACCTTTTCACCCATTGGGTGTGCCTGGCTCAACACTGCGCCTATCCTTACATCCGATGCGTCCGTTTGGACCTTGAAAGGCAGGTCAAAATCAGGGCAGGCTAATACTGGAGCCGACGTGAGTCTCTGTTTACAATCCTCGAACGCCCGCTCACATTCGTCTGACCATGTGAATTTACGACCCTTCTTCAGCAGGTCGCTAAGTGGTGCCACCATCGTCGCGTGACCCGGGATGAACCGACGGTACCAGGATACCATTCCTAGCAATTGTCTGACCTGTTTTACGGAGCTTGGTCGAGGAAAATCCCTAATGGCTTGGACTTTCTCTGGGTCCACGCGAAGGCATTCTTCGTCATACACATACCCTAAATATTTAAGCCTCGACCTACAAAACTGACATTTTTCTTTGAACACCCTGAGTCCCGCCTCTCTCAGCCGTACGAACACCTCTCGAAGGACCTCCATATGTCGCTCGAACGTTTCTGTCACTATAATCACGTCGTCCAAATATGTAAAAGCGAAAGGCTCAAGTGTGGGCCCCAGAACCGTGTCAACTAATCTTTGGCAGGTGGCCCCTGAATTGTGTAGACCAAAAGGCATACGTCGGAACTGAAACAGACCTCTTCCGAGCACTTTAAAAGCCGTGTACTGTTGGGACTCTTTGGACATCGGCACCTGCCAATACGCCGACTTTATGTCTAAGGTCGACAGATACTTCGCGTTACGCAGTTTATCGAGGGTTGCCGTGATATATGGTATCGGATACGCGTCCTTCTCCGACACCGGGTTGAGCTTCCTGAAATCTACGCAAAATCGGAAGGATCCATCTTTCTTCCGTACCAATAGTATAGGAGAGGACCAGGCGCTCGTTGATGGTTCCACCACCCCCATTCGTAACATCTCATCCAATTCCCAATTTTTCTGCTTTTGCACCGCTGGAGAAACTGGATAATACCTTTGTTTGATCGGCGGTGAATTCGTCTTGATGACATGGCATACAGACTTCGCGCAGCCCAGACCATCCCCCATCAGCGCAAATTGCTCCTCCAGCAGTTCCGACAAACTCTTGACTTCGCTTGACGCCAGATGTGACCAATTCCGTAGCGTCTTCCCCGGCATCGATTCTACAGCGGCTACCGAGGTCCACTGCTGTCCCTTCATAGCGAGGACTACTCCGAAACATTTCCAGAAGTCTATACCCAATATTAGCTCATGGGGTACCGACGGGATCACCAGCACCTCTAACTCATGACCACGACCGTTGAGTTCAAACATCACTCACCTCGTCCCTGTCACCGGGCACATTTCTCCATTAGCCAGCCTCACTTCTTCGATCTCGTTCTGGGTCAGGGTTGCACCTCTTCTCCTAAGTCGAACCCATCCCTTCTCCCCTAAAATCGTGCGACTTGCACCCGAGTCTAGCAGGCCTCCCATCGCTATGCCCATCATCTTCACCTGCAGATGCGGACGATTATCCTGGCTGCACTTCGCTAGTGCGTAACCCACCGTCGGAGAAGGTGCCTTCTGTTGCGGCCTCTTTGAAGTGCTCGCTCGACCGCCTAGCGAGCACGTCGGTCGTTTCCCGCCACTGGTGGATCTGATCGTGCCCGCGGCCCCTGTTCGCCCTCGTTCGACAGACAGGGCATGTGGCTCGCATAACCCCCTGCCGACCACACCCGAAACACCGCCGCGGCTCAGGACACTCCCTCGATGCATGCCCATCTCGTCTGCGATTCCAGCATTTCACTCTACTCTGTTATGCCATCGCCGCCACTTGCTCTACCCTTTCTACGCCCACGTAGGCCAAATCCGGCTCCAAACAGCGTCGGGATCGCGTTGCGGGTGGCACAAATGCTGCAACCGACACCCTCATTGCATCCAGAGTGCGACCCATTTTCACCAATTCAGCCACTGTCGTCACAGGTGTCAAGCACAGCTGTCGCTGGTAGAACGGTGCTATATTCCTGCGCAAAATGCGCAGTTTTTCTTCCTCTGTACAGCGTGTTGTCAGCCGGCTAAATAGTCGCTCCATCATTGCGACATAAACCCCCATGGATTCACCCTCCCCTTGCGTCCGTCTCCTTATCTCTTCCCCCAGGCGGTGCTCGTAATCCAGAGGTAAAAACTCCGCCTTCATCTCCCGTATAAGTTCGTCCCACGACGACACCAGATCCCGATTAGCGCGGAGCCAAATCAAAGCCCGCGAGTCGAACAGCTCTACAGCTGCCCTGAACAACTGTGGCTTCGACAGACCCCTCGCCTGACGCAACTCCTCGACCCGTTTGAGGAAGGCGTTTATGGATCCCGACGAATTTCCACTGAACTTGATGCCCCATTTGGCCACCTCCGCTGGGCTCACTCCTCTTGCCTCCTTCTGCACGGGTACCGTTTGCTCGCGAACGCCAGTCTCTCCCTCATCATCGGTGGAATCTTCGGTCTTTCCAACCAGTGTCCCCATCGCCAGCACGAGCCTGTTTCGTAATTCCTTCACGCTATCCTTCTGATCCTTAATGATTGCGCGCATATTGGCCAGTCGCCGAAAGCCGAACTCCGTCTTCACTTTCACCTTCATGAATTCCGACCTCGCCCCATCGCCTGAAACTCTGTTAACCAAGTCCTCTATCTCGGTCACCTTAGCCAGCATCTCTGAGTGGTCTACCTCAAAATTGAATGGATAGTCGGGTTCAACATAAGACGTATCCAATGCTGACTCAGACCTTAGCGTAGCCCTCAACGTCTTCCACATAGCGTCAACGGTGTCTGCTGGAAACCCGCGGATGGCGAGCTCATAAATGAGCTCGTCTTTGCTCAGACAATCTACCAAGATCTTCATTTTTTACCGCCAAGAAAAGACAATCCTCCCGAGCAAAATATTCCCTGAAAGTTCGCGAAACTCAAGATACCTCACTAACAACCGAACACCCACCTGGAACTCAATAGCTACGATAAAACCACGTATTCTACGTTGAAAACCTGGAAAAGAACGGCCTCTTACCAACTAACCTATACTATCCTGCACTCACACCTCAGTCACCATTTATCCCGTATAGTTCGCCTATATACATTCACACACTCTCCTTTTATTTTTCCTAACGACACGCAGCTTGATTCACCAAATCCAGAATTCAAATAGTTTTTCTTTTATATTGTGTTTTCAAAAAGATAAATAGATATAGATAGATGATAATATCATGAGAATAGTTCTACCCACTTTTACGAATTTAAGCTTCGAGAATATTCACATCAACCTCAAAATCGTGATAATGCAGCCGTTATCGCGTGAATTACTCTCAAATCTATCTTTAAAATAACTATGAATATCGATTTTACGCGCCTAACGGCCTTCCCACAATTTGGGACTTGGCTCGACGAGTTTTCCCGAGTACCGTTTTTCGCCGTTGTACCGTAAGTTGTCGATATTAGGCCCCACGTTGGGCACCAATTTGTTACCGTTTTGAATCTCTTGAGCGTCTACGCACCCCTTTTAGCACAAAAAAACAGAGGGGGTTAGTTTCGGGAGCCTGAACTCACCGGAGATGGGGTGGGTGTATATCGATTTTACGCGCCTAACTGCCTTCCCACAATTTGGGACTTGGCTCGACGAGTTTTCCCGAGTACCGTTTTTCGCCGTTGTACCGTAAGTTGTCGATATTAGGCCCCACGTTGGGCACCAATTTGTTACCGTTTTGAATCTCTTGAGCGTCTACGCACCTCTTTTAGCACAAAAAAACAGAGGGGGTTAGTTTCGGGAGCCTGAACTCACCGGAGATGGGGTGGGTGGGCGCCACTCACTTATAATCCCGAAACTAATTCTCGTCCGTCGCCCAGAAGCGAAAAGTGTTGCGATGGCTTCGCGCACCAATGAAAAATAGCCCGAAAGGACACACCAGAGTTCATCTTCTTCTACAATATCTTTATTTCTTCGACTAATCCGTTAATCTAGCTACGACCTCAAAAATGTGAAACGGCGCCGCGATTTAAACTTAACTATCTAACTCGTTTGCACTCGATATGTACTTAATTTATCCCTATGTACAATTCAAAACTTATCCTACTTACTCAGAACATCATTTTTCGCGTTGCTCGAAATTCCAGTGCTCGAATATCCACTTCAGGACCAATCTTTTCGGACTGCTTCTTCAATTTATTCGCACCGCTGCCATTACCTCCGCAAATATTCACGACACAACCCTTCGCCAAATCGCTTCTTCTATCTCCGCCGTTTCGCTGAACTATTCCCTGCGTCAATTCGTTTTACACATTTCTTATTCCAAGGTAACGCTGGATCCCTTTGCCTCGGCCAGTTCAATCTCGCCAGCTTGATTTCGCCAACAATATCCCAAGCGGTCGCCTCCAGCTCGTCTCAAATTTTCACACCCATAAACCAACGACTCCGATCTTCAATCCTTTTCCTCTTCGAGTCCGCCAGATATGCCAATTTATGAAATAAAATTCGTCGGTTTTAAATTGAGCTCGCTAGCCAGATTGCATGTGATCCTTACCACTTCCAGAAAAATAAGAGAGCTATCCATGTCATGATCGCCTCGCAGGAAACCTCGGCTCCGCTTCCTGATCCCGCTTAGACGGGATCCTAGATTATCCGTTTGCGAAATGAACATCTCAATGCACTTCAAATGCATTTCGGCCGTTGCACTCAGTTCCAGGTCATTGCACTTTCTCTCGTTAGAATTGAGGACTGGCAATGCCATATGACGATCTGGCGATGTTCCAAATCCCGTCATTCCGCACTTCTGATTCTGCGCAGGTTGACCATTCGACCTGTCAGACTCGTGTCATACTGACAAATGTCAGATGTCTGTTTGCTTTTGATTTATCATTTGTGCGAGTTTTTAAACCTGGTGTTTAGATTTCTTTGAGACCGCCGTCGTGCGAAACCGGGTCAGTAGCCTGCAGGATTTCAGCCTCCGGTAAGTTATCTGCTATTCTGCTTTGTTCCGACTCTGTTTCGGGTTCGCTACTTCGCTGGAAACACCAAGAGTTCTGAAATGGTGGCTGGCTCGAGTTTGTTTTGTGTATGATTTGGTGTAGGTACCCCTTCGCTATAGTCCATGTCTGACTTAGAAGTGCCTGTGACAGTCATGCGGCTCGTTTTGGTGTCCTTGTCAGGGTCGAACCCAGCCCCAGTTGGATTTATCGTGCTGAATACCTTAAGATCAGATGCGGTGGTGAATCAGATCAGATACGGTGGTGAATCAGATCAGATGCGGCGGTGAGCGTATGGGATCTGTCTGTATCTACTTGCGTCGGAATTATTCTGTTGTGTGAAGTTTGTGGAAAATCATCGTCTGGCTGCGATCGCGTCGCCAAGCCATTACCGCGAATTCGGTTCGCATCGAAACGACAAGTTCAAGTGTATGCCGAAGTGCATAGATGCAAGTGCCTGTAGCGGGGAACTCACACGCCACTCATCCACGCGATCACTATGGTTCGTTGCCTACTTTCTAAACAAAAACAAAAATGATAAATATACTACTTCCTAATGCATGATTGTATGTGACGTCTAGTAGCTAGTATGGTGTTGGTGTCTCTGTACTTATCCTATGAGAAATTAATGCATATTGAACTCGTTTTTAGGATACTATGGCTATTTCAAATAATCTTATGGGAAAAAGAACGAGGAAGGGAAAGAGAAATAACTACTGACTAAAAATAGTGTGAATGAACAAAAAAAAAAACAAAAAGGAAAAGGAAAGGAAAAAAAAGGAGAAAAACTAAAAACTCAAACGGAAACACCAACAAGCTATCGGTAATTCTTTCATTTTTATTTAAAATAATCTATCATTCTCTTTAAAACTGACCCTAGAATAAATTATGAGATATGACACTAACCCTCGACTCATATACAATATAACCCACCACCGAAAACTTGCTAACCATTCAACTCATTATTTGTAGCTTATATACCTTTCTCTGGCTAACTTAGATATTACATCCCACCACCACACAAACATATCCCGCCACCAGAAAGACTTTTAAACCTTAGCCATTATTGGTTACGCTACCCTCCACCAATTACTCTATGTTTCGCTTACCTAACTATTTAACGTCCCACCACCAAGATAACCCTCTTATCTGTTATTTCCACCACCAAGAAACCTTGCTACTAAGCCGACTCTCACTAAATCCACCCAGGTAAAACCTTCTTGATATCAGCTAGCCAAAAATCCCTAAGCTCACTTTTTCCTACGTTAGATGGTCTCCTTCCTCCGGTTCTCCTCCAAAGAACGGCTTAAGGTCTTTCGCGTGCCAATTACCTACCCCCTTTCCCTTCATATCTAACAGTTCGAAAGTCCATGCCGATGTTCTCGCCTTTACGATAAACGGCCCAACGAACGCCGGAGCTAGCTTGGCAGAAAAATTTTGCTGGCATCAGACAGAACGTAATTTCTTTTCCACACCTTGTCACCTACCTGAAAAGCCACTGTTCGCCGGCGAAGATCGTATCGACGCTTACTTGATGACACAGCTCTCAGCATCCTTCGGACTACCTCTTCTCGGACTTCTGCCGACGCTCTTGCGTTCGACACGGCGGAGAAATCTCCTTCAGACTCCACCGGAAGCTCCATTCCGTCCCGGAAAGTGACCATTTCCCTTCCAAAATTTATGAAATACGGCGAGAAACCCGTGACTTCGTGTTTATAAGTACGCAAGGCGCAAGCTTTCCTCGCCAGGTGCTGGTCCCACAAGCGGTGGTTTTCGGATGTGTAGCACCTGAGCATACACTTGATATCCTGGTTTCTTCTTTCCGCCGGATTGGCTTGAGGATGATATAGTGAGGTATAACTCAACCTGGTTCCGTATTCTTCGACCGCTTTCTTAAACTGGTTGCCCCTGAACTGTACCCCATTGTCGCATACGATTACCCTAGGGACTCCATATACCAGAAAGACGTTTTCCTCCAGGAGACGAAATACGGCTGATGCCGTTGGGTTTCTCATGGGTAACAGCACCGTATACTTTGATACGTAATCAAGAATTGTTAGGATGAATGAGTTGCCGTGTGTTGACCTGGGAAGCGGGCCTACCAAATCGATACAGATCATTTCCTATGTAATTTTTGCGTCCCCCGCTCGAGTCGCCATCAACCCTACTGGCGCCTTCCTCTCCACTTTACAAGCCTGGCATACCTTGCATTTCCTAACATATTCCCTGATGTCCGCCCTCATCTGAGGCCAATAATAATCTTGAGCAACACGGGCTATAGTCCGATCTGTCCTCATGTGCCCCGCCTTCGGGTCGTCGTGGCATCGGTTTAGTATAATCGCTCTTTCTGCTTTCGGAACCACCCGTTTCCAACCCAGACTGTTCTTACCGCCGCCTTTATCGTCCGAAGTCTGTTTCCACAGCGCATGCTTCGACCACCGCCAGTTCCCAAATCTCTGGGGTTCATTTCGAACGTTGGCTACCATCTTTTCAAACCACTTGTCGGGTACGGGGGGCACCGCTATGTCCCCTACCTCCGCGATTGCGCGGGACAACGCATCGGGTACAACATACTCCTTGCCTCGTCGATGAATCACCTCAAAATCGAACTGTTGAAGGCGTACGGCCCATCTCGCCAGCCTGCCGTTCGGGTCCTTCAGTCTATTGAGCCAGACCAAGGAATGATGATCCGTGATCACCACGAAGCGCGTCCCCTCAATATACGGTCCAAGCTTCTCTATCGCCCATAATACACCCAAACATTCTCTTTCAGTGGCCGAATACTTCCGTTCATGTTTCGAGAGCGCGCGACTTAGATAGCACACCACCTTTTCACCCATTGGGTGTGCCTGGCTCAACACTGCGCCTATCCTTACATCCGATACGTCCGTTTGGACCTTGAAAGGCAGGTCAAAATCAGGGCAGGCTAATACTGGAGCCGACGTGAGTCTCTGTTTACAATCCTCGAACGCCCGCTCACATTCGTCTGACCATGTGAATTTACGACCCTTCTTCAGCAGGTCGCTAAGTGGTGCCACCATCGTCGCGTGACCCGGGATGAACCGACGGTACCAGGATACCATTCCTAGCAATTGTCTGACCTGTTTTACGGAGCTTGGTCGAGGAAAATCCCTAATGGCTTGGACTTTCTCTGGGTCCACGCGAAGGCATTCTTCGTCATACACATACCCTAAATATTTAAGCCTCGACCTACAAAACTGACATTTTTCTTTGAACACCCTGAGTCCCGCCTCTCTCAGCCGTACGAACACCTCTCGAAGGACCTCCATATGTCGCTCGAACGTTTCTGTCACTATAATCACGTCGTCCAAATATGTAAAAGCGAAAGGCTCAAGTGTGGGCCCCAGAACCGTGTCAACTAATCTTTGGCAGGTGGCCCCTGAATTGTGTAGACCAAAAGGCATACGTCGGAACTGAAACAGACCTCTTCCGAGCACTTTAAAAGCCGTGTACTGTTGGGACTCTTTGGACATCGGCACCTGCCAATACGCCGACTTTATGTCTAAGGTCGACAGATATTTCGCGTTACGCAGTTTATCGAGGGTTGCCGTGATATATGGTATCGGATACGCGTCCTTCTCCGACACCGCGTTGAGCTTCCTGAAATCTACGCAAAATCGGAAGGATCCATCTTTCTTCCGTACCAATAGTATAGGAGAGGACCAGGCGCTCGTTGATGGTTCCACCACCCCCATTCGTAACATCTCATCCAATTCCCAATTTTTCTGCTTTTGAACCGCTGGAGAAACTGGATAATACCTTTGTTTGATCGGCGGTGAATTCGTCTTGATGACATGGCATACAGACTTCGCGCAGCCCAGACCATCCCCCATCAGCGCAAATTGCTCCTCCAGCAGTTCCGACAAACTCTTGACTTCGCTTGACGCCAGATGTGACCAATTCCGTAGCGTCTTCCCCGGCATCGATTCTACAGCGGCTACCGAAGTCCACTGCTGTCCCTTCATAGCGAGGACTATTCCGAAACATTTCCAGAAGTCTATACCCAATATTAACTCATGGGGTACCGACGGGATCACCAGCACCTCTAACTCATGACCACGACCGTTGAGTTCAAACATCACTCACCTCGTCCCTGTCACCGGGCACATTTCTCCATTAGCCAGCCTCACTTCTTCGATCTCGTTCTGGGTCAGGGTTGCACCTCTTCTCCTAAGTCGAACCCATCCCTTCTCCCCTAAAATCGTGCGACTTGCACCCGAGTCTAGCAGGCCCCCCATCGCTATGCCCATCACCTTCACCTGCAGATGCGGACGATTATCCTGGCTGCACTTCGCTAGTGCGTAACCCACCGTCGGAGAAGGTGCCTTCTGTTGCGGCCTCTTTGAAGTGCTCGCTCGACCGCCTAGCGAGCACGTCGGTCGTTTCCCGCCGCTGGTGGATCTGATCGTGCCCGCGGCCCCTGTTCGCCCTCGTTCCACAGACAGGGCATGTGGCTCGCATAACCCCCTGCCGACCACACCCGAAACACCGCCGCGGCTCAGGACACTCCCTCGATGCATGCCCATCTCGTCTGCGATTCCAGCATTTCACTCTACTCTGTTCTGCCATCGCCGCCACTTGCTCTACCCTTTCTACGCCCACGTAGGCCAAATCCGGCTCCAAACAGCGTCGGGATCGCGTTGCGGGTGGCACAAATGCTGCAACCGACACCCTCATTGCATCCAGAGTGCGACCCATTTTCACCAATTCAGCCACTGTCGTCACAGGTGTCAAGCACAGCTGTCGCTGGTAGAACGGTGCTATATTCCTGCGCAAAATGCGCAGTTTTTCTTCCTCTGTACAGCGTGTTGTCAGCCGGCTAAATAGTCGCTCCATCATTGCGACATAAACCCCCATGGATTCACCCTCCCCTTGCGTCCGTCTCCTTATCTCTTCCCCCAGGCGGTGCTCGTAATCCAGAGGTAAAAACTCCGCCTTCATCTCCCGTACAAGTTCGTCCCACGACGACACCAGATCCCGATTAGCGCGGAGCCAAATCAAAGCCCGCGAGTCGAACAGCTCTACAGCTGCCCTGAACAACTGTGGCTTCGACAGACCCCTCGCCTGACGCAACTCCTCGACCCGTTTGAGGAAGGCGTTTATGGATCCCGACGAATTTCCACTGAACTTGATGCCCCATTTGGTCACCTCCGCTGGGCTCACTCCTCTTGCCTCCTTCTGCACGGGTACCGTTTGCTCGCGAACGCCAGTCTCTCCCTCATCATCGGTGGAATCTTCGGTCTTTCCAACCAGTGTCCCCATCGCCAGCACGAGCCTGTTTCGTAATTCCTTCACGCTATCCTTCTGATCCTTAGTGATTGCGCGCATATTGGCCAGTCGCCGAAAGCCGAACTCCGTCTTCACTTTCACCTTCATGAATTCTGACCTCGCCCCATCGCCTGAAACTCTGTTAACCAAGTCCTCTATCTCGGTCACCTTAGCCAGCATCTCTGAGTGGTCTACCTCAAAATTGAATGGATAGTCGGGTTCAACATAAGACGTATCCAATGCTGACTCAGACCTTAGCGTAGCCCTCAACGTCTTCCACATAGCGTCAACGGTGTCTGCTGGAAACCCGCGGATGGCGAGCTCATAAATGAGCTCGTCTTTGCTCAGACAATCTACCAAGATCTTCATTTTTTACCGCCAAGAAAAGACAATCCTCCCGAGCAAAATATTCCCTGAAAGTTCGCGAAACTCAAGATACCTCACTAACAACCGAACACCCACCTGGAACTCAATAGCTACGATAAAACCACGTATTCTACGTTGAAAACCTGGAAAAGAACGGCCTCTTACCAACTAACCTATACTATCCTGCACTCACACCTCAGTCACCATTTATCCCGTATAGTTCGCCTATATACATTCACACACTTTCCTTTTATTTTTCCTAACGACACGCAGCTTGATTCACCAAATCCAGAATTCAAATAGTTTTTCTTTTATATTGTGTTTTCAAAAAGATGAATAGATATAGATAGATGATAATATCATGAAAATAGTTCTACCCACTTTTACGAATTTAAGCTTCGAGAATATTCACATCAACCTCAAAATCGTGATAATGCAGCCGTTATCGCGTGAATTACTCTCAAATCTATCTTTAAAATAACTATGAATATCGATTTTACGCGCCTAACTGCCTTCCCACAATTTGGGACTTGGCTCGACGAGTTTTCCCGAGTACCGTTTTTCGCCGTTGTACCGTAAGTTGTCGATATTAGGCCCCACGTTGGGCACCAATTTGTTACCGTTTTGAATCTCTTGAGCGTCTACGCACCCCTTTTAGCACAAAAAAACAGAGGAGGGTTAGTTTCGGGAGCCTGAACTCACCGGAGATGGGGTGGGTGGGCGCCACTCACTTCCAATCCCGAAACTAATTCTCGTCCGTCGCCCGGAAGCGAGAAGTGTTGCGATGGCTTCGCGCACCAATGAAAAATAGCCCGAAAGGACACACCAGAGTTCATCTTCTTCTACAATATCTTTATTTCTTCGACTAATCCGTTAATCTAGCTACGACCTCAAAAATGTGAAACGGCGCCGCGATTTAAACTTAACTATCTAACTCGTTTGCACTCGATATGTACTTAATTTATCCCTATGTACAATTCAAAACTTATCCTACTTACTCAGAACATCATTTTTCGCGTTGCTCGAAATTCCAGTGCTCGAATATCCACTTCAGGACCAATCTTTTCGGACTGCTTCTTCAATTTATTCGCACCGCTGCCATTACCGCCGCAAATATTCACGACACAACCCTTCGCCAAATCGCTTCTTCTATCTCCGCCGTTTCGCTGAACTATTCCCTGCGTCAATTCGTTTTACACATTTCTTATTCCAAGGTAACGCTGGATCCCTTTGCCTCGGCCAGTTCAATCTCGCCAGCTTGATTTCGCCAACAATATCCCAAGCGGTCGCCTCCAGCTCGTCTCAAATTTTCACACCCATAAACCAACGACTCCGATCTTCAATCCTTTTCCTCTTCGAGTCCGCCAGATATGCCAATTTATGAAATAAAATTCGTCGGTTTTAAATTGAGCTCGATAGCCAGATTGCATGTGATCCTTACCACGTCCAGAAAAATAAGAGAGCTATCCATGTCATGATCGCTTCGCAGGAAACCTCGGCTCCGCTTCCTGATCCCGCTTAGACGGGATCCTAGATTATCAGTTTGCGAAATGAACATCTCAATGCACTTCAAATGCATTTTGGCCGTTGCACTCAGTTCCAGGTCATTGCAGTTTCTCTCGTTAGAATTGAGGAATGGCAATGCTATATGACGATCTGGCGATGTTCCCAATCCCGTCATCCCGCACTTCTGATTCTGCGCAGGTTGACCATTCGACCAGTCAGACTCGTGTCATTCTGACAAATGTCAGATGTCTGTTTGTTTTTGATTTATCTCACTCCGATTGTGCAAGCCAGCAAGTAACGAAGTGCGAAATTTGTCTTGTCATATTTGCAAAGTTTTCATAAAAGTACAACAAATACCAGTGATTATTATATTAGAACATAATTTGAATTTTGTGATTGATTTTTCAAGTTCAACTTGGTGGATAGAAACAGGTCTAATTTTTCTGTGTAATCCTGTTTTTTAAGTAACAAAAGTTTTCAAACTCACTTCGACTCTGATTTATCAACCGCTATATCAGATAATCATGTCGAGCGTCAACTGTGATTCGTGCAACTCCAAGCTGAACGTATCAGAAAAAATAAGCTGCACTACGTGTATGCGAGTATACCATTATCTGTGTGTTGGGATCACTGCTGAAAATTTTAAAAAGCAGTCACAATCAACGAAAGCATCGTGGAAATGCCCTCACTGCAAAATCGCCGGATCAAAAAAGGGCGAAAATGCTAGTACACCAAGCAGAAATGTTCGTTATCAGCAAACTGAAAATGCTTCGCTCTTACTCGATGATAACTTAATCGCAACCATTAAACGAGAAATCCAGGAAAGTATTACCAAATCGTTAGAATTGTTGGCTGAAAAAAATTTAGTGCAAATCAAAAACGAGCTTTCTTGTCTTAAAGATATACAAGTTTCCATGGCTTTCATTTCTGAACAATTTGATGCGGTGAAGAGTGGCCTTGACGGAGCTAACAAAGAAATTGCCATTCTAAAAAAAGATCCCCGAGAATAAATCCCCGAGAATAAATCAGAAAACCTTTACACAACTGTAACTAACATTGGAAAAGTTGTTGGTTATCCGATCAAAGACTGCGATATAATGAAGTGCACTCGCATTGCTAAAATGTCCAAAGACAGCTCTCGTCCAAGGTCTGTAGTCGTAAAACTAGCATCACCTCGGGTAAGAGACGAGTTTCTTGCATCCGTCTACAATTACAACCGGAGAAATTCTAACGACAAACTGAACACTATGCACCTTGGACGATCAGGTGATAAAAAACCGGTCTTCATCAGCGAACATCTATCTCCCACCATGAAGGCTTTACATGCTGCCACTCGTCGAGCTGCGAGGGAGAAACACTTTAAGTACGTGTGGACGCAAAATGGTGTTATTTATGTGAGGAAAACTGACTCCAGTGATGTATTAACCATACGTAATGATGAAGCTTTAAACAAATTAGTTTAGTTTGGTATTTTTCTCACTTAAGTATTCTCTCTTTTTTGAAAAAATTAATAGAATTACTATTTGATGTTGCTTGATCAAGTTAAATGCTCTATTTATTATCAAAATGTTAGAGGGTTAAGAACGAAGACAAATGACGCTTTTTGTCAAATATTAAACTCAAATTTCGATATAATCGTTTTTACGGAGACATGGTTGAATAGCAGCATTTACGACAATGAAATTTTTGATAATAGGTATGCAGTATTCAGACGAGATAGGTTCAGTAGTGGTTTTCACGCCGAATTAGACGGTGGGGGTGTACTTATCGCTGTAAATAAAAAATTTACTTGCTGTAGGATGATCTCATGGGAAAGTTCGTGTGAAGACATTTGGGTTGTCATAGAATTTGGAAAAGGCACCAGGTGTTTCAGGCTTGCTATTTGTGTAGTTTATCTACCTCTTCCTCTTAATTTGCACATGTTTGAGCACTTCTTAGAAAAAGTCAACACCGTAGTTACTGAGCCCACAAATCTGTTTATTTTGGGAGATTTCAATATAAGTAGAAAAATTGGACGCGTACCAATTGTGGATGGTACACTCCAGATAACAACCACTCGATAAATAGAGAACTTTTAACCAATTTTATGTCTCACCACAACTTAAACCAATTTAATGGTGTTCTTAACAGTTCGAGTAGGATCTTAGATCTCGTGTTTACAAACTTATCGGCTGTAGAGGTTGAAAAAAGTGAGGATATTCTTAGTAAAATTGACGAATATCACCCGCCTTTAAACATAAACGTGTCCCTTTCTGCGAACCAGTTCTTAACGCCGATGTCTTTTGATAAATTAAACTTTTTCAAGGCTGATTTTGATGCGATCAACTCAGCATTGCAACAAATTGACTGGTTGGAAATTTTTCAATCATCCGATAGTGTAGATGATATGGCAGGTATCTTTTATAGAACCCTTCGTGACATCATAAATAGATACGTGCCCAAGAGAAGAGTAAAGCCTTCGGGGTACCCGCACTGGTATACTAAAGAACTCATCAGACGGCTGGCTGAGAAAAATAGATACAGGCTCAGATATAGAAAATATGGGAATCCTTTGGATAAACTATCTTTTGATCTACTCAAAAGCACTTGTGGTAAGCTGATAAATAGCTGCCATAGAAAATACCTGCAGGATATTGAACAGAATATCACACGAAATCCTAAACTCTTTTGGTCGCACATCAAGCATCTTCGTAGAAGTGGTAGTAATTATCCTTCCTCAATGTACCTCAATGGAACATTGTCTTCTGATGGATATTCTATGTGTAACCTTTTTGCATCACACTTCGTTAGCGTCTTTAACATCCCCCAACGATCATATGTTGAGTCAAGGACCTTCCCACACCATATCAACCTTTCTACATAATGTTTTGAAACCGAAGTCGTGCTTGAAAAACTGAAAAAAGTTGACATTAACAAGAGTGCTGGGCCAGACGGAATAGAACCAATAATTATTTATAAATGTGCTAACTCCCTTGTAAACCCTATTACTATGCTATTTAATAAATCCTTGAGCTCAGGAATTTTTCCCAAAATATGGAAAGAGGCAAGAATCGTGCCAGTTTTTAAATCTGGAGATAGATCTAATGTGTCTAATTACAGACCAATATCTATTCTTTCAGCTTTTTCCAAGATCTTTGAATCGCTAGTTTGCTCAACACTTAGTTGGAGTGTAAAGCCACTTATATCTGATGAACAATTTGGATTTCTCAAGAAACGATCGACTGAAACTAATCTTGTGCATTATGTGGACTCCCTGGCACGTTCCTTGGATAAAAATGTACAAGTGGATTGTGTTTACACTGATTTCAGCAAGGCTTTTGATAAAGTAGACCACACTTTACTTCTGAGCAAGCTTTCTGCACTTGGTATTCATGGCCTGTTACTAAAGTGGTTCTGTTCATACCTTACCTGCAGAAATATGAGAGTTGTTCTCTGTGGATATGAATCTCGTGAATACTATGCTACATCTGGAGTGCCTCAAGGCTCAGTTCTGGGTCCCATACTTTTCATTATTTTTATAAATGACATTGTTTCCTGCTTCAAAAATAGTAACTTCAGTCTTTACGCTGATGACTTAAAGTTTTTCAAAGAAATTCACTCTGAAGCTGATTCTCGTGCACTTCAGGATGACCTTGATAGAGTGGTTATTTGGTGCAAAAGTAACAAAATGGATCTCAATCTTAAGAAATGCTTCCAAATAACATTTAGTCGAAGTCGTGCTCCTTACAGGTTTCAGTATTGCATAGATGCAAACTTGCTTGAAGTAATATACAGCATTAATGACTTAGGAGTGATTTTAGATAGCAAGCTGCAATTTTGCGAACATGTTGAGAACATAACTGCAAGGGCCTTTAGGGTTGCTGGTTTTGTGATCAGGAGTACCTCTAAATTCAAAAATAGCCAAACAAAAATTACTCTATATAAGTCCCTAGTCCGCAGTATCTTAGAATATTGCTCTCCTGTTTGGAACCCCTTTTATAACTCTTACATCGAAAAGATTGAAAGGGCTCAAAAATGGTTTTTAAATATCCTATGCTTTAAAGAAAACATATTGACCAGAGTGCCCTCATATGGTGAGAAACTTCAATATTTTAAGTTAATGTCTCTATATGATCGCCGTAACCTCCTAGACTCTACTTTTTTTTACAAGTTAGCAAACAACCTTATTGACTGCTCTCCTTTACTTTCTAAATTGAACTTTCGCACTCCCAGACTATCCCAGAGAGAACGTTATTATGACTCATTCTATTTGGATGCTTGGAAAACTAATCTTGGTGAACATGCTCCAATCGCCAGAATGTCTCGCCAGTACAACACTCTATCAAAAACCATTGGCGTAGATGTTTTTCGGAATAATGCAAATGATTTCAAAAACATTGTTAGAATTTTTTATCAAAATAATGATTAGCAGTCTTGTCATTTGTTTATGCTTCTACTACTTATTTTGATTTTTCTTATTAAGCCCTTTCATTTACTTAGTTTCGCAATTTCCTCTTCATACTGGATTATTGTAATTTCCATCTTTTATTATGTATCTTTGTTTAATGATTGCTTGATTAATTTCTAATTAATTATTTGCTTGTTTTTACGATGAAAGTTGTGCTAGCCTATAATTATGATGCGTAATGCTAAAGTCAGACATCGCTACTTTTTGCGCTGCGCAGCACAAAAAACTGCGTTGAGAGAAAGTAGCGATGTGTGATCAATGTAGAAACCTTGAAAACTGCGCCTGCAGCCAGACTGCGGTCGCAACTTGCAGCCTAAAAAGTAGCGATGTATGAAGAGCTTTTCAATGAGTTGCAAGTGCAGCAAAAAAATATTGATTTGGTTGAAACTTTGCTGCGGCTGCATCTGCAGCTTTTCGTTTTGTTATTGCCGATTCAATTAGTGCCTTGAAAAGTGACAGTATTTTGTGTACAATTCAATTTTAATATTTTTTACGGTATATACGTGTATTTCAAAATTTGTAAATGGTAGAATATTAATTTTGTTTAACCAAATAGGATATGGCTAAATACAATTGGACGAAAGAGACAATATCTTTGATTAAAGGAAGAGCATTTTTAATTAAGAGAAGTTATGGGCGATACGGTTTATTCTAATTATAAGTCTATGTTATAGCTATTTTGCAAAATCTAACTTAAATATTAAAAACTGATAAACAAAATTTACGTAAATCATTCTATTCTAATGTTTCAAAACAAATTTGTTTAAATTTGCTTAAATAATTGAAGGAAGAGAATCGTTCACTTGGGCTTATTGATTGTCTCATCCAAGTGTCTTTTTTTTTATTTAAGGAGTCACCAGTTGTAGAAGTTCATCAAAATCACTACCCGATATTCTCAAAAAGTTTTTTAAAAATGCTTCGTCATCTAAACGCAATTCATTTAACAAACAATGCACAGCTCCATAGTGTTCTCTATTTGCGATCCATGTCCTCACCCAGCAACTTCTGCTTTTACTTTTCTTTTTTCGTTTATTTAAAACTATAACTAAACAAGCCGCAGCCAGCACTTCTGGATCATCGAAATACATTCTAAACAACTGGTTGAAACTTCATAACAAACTGAATAGTAAAATACTGCAACAGAGGTTGCGCGCAGCAAAAACTGCGAGTTATGTGTGAACACCTTTGCAGTTTTCTTCGCAAGAAGTTGCAGCTACCCGGTTGCGCGCAGTAAAAGTAGCGGGTTGCACCCACTATGTGTGAACAGAGCTAGCAGTTTTTGCTTCTGCAACCTAAAAACTGCGCAGTAAAAGTAGCGATGTCTGACCCAAGCTTAAGTAACATAAAATCTTAAATGCAAGTTTATTACCAATTTTGTATATTTATGTATCATGTTGGCTTTCTATTTTTCAAAATAAATAAAATAAAATTATCATTTGTGCGAGTTTTTAAACCTGGTGTTTAGATTTCTTTGAGACCGCCGTCGTGCGAAACCGGGTCAGTAGCCTGCAGGATTTCAGCCTCCGGTAAGTTATCTTCTATTCTGCTTTGTTCCGACTCTGTTTCGGGCTCGCTACTTTGCTGGAAACACCAAGAGTTCTGAAATGGTGGCCGGCTCGAGTTTGTTTTGTGTATGGTTTGGCGTAGGTACCCCTTCGCTATAGTCCATGTCTGACTTAGAAGTGCCTGTGACAGTCATGCGGCTCGTTTTGGTGTCCTTGTCAGGGTCGAACCCAGCCCCAGTTGGATTTATCGTGCTGAATACCTTAAGATCAGATGCGGTGGTGAATCAGATCAGATACGGTGGTGAATCAGATCAGATGCGGCGGTGAGCGTATGGGATCTGTCTGTATCTACTTGCGTCGTAATTATTCTGTTGTGTGAATTTTGTGGAAAATCATCGTCTGGCCGCGATCGCGTCGCCAAGCCATTACCGCGAATTCAGTTCGCATCGGAACGACAAGTTCAAGTGTATGCCGATGTGCATAGATGCAAGTGCCTGTAGCGGGGAACTCACACGCCACTCATCCACGCGATCACTATGGTTCGTTGCCTACTTTCTAAACAAAAACAAAAATGATAAATATACTACTTCCTAATGCATGATTGTATGTGACGTCTAGTAGCTAGTATGGTGTTGGTGTCTCTGTACTTATCCTATGAGAAATTAATGCATATTGAACTCGTTTTTAGGATACTATGGCTATTTCAAATAATCTTATGGGAAAAAGAACGAGGAAGGGAAAGAGAAATAACTACTCACTAAAAATAGTGTGAATGAACAAAAAAAAAACAAAAAGGAAAAGGAAAGGAAAAAAAAGGAGAAAAACTAAAAACTCAAACGGAAACACCAACAAGCTATCGGTAATTCTTTCATTTTTATTTAAAATAATCTATCATTCTCTTTAAAACTGACCCTAGAATAAATTATGAGATATGACACTAACCCTCGACTCATATACAATATAACCCACCACCGAAAACTTGCTAACCATTCAACTCATTATTTGTAGCTTATATACCTTTCTCTGGCTAACTTAGATATTACATCCCACCACCACACAAACATATCCCGCCACCAGAAAGACTTTTAAACCTTAGCCATTATTGGTTACGCTACCCTCCACCAATTACTCTATGTTTCGCTTACCAAACTATTTAACGTCCCACCACCAAGATAACCCTCTTATCTGTTATTTCCAACACCAAGAAACCTTGCTACTAAGCCGACTCTCACTAAATCCACCCAGGTAAAACCTTCTTGATATCAGCTAGCCAAAAATCCCTAAGCTCACTTTTTCCTACGTTAGATGGTCTCCTTCCTCCGGTTCTCCTCCAAAGAACGGCTTAAGGTCTTTCGCGTGCCAATTACCTACTTCCTTTCCCTTCATATCTAACAGTTCAAAAGTCCATGCCGATGTTCTCGCCTTTACGATAAACGGCCCAACGAACGCCGGAGCTAGCTTGGCAGAAAAATTTTGCTGGCATCAGACAGAACGTAATTTCTTTTCCACACCTTGTCGCCTACCTGAAAAGCCACTGTTCGCCGGCGAAGATCGTATCGACGCTTACTTGATTACACAGCTCTCTGCATCCTTCGGACTACCTCTTCTCGGACTTCTGCCGACGCTCTTGCGTTCGACACGGCGGAGAAATCTCCTTCAGACTCCACCGGAAGCTCCATTCCGTCCCGGAAAGTGACCATTTCCCTTCCAAAATTTATGAAATACGGCGAGAAACCCGTGACTTCGTGTTTATAAGTACGTAAGGCGCAAGCTATCCTCGCCAGGTGCTTTTCCCACAAGCGGTGGTTTTTGGATGTGTGGCACCTGAGCATACACTTGATATCCTGGTTTCTTCTTTCCGCCGGATTGGCTTGAGGATGATATAGTGAGGTATAACTCAACCTGGTTCCGTATTCTTCGACCGCTTTCTTAAACTGGTTGCCCCTGAACTGTACCCCATTGTCGCATACGATTACCCTAGGGACTCCATATACCAGAAAGACGTTTTCCTCCAGGAGACGAAATACGGCTGATGCCGTTGCGTTTCTCATGGGTAACAGCACCGTATACTTTGATACGTAATCAAGAATTGTTAGGATGAATGAGTTGCCGTGTGTTGACCTGGGAAGCGGGCCTACCAAATCGATACAGATCATTTCCTACGTAATTTTCGCGTCCCCCGCTCGAGTCACCATCAACCCTACTGGCGCCTTCCTCTCCACTTTACAAGCCTGGCATACCTTGCATTTCCTAACATATTCCCTGATGTCCGCCCTCATCTGAGGCCAATAATAATCTTGAGCAACACGGGCTATAGTCCGATCTGTCCCCATGTGCCCCGCCTTCGGGTCGTCGTGGCATCGGTTTAGTATACCACCCGTTTCCAACCCAGACTGTTCTTACCGCCGCCTTTATCGTCCGAAGTCTGTTTCCACAGCGCATGCTTCGACCACCGCCAGTTCCCAAATCTCTGGGGTTCATTTCGAACGTTGGCTACCATCTTTTCAAACCACTTGTCGGGTACGGGGGGCACCGCTATGTCCCCTACCTCCGCGATTGCGCGGGACAACGCATCGGGTACAACATACTCCTTGCCTCGTCGATGAATCACCTCAAAATCGAACTGTTGAAGGCGTACGGCCCATCTCGCCAGCCTGCCGTTCGGGTCCTTCAGTCTATGGAGCCAGACCAATGAATGATGATCCGTGATCACCACGAAGCGCGTCCCCTCAATATACGGTCCAAGCTTCTCTATCGCCCATAATACACCCAAACATTCTCTTTCAGTGGCCGAATACTTCCGTTCATGTTTCGAGAGCGCGCGACTTAGATAGCACACCACCTTTTCACCCATTGGGTGTGCCTGGCTCAACACTGCGCCTATCCTTACATCCGATACGTCCGTTTGGACCTTGAAAGGCAGGTCAAAATCAGGGCAGGCTAATACTGGAGCCGACGTGAGTCTCTGTTTACAATCCTCGAACGCCCGCTCACATTCGTCTGACCATGTGAATTTACGACCCTTCTTCAGCAGGTCGCTAAGTGGTGCCACCATCGTCGCGTGACCCGGGATGAACCGACGGTACCAGGATACCATTCCTAGCAATTGTCTGACCTGTTTTACGGAGCTTGGTCGAGGAAAATCCCTAATGGCTTGGACTTTCTCTGGGTCCACGCGAAGGCATTCTTCGTCTTACACATACCCTAAATATTTAAGCCTCGACCTACAAAACTGACATTTTTCTTTGAACACCCTGAGTCCCGCCTCTCTCAGCCGTACGAACACCTCTCGAAGGACCTCCATATGTCGCTCGAACGTTTCTGTCACTATAATCACGTCGTCCAAATATGTAAAAGCAAAAGGCTCAAGTGTGGGCCCCAGAACCGTGTCAACTAATCTTTGGCAGGTGGCCCCTGAATTGTGTAGACCAAAAGGCATACGTCGAAACTGAAACAGACCTCTTCCGAGCACTTTAAAAGCCGTGTACTGTTGGGACTCTTTGGACATCGGCACCTGCCAATACGCCGACTTTATGTCTAAGGTCGACAGATACTTCGCGTTACGCAGTTTATCGAGGGTTGCCGTGATATATGGTATCGGATACGCGTCCTTCTCCGACACCGCGTTGAGCTTCCTGAAATCTACGCAAAATCGGAAGGATCCATCTTTCTTCCGTACCAATAGTATAGGAGAGGACCAGGCGCTCGTTGATGGTTCCACCACCCCCATTCGTAACATCTCATCCAATTCCCAATTTTTCTGCTTTTGCACCGCTGGAGAAACTGGATAATACCTTTGTTTGATCGGCAGTGAATTCGTCTTGATGACATGGCATACAGACTTCGCGCAGCCCAGACCATCCCCCATCAGCGCAAATTGCTCCTCCAGCAGTTCCGACAAACTCTTGACTTTGCTTGACGCCAGATGTGACCAATTCCGTAGCGTCTTCCCCGGCATCGATTCTACAGCGGCTACCGAAGTCCACTGCTGTACCTTCATAGCGAGGACTACTCCGAAACATTTCCAGAAGTCTATACCCAATATTAACTCATGGGGTACCGACGGGATCACCAGCACCTCTAACTCATGACCACGACCGTTGAGTTCAAACATCACTCACCTTGTCCCTGTCACCGGGCACATTTCTCCATTAGCCAGCCTCACTTCTTCAATCTCGTTCTGGGTCAGGGTTGCACCTCTTCTCCTAAGTCGAACCCATCCCTTCTCCCCTAAAATCGTGCGACTTGCACCCGAGTCTAGCAGGCCCCCCATCGCTATGCCCATCACCTTCACCTGCAGATGCGGACGATTATCCTGGCTGCACTTCGCTAGTGCGTAACCCACCGTCGGAGAAGGTGCCTTCTGTTGCGGCCTCTTTGAAGTGCTCGCTCGACCGCCTAGCGAGCACGTCGGTCGTTTCCCGCCACTGGTGGATCTGATCGTGCCCGCGGCCCCTGTTCGCCCTCGTTCGACAGACAGGGCATGTGGCTCGCATAACCCCCTGCCGACCACACCCGAAACACCGCCGCGGCTCAGGACACTCCCTCGATGCATGCCCATCTCGTCTGCGATTCCAGCATTTCACTCTACTCTGTTATGCCATCGCCGCCACTTGCTCTACCCTTTCTACGCCCACGTAGGCCAAATCCGGCTCCAAACAGCGTCAGGATCGCGTTGCGGGTGGCACAAATGCTGCAACCGACACCCTCATTGCATCCAGAGTGCGACCCATTTTCACCAATTCAGCCACTGTCGTCACACGTGTCAAGCACAGCTGTCGCTGGTAGAACGGTGCTATATTCCTGCGCAAAATGCGCAGTTTTTCTTCCTCTGTACAGCGTGTTGTCAGCCGGCTAAATAGTCGCTCCATCATTGCGACATAAACCCCCATGGATTCACCCTCCCCTTGCGTCCGTCTCCTTATCTCTTCCCCCAGGCGGTGCTCGTAATCCAGAGGTAAAAACTCCGCCTTCATCTCCCGTACAAGTTCGTCCCACGACGACACCAGATCCCGATTAGCGCGGAGCCAAATCAAAGCCCGCGAGTCGAACAGCTCTACAGCTGCCCTGAACAACTGCGGCTTCGACAGACCCCTCGCCTGACGCAACTCCTCGACCCGTTTGAAGAAGGCGTTTATGGATCCCGACGAATCTCCACTGAACTTGATGCCCCATTTGGCCACCTCCGCTGGGCTCACTCCTCTTGCCTCCTTCTGCACGGGTACCGTTTGCTCGCGAACGCCAGTCTCTCCCTCATCATCGGTGGAATCTTCGGTCTTTCCAACCAGTGTCCCCATCGCCAGCACGAGCCTGTTTCGTAATTCCTTCACGCTATCCTTCTGATCCTTAGTGATTGCGCGCATATTGGCCAGTCGCCGAAAGCCGAACTCCGTCTTCACTTTCGCCTTCATGAATTCCGACCTCGTCCCATCGCCTGAAACTCTGTTAACCAAGTCCTCTATCTCGGTCACCTTAGCCAGCATCTCTGAGTGGTCTACCTCAAAATTGAATGGATAGTCGGGTTCAACATAAGACGTATCCAATGCTGACTCAGACCTTAGCGTAGCCCTCAACGTCTTCCACATAGCGTCAACGGTGTCTGCTGGAAACCCGCGGATGGCGAGCTCATAAATGAGCTCGTCGTTGCTCAGACAATCTACCAAGATCTTCATTTTTTACCGCCAAGAAAAGACAACCCTCCCGAGCAAAATATTCCCTGAAAGTTCGCGAAACTCAAGATACCTCACTAACAATCGAACACCCACCTGGAACTCAATAGCTACGATAAAACCACGTATTCTACGTTGAAAACCTGGAAAAGAACGGCCTCTTACCAACTAACCTATACTATCCTGCACTCACACCTCAGTCACCATTTATCCCGTATAGTTCGCCTATATACATTCACACACTTTCCTTTTATTTTTCCTAACGACACGCAGCTTGATTCACCAAATCCAGAATTCAAATAGTTTTTCTTTTATATTGTGTTTTCAAAAAGATAAATAGATATAGATAGATGATAATATCATGAGAATAGTTCTACCCACTTTTACGAATTTAAGCTTCGAGAATATTCACATCAACCTCAAAATCGTGATAATGCAGCCGTTATCGCGTGAATTACTCTCAAATCTATCTTTAAAATAACTATGAATATCGATTTTACGCGCCTAACTGCCTTCCCACAATTTGGGACTTGGCTCGACGAGTTTTCCCGAGTACCGTTTTTCGCCGTTTTACCGTTAGTTGTCGATACTAGGCCCCACGTTGGGCACCAATTTGTTACCGTTTTGAATCTCTTGAGCGTCTACGCACCCCTTTTAGCACAAAAAAACAGAGGGGGTTAGTTTCGGGAGCCTGAACTCACCGGAGATGGGGTGGGTGTATATCGATTTTACGCGCCTAACTGCCTTCCCACAATTTGGGACTTGGCTCGACGAGTTTTCCCGAGTACCGTTTTTCGCCGTTGTACCGTAAGTTGTCGATATTAGGCCCCACGTTGGGCACCAATTTGTTACCATTTTGAATCTCTTGAGCGTCTACGCACCCCTTTTAGCACAAAAAAACAGAGGGGGGTTAGTTTCGGGAGCCTGAACTCACCGGAGATGGGGTGGGTGGGCGCCACTCACTTCCAATCCCGAAACTAATTCTCGTCCGTCGCCCGAAAGCGAGAAGTGTTGCGATGGCTTCGCGCACCAATGAAAAATAGCCCGAAAGGACACACCAGAGTTCATCTTCTTCTACAATATCTTTATTTCTTCGACTAATCCGTTAATCTAGCTACGACCTCAAAAATGTGAAACGGCGCCGCGATTTAAACTTAACTATCTAACTCGTTTGCACTCGATATGTACTTAATTTATCCCTATGTACAATTCAAAACTTATCCTACTTACTCAGAACATCATTTTTCGCGTTGCTCGAAATTCCAGTGCTCGAATATCCACTTCAGGACCAATCTTTTCGGACTGCTTCTTCAATTTATTCGCACCGCTGCCATTACCGCCGCAAATATTCACGACACAACCCTTCGCCAAATCGCTTCTTCTATCTCCGCCGTTTCGCTGAACTATTCCCTGCGTCAATTCGTTTTACACATTTCTTATTCCAAGGTAACGCTGGATCCCTTTGCCTCGGCCAGTTCAATCTCGCCAGCTTGATTTCGCCAACAATATCCCAAGCGGTCGCCTCCAGCTCGTCTCAAATTTTCACACCCATAAACCAACGACTCCGATCTTCAATCCTTTTCCTCTTCGAGTCCGCCAGATATGCCAATTTATGAAATAAAATTCGTCGGTTTTAAATTGAGCTCGATAGCCAGATTGCATGTGATCCTTACCACGTCCAGAAAAATAAGAGAGCTATCCATGTCATGATCGCCTCGCAAGAAACCTCGGCTCCGCTTCCTGATCCCGCTTAGACGGGATCCTAGATTATCAGTTTGCGAAATGAACATCTCAATGCACTTCAAATGCATTTCGGCCGTTGCACTCAGTTCCAGGTTATTGCACTTTCCCTCGTTAGAATTGAGGACTGGCAATGCTATATGACGATCTGGCGATGTTCCAAATCCCGTCATTCCGCACTTCTGATTCTGCGCAGGTTGACCATTCGACCTGTCAGACTCGTGTCATACTGACAAATGTCAGATGTCTGTTTGCTTTTGATTTATCATTTGTGCGAGTTTTTAAACCAGGTGTTTAGATTTCTTTGAGACCGCCGTCGTGCGAAACCGGGTCAGTAGCCTGCAGGATTTCAGCCTCCGGTAAGTTATCTGCTATTCTGCTTTGTTCCGACTCTGTTTCGGGCTCGCTACTTCGCTGGAAACAATAAGGGTTTTGAAATGGTGGCTGGCTCGAGTTTGTTTTGTGTATGATTTGGCGTAGGTACCCCTTCGCTATAGTCCATGTCTGACTTAGAAGTGCCTGTGACAGTCATGCGGCTCGTTTTGGTGTCCTTGTCAGGGTCGAACCCAGCCCCAGTTGGATTTATCGTGCTGAATACCTTAAGATCAGATGCGGTGGTGAATCAGATCAGATGCGGTGGTGAATCAGATCAGATGCGGCGGTGAGCGTATGGGATCTGTCTGTATCTACTTGCGTCGGAATTATTCTGTTGTGTGAATTTTGTGGAAAATCATCGTCTGGCCGCGATCGCGTCGCCAAGCCATTACCGCGAATTTGGTTCGCATCGGAACGACAAGTTCAAGTGAATGCCGAAGTGCATAGATGCAAATGCCTGTAGCGGGGAATGTTGGGGATGTTATGTCTGCTATGGCAAAGACTCCGACATGGTGGTTGACATGATTGTAGTTGGGGCCAGCCAGAAATGAGTTTCAGTCGATTTTCGATTCGTCAGGCCTTGGTTTTCCACCAACAATATCGATGAACGACACGCCATGGGCTGGAAGGACCTGGCAGATTGCCATCGGCTCGTTGTTTCAAGTCGTATTGAATTGATGCACGAATCTGTGCCTACCCATCTCGAGACATTTACGGATCGCAGGGTGCGGCAGGGTCCAAACTGCAGATCCTAGTCAACAGAATCACTACGATGTATATTTTACGCCATATTCCCTTTCCTAACTCGTACGACCTACAACATTGTGGTTACCTGTCTCTAATTCTTAGTTCTAACCTCGGATAACATTAACCTGCTACATTGGTGTGTCCTCTTCTGACGCGCCAATTGCTTGCCGTTAGGTCTAAAATGTCGATCAACCGTGACAATATATATATATATATATATATATATATATATATATATATATATATATATATATATATATATTTATATATATATATATATATAGATATATATATATATATATATATATATATATATATATATATATATATATATATTGTTTAGAGTTATAAGAATATATGTAATTTTCATTTACAACAAGCAGGGTCCAAACTGCAGATCCTAGTCAACAGAATCACTACGATGTATATTTTACGCCATATTCCCTCTCCTAACTCGTACGACCTACAACATTGTGGTTACCTGTCTCTAATTCTTAGTTCTAACCTCGGATAACATTAACCTGCTACATTGGTGTGTCCTCTTCTGACGCGCCAATTGCTTGCCGTTAGGTCTAAAATGTCGATCAACCGTGACAATATATATATATATATATATATATATATATATATATATATATATATATATATATATATATATATATATATATATATATATATATATATATATATATATATATATATATATATATATATATATATATATATATATATATATATATATATATATATATATATATATTTATATATATATATATATTTATATATATATATATATATATATATATATATATATATATATTGTTTAGAGTTATAAGAATATATGTAATTTTCATTTACAACAAATATTTCATAATTTACGATTGCATAGAATGAAGAATCATAAAGTTGACTCATCATCATAAAGCTATTACGATACAGACATGCACTGACCCAATTCCGCAGGTCTATTTATCGATGTGATTGATTTGAATTTTTTACTCGCGCAATCAATGACTATGGTTTCATGTTCGTACGTTCTCACGATGTAACATCAGCACTATTTACGTTAATATTAATTTGTCATGAATCGCTTGCGCATCGATAAGTAAATATTGTCAATAACCTTGCATATCAGCATTATTCATTTAACTTGTTTTGAATTGTAAATAGGTCAATAAGTAAATATTGTGAGCAAATCGGTCACCTCGTATGTCAGCAATTGTAAGGTACAAGCAAGTATGATGATGAGTACACTTTCTTTTTACTATATAAGATCGTACCGAATGTTAATAAAGGCATTAGAGAGCAAAAGACGTGAGAGCAAAACTGGAGAACAAGAACAACATTCCGGGTGAGTGGAATTGTAATCGGCCTAGTTTCATAAGTTTCAATAAGTTACAATAAAATAAATATACAAAAGTGCATATATTCTACATCAAAACTAGTAAAAATCCTTGCGAGACTTCTGAAGAATATACAGAAAGTGTCATCTCTGCCAACGCAGGGCGGTAGATTAGACACATAACAACTGCGACAATGACGGACACTGACAAGGACAAATTGATTGCTTCTTTGACCCAACAACTGGACCTTTTCAGACAAAACAAAGAATGCCAGGAAAAAACTATTGAGAAGTTGAATGAAATAGTACAACAGTTACAAGACACTCAAAATGAGTTAGCTGAACAAAGACGTTACAACCTTGAACTATTTGAACGGAATGACGAACTACTCAAAAAATTGACGGAAAAAGAAAACAGGACGAAGAAAACAACGATACCTAACAAAAGAAAGAGAGTAAAGACACCTTCTCCTCAAACGACAACTAACTCCTCATCCAGCGACTCAGACGACAAAACTTCCAACAGTGACAGCAGCCTTGAGGACGTGGACATGACAGAAAACAAATCCATGCCCGAAACAATCGAAAACGAGACAGAACAAGTAGATCCGGGGACGCAAATTGATAAACTTAAAGACCAGAACTACCCTCCTCTTCCAAATCCCTCCCATAGACAGAAAGCACAAAAGAAGAAACAAGACTTAGCTCAAAAATCGCCAAAGACAAAGAATCACACCCAAATACTGACAATTCCGAGTACATCACAAAACATTGACACGACAATGACAAATCAAACCAATCCTGAGAACGAAGAATCGCGCGAAGGGAACCCAAAACCGGTTCCAATAATACTCCGCCAACCAGAGCAGTGGATAGCTATGACCCGGCTCCTCAAAGAGCGGAATATTAAGTTTGACGCTGCGAAGCGCGTATATCTAGGGATCCAAATCATCCCAGCCACAATTTCAGACCACAGAAAGATCACCAAGATCTTCACCGACCTCAAAGTGCAGTACCACACGTACTACCTTCCAGAGGAAAAGAACTTAAATGTGATTATTAGAGGGCTCTACGGACTAACCCCGGAAGAGGTAAAAGAAGACCTAGAAAGGCAGGGTTTTCACCCAATTGAAGCCTTCTACCTCAAATTGAAGACAGGTCCGTCAAAACTAATGAAAGTTCTCCTTCCTAGAAGTGAGAAGGACATCTACAACGTCCAAGCAATATGCCACTTAATGTGCAAAGTGGAATCTCAAAATCCACGTAGTGGCCAAGCACAGTGCCACAGTTGCCAGCAATTCGGACATGCTGCTAACAACTGCCACGCCCAGGCCCGCTGCGTAAAATGCGATGGACTTCACCATTTCTCGAACTGCACTAAGTCGAGAGAAGAAAAACCCAAGTGCGTTAACTGTGGAGCCGAACACCCTGCGAGTTATGGGGCTGTCCACAAAATCCTAAGAACTTCAGAAAACGTTTGCGCAAGTGACGAGTGAGAGACCGATTGGCAACAAAAGCTCAGCCAGCCATGCCCCCAATCCCGTATCCACACCTTCACCAAAAACTAACAAAACAAATAACCATATCCCCACCAGCCCCGAGCATATGGGCCAGTTCTTCGCCATCATGCAAGAACAACTTCACACAATGATGAAAGACATGATGGCGAGGATGGTTCAAGGCATGTTCGCTGCCCAAAAATTTACACACCAACACTCCAAGCATGAAAAAATGAACCGCACTAACCAAGTTTCAATTCTTACGTGGAATGCAAATTCCTTGGCACCCAAAAAAGGAGAGCTGACGCAACTTTTAATTGATTTAAAGGTTGATATCATGCTCATCAGGAAAACGTTCCTTAAACCCGGCGATCATCTCCGGATCCCCAACTACATACTTCACAGTAATGATAGAATGACTGGTAGGGGAGGAGGAACCGCAATCCTCGTAAGAAGAAATATTACCCATCATTCTGTCCCTACCCCCACCCTAAGGGGTATGGAAGCCACCGCCATCAAGGTTCAAACGAGTTTTATGGAGTTCACACTGATTTCGGCGTACCGCCCTCCTAGATCGCAGGAGTTTATAGAAGACCTACGTGCACTCTTCGATCACGAAGGCACAATCTTCCATGCAGGGGACATGAACGCCTACCACCGCCATTGGGGAGCTGTGAGAAGCAATAAAGCGGCTACCGAGCTAGATAAGTTCATCGCAGTCAAACCAGCAAGCCTGCACATCCCTAATGAGCCAACGCACTTTGGCCCCATAAACAGTTACGCCCTAGATATAGGGATATCTCAAGCACTTGAACAACATGTGCATATCAACGTCCTCGACGAGCTGTCATCCGATCACAAGCCGGTCCTCTTTCGTATAGAGAACATTTATATGAACGTTCCAGCAAAAGAGAGGAAAATTACAAACTGGGAAGCTTTCCGAGTCGCACTGACCGAAACTATTAGCCGAAAAGCACCTGAAACGGTCAGCGAACTAGAGGAATCAATAGATCTCCTCACCAGCACAATAAAGCAGGCAAAAGAGGACAATCGGTCACGATTCCGGTAAAGGAAAAACAGAGTCCTTACGAACTCCTAAGTCAATTAAATTGCTTATACGGAGGAGGAATCAACTCCGGAGAAGAGCTAGGAGCACAGGTGACCCTAGAATAAAACGGGAAGCAAACCGGCTTTCAAACGCGATCCGTGATCAGATATCTCGACACCAGAACGAGCAATGGGAGAGTCTGCTGCAAAGTATCGAGCCTGGGAGTGACACCCTCTGGAGACTGTCCAAATACTTCCGAACTAAGAACAAACCAATCATGCCACCAATACACAGCACACAAGGCATAAAATACGACACTCTAGAAAAAGCCAACGCGTTTGCGGACTCACTAGAGCTACAGTTTGAAGAAAACTGCTCATCTGTAGATGATATATGCAATGAAGAACGCATTAGCAGAAACGCCTCAAGCCTTTTAAATTCTGAACCAAGGAGGTAGAACGTCTGACGTTAGCTACTTTGGAAGAGGTGAAGAGTTTGGTGAAGGGACTGAACTGTCGAAAAGCGCCAGGAATAGACAATATCAACAACCTGTGCCTAAAATTTCTACCAGACAACACATTACAGACACTAACGGACATTAATCAACGGGATGCTCCATCTAAAGAGATATCCAAAGGCGTGGAAATCAGCCATCATCATAGTTTTGCCA
>OX376372.1:86235716-86270303 GCA_947369275.1 Nemotelus nigrinus | reverse complement strand
AAAAATTTCTGTTCACGGGAGCTCACCGAACCAATAACCAGATACAGCTAAAATTTACAGAATGCATTGGACTTAAGTAAGACTAGATTTGATAGAAGCGATTTTGAATTGTGGGCAAGTCCGTGCCAGTGGTGCCATCTTGAAAAATTACAAAGAAAAAAAAAACTGCTTTTCGCCCTATGAAATGTGAATAGGTTACCGGATTTTCATGAAATGGACACAGTAGCTAAACCTAACTCTAATCTCTGTTTGGTGGAAATTTGGTTCAAAAATTTGATTGTTGCTGCCAGCTATGGTAATTTTTGTGTCTTTGGTTTTGAAAAATCGCTCAGGAAAATAAAACTTTTTGCACTATAACTTCCAGTGCAGTCATGAAATCAATACGAATATCATACAATTAATGAAACCTGTTATAAAAATTATTCAGGCCAAATTTGGTTGAAAAGCCACAAAAGGGCTGCCAGCTTTTGTTGGTTTTGTGTTTAATTGCAATATCTTTATTAAGCGGTTTTATCGTAGAATTTTCAAATGGTTATGATATTGTAGTGACAATAAACAGCAAATATTAAGCTTTCGATTATTTGAAAAAACTCGCTGCAAGTAACCCTAAATTTCTTTATACTCCTATAACTTCGAATGTAATTAAACAACGTGAAGCAGAGGTAATATATTATTGGCTTTGATACTGGCGAAAGGTTGCCAGCACGAGTCGGTTGTGCTACTTTTGTATCAATAAATGCTTACAGTTAGTATACATACCGGAAATATTTACAATAAAAATAAATAACCGATGTTTCAATTCCCAAAGTTCTGCAAATTTTTCGGATCGCAGCCCCAAACACCAACTTCAGTTACAGTGCTGCAGGCACTGAGGATTTTCTTCAATGATGTTGTATGAGATGCTGCTTTCAAAATTATATGAAATAAGCAACTGATAACGAATATAATTAACCCGTGTTTTGCTCTAATAAACGTTGAAATTCATGCCAGTGGTAATATCTGAAACCTTTCACCATATGAGTTATAATGCATTCTTGAGACGAAAGTGAAACGTGGCATTTGAAACAGTTTGGCCGTAATAAGCAGCACATGTGGTGGAATATGCACTCAAAACCTGCACGATTCTTCTACTGTTCTTCGAACATTAGTGTTTCTAGCGGTTCAGGTGCGCTAGAGTTTTTTTTTGTTTTAATTTTATTTTATGTTTTCATTTAAAATATCTATAAAATTCAACGAGTTCATTTTTAATCGGAATATTTTGTTGTATTTGATTGAACATACTTTGGTTTCGAAAAGTGTATTCGATAAACTATGTAAAATAATAAATTATTTACTTTAAAGTTCAAAAGATTATTCCGATTTCTGAGTTAGTTTTATTCTTTTCTTTGATTTATGCTTTCATATTCTGCATGAAATTAATGCTGTTTCTCAGCTTGATTTGTAGTTCGTTAATGTAATTAAATTGAATGAAGCTTTCAATTATTCTCTTAGGTATTTTGTAGATGATTATTTTCATCGGTTCGTTTTGTAAATTTTTTGTATTTTTCTTTTGAGCATGTTTTTGAATTTCTCTATATTAGATGTGTTTGGAACTTTGTGGCTCTTCTTTCGGCACACATTTGATGTATTCTTTTCAGTTGTTTGTGATGTCAGCTTCTCCAATGGCAAAACTAACTATCACTGCATCTAACTGTGATTTTATTATTTTCCATTATCACTCTTGAAATATTCTCTATATCGAATTTTGATTTCATCAAATTTTCTACATCAGCGTTCGAATCGCTGTAACAAAGGAAGGGTTCTTTAGACTTCATGTCGTGTTTTGGTTTTATCGAATTTTTAATATTAATTGTCGAATTGCTGTTACATAAATCAGCTTTTTACTAATGTTCGAAGAACAATAGTATTAAACTCGTTTCGCCGAAAATTCATATTTCTTTATTTATATATATATATATATATATATATATCAGCAAATCGGTTAATAGAAGTAATCTTTGGAGTGGCCGATCCGATTGAGCTGAAATTTTCGGATGTCGTAGATGTATATAGTAGGTAGGTCCATGACTTGTTCGAATTCAGTTATCTTTAACCTTTTGGCGGCGGCGGGCATTTTAGTGAATTTTCAGGTACTCCTATATTTCCAAGCAGTGTAAAATTTTTGTAACAAAAAGTATTGGAAATAAAAACTTATTATGTTTTAGGTTTGCTCATGATAAAGAATTGGAAATTTTGAGCCGTGTGTGGGTGCTGAGTGCCTAAAAGTGGGCAAGGAATTTTTCTCAAATTTTGATTTGTCATAACTTCTGACAGGAACATTCGATCATCGTGAAATTAATAGAGCGTATTGATGTAGGCTAGAGCTTAGCACACATAGATTTTAAAGACAGTGTGGGTAACCCTGTAGCTATGGCAGGCTCTTAAAAAAAATCCTTCAAATCATCGATCTTCCCGAAAAATTTTTGCTTTTTGCAAAAAAACTAAAATCATTGATAAATCTAAATCTTTGTCCATCACGTCAGATTAAAATTTTTCAAATTCCGATTCGCACAAGAACGGCAACCCATCACCAAACTACCTCTATTTTCAGCACTCGAAAGTTCTGTTCACGAGAACTGACGACCGGGTTATCCGATCATAGTGAAATTTACAGGACATGTTAATATTAGCTAGGACCAGGTCTGATAGAAGTAATATTGAAATGCGGGCAACCCTGTGCCAGTGGTACCATCTTGAAAAATCACTGAGAAAAAAAATCGGTTTTTGGCCTATAACTTCCGATTCAGCCATCAGATTTTGACAAAATTCATACAGTACTTGGATCTTACTTTATGTAACATTTGATGAAAATTTGGCTGAAGAATTAGAATAGAGTTGCCAGCTATGGTGATTTTTGTCTCCTAAATCTTGCAAATTTGCTCAGCAAAATAAAGCTTTTTCCCCTATAACTTCCGGTCCAGTGTAGAAATCAGAACGAACTTCACGCAGTAAATGAACCTTAATATGAACCAAATGTGGTAGAAATTTCGTACGAAAATCATGAAAGGGCTGCCAGCTATGACCATTTTGTAATTTTGTTTAATTTCTTTACTGAGCGATTATGTCATTAGATTTGCAAATGGAAATGATCCTGCAATGAAAATTAACAACAAATATTAACGCTTTAAAAACTTGAAAAGTTTTGAGGGTGGTAACCCTAAAGTTCTTTTCACCCGTATAACGTCCAGCGCAGTGATTCAATTGAAACGAAAGTTACTGGTTGGGTTTAACTTAACGTGAAGCAGATTTGGTATGTGTTTTGCTTTGCTGCTTACACAGGGTAACCAGCATTAGCCATTTCCGTAAATATTGCACCAACAGATGCTTCAAATTACGTTCTCATATGCAAAGAATTTGCAATAAAAATAAGAAACCAATTTCGAAATTTTCCGAGTGTTGAACATTTTTCGGATGGCAGCCTCAAACAACGTTTAACCGCTGAAAATTTCGATAAAATCCTGCGATGAGAACGAAATTCAGAGGATAAGTTGATTTGAGTATGAGTTTGTTATGGTAAACTTATTGCTTCTTCGTTCGGACTGCCGAACGGACGCTTCGTTCGGACTACTTCATTCGGGTTGCCAGCACTGAACATTTTCATAATTTGTGTTATAGTTGAGTTTTGTTGCTTTGGATAAGGAATGGTTGATTTGATTCTACAAAACAGTGTTTTACGTATTTCCAGACTTTTTTGCACTCAAAGAAAATTTCTTCGAAAATTAGTTTTCTAGCGGTTCAGGTGCGCTAGAGTTTTTAGGTTTTTTATTGTGGGTTAGATTATGCGCTTTTTCGGGTTTTCTTGTATTTTTGTACTGCCTTGTATTATTTTGGTTTTTGAAAATTTGCCTTCTACATGTTAATACTTTGTTGTCATTGGCATCGTTTTTCTGCGTTGGTTTAATATTTTCCAATGCCTCTGTACTCAATTGGTTCATTTCAATGCTTTTGATTACATTTTTGACTATTCGTTTATCGTTAAATCTTTCGTTCATTGGTCTCTCGACTTCGACTGATCGGTATTTTTGCAATGGCTCAGTTTCTTTTTTAATATTATTGATCAATGCATCTACTTTATTTGTATTTAGTACTTCGATGTGCTTTATGCTTTTTTCTTGTATTATTGAATGTTCTATGTAAGTTTCAGTTGCAATTTCTTCCCTAGTATTTTCATTTCTCTGGTTTACAGTATTTTTTTCAATCGTTTCTGGATTATTGTTATTTTTGTAATAATTTCTGCAATTATTGTTTTGGTTTCCTATATTGTTTCGGGAATTATGGTTGTTTCCATTATTCCTGTTAATATTTCTATAATTATTTCTTTGGTTTTGACTATAACTATTATGGTTCCTATATGTGCAATAGTAGTTTCTTTGACAGTTGCTATTGCTTGGGCAGTTGCTATAATTATTATTCAATTTATGATGTATATTGTTTTTTCTATTTACAAGCATAATATTTTCTGTTATATTTATGCTTGATTCTAATTCAACCGCTATTTTAATTGCTTCTGCAAATGTTTTGGGCTGTGCAGCAAAAATTGTATGTTTGAGTGATTCGTCTAAACCATTTTTAAAAATAGTAAGTGCGTACGATTCATTTGACTTTCGTACTGGCGTAATTGGGATAGTTGTGTATGAATTTGTTGTTGATTTTTATGATTTTTAAATCTATTTACTAGAGGTCTTTCTAGTTCAATGTAGTTATTTATATCCAATAAAAATAGTTGTGTTTTAAAAACTGTTCCTAATATTACATGTTTTGTAAATTTCAATAATTTGTTTTTCCCGTCTTCATTAAGGCTCTCATTTAGTAAACTAATTATTGTTAGGAAAGCTTCAAGTTCTTTGGGATTGCCAGTAAATATTAGTATGTACTCTAATGCTATCTCAATATCAAAGTTACTCATCTTGCTGACTTTTCACTTTTCCAAATTTAAAAAAAATAGAGCTTGCTTGTTTCAAATTTTTAATTAGAATAGTTTTTCTTTTTTTTTTAAATGCGCAACTAGGATTTTTTTTTTTATAAAAATCTATTTTACTTACTCACAAACTTAATTTTCATACCACAGACCATGCATTTTTTTTTGTTATTCTACTGTATTTGGTTTATTGTATCTCGTTTGGATCATTTTGTCGTTCTTTAATTTTGTTTAATTAAACAAATAAATTTAGTTTTTTATTTTGTCTATTTGAAGAATTACATTACTTGATACTATGTCTTACAGTTCTAATGTTTATTCAATTGATAGATAGATAGATATGCTTTATTTATGGCTGATCTTAGTTTGTACAAATACAAATACAAATGATAATTTCTTAAATTAGAGTTCAGACTATGTCTTTACATCTATATAAGTATTTAATAGTTTATATTGGAGTTAATTTATTTAAAAATGCATACATATTTAAAGAAGTTGTCAACTGACAAGGGAAAATTCACAAAAACCTTTGGGAACTTATAAACTACGACTAATTTCCTATAAATACTTAAAACTAGGAATCGCCATAGTCAGAAATTAAGGATGCTATTAGTGGGTGATTCAATTTTTGGCAATTCCGCAGAAATTGATGTAGGTTCTGTTTAGCAGAATGATTTATATATTTGATTTTACTAATACGGTGGAATTGCTTTGTAGAAAAGAAACGCGATTTGTTTAAAATTATTTTTAAGCACTTGTTTTGTTGCGTTTGTAGCTTTTTCCTGTTTGTTTTGGCACAAGTACACCAGACAGGGGAACCGTAAAGTAATATAAGCTGCATACTGAGGCAATAGATGAGCAGTTTGTTCGCGGTTGACATGGTGGAGTTACGGTTAATGAGGGGATAGAGCACGCGTATTGCCTTGGAAATTTTTGAACATGCATCATCCATATGAGGTTTGAATGTTAATTTCTTGTCTAACCGGATGCCAAGATATTTGATAGAGTCCGACCATTTTATTAGATTATCTAGGATATTGATTGAGGGATTGGGAAGAAAACGACGAGCACGCCTCTTTGTAAAGAATATAGCCTGGGTTTTTACTAATGTTCGAAGAACATTAGTATTAAAATCGATTCGGCCAAAAATTCATATTTCTTTATATATATATATATATATATATGTACAAAAAATTTCAGTGAGATAATCTCGGGAACGCGCCATTCGATTGAGCTGAAACTTTCAGGATACATTGGTGTATATGCAGAATAGGTCCAGGTCTCTTTAAATGTCAGTTATTGTAAACCTTTTCGCGCCGGCGGGCATTTAAGTGATATTTTTAATATACCTATTATTTCGTGCACAAATGATTTTCGCAAAAATAAAGTTAATAAAATAAATTTCTAACGTGTTTTACATATGAATCGGATAATGCTTTGGAATATTTTAACCCTATGTGTGCGCTGGGTGCCTAAAAAGAGGACGGGAAAATTTGAAAATTTTTAAATTTCGATAACTTTTGACAGAGCTATTCAATCATTATCAAATTTTCAGGACATATTGATATTATTTAGTTGTAGATTAATGTGGCTTTTAATGAGCGTGCTGGCAACCCTGTAGCTAGGGCAGGCACTGAAAGTGAAAACCTCCAAATCATCGTCTCTCTTGAAAAAATGCAGTTTCTTCAAAAATAAGCCTTTCATATGTAAATCTTGTGCTTTGTTTACATAACCAAAAAAAAAAAAAAGATATGGTATAACGGGCACGCCTGGCAACCCTTGCCCAATTTACCTATATTTTTAGCATCAAAAACTTCTGTTCACGGAAACTCACGATCCGATGGGCAGAATTATTTGAAATTCACAGCATGTATTGACCTTAAATAGGACCAGGTCTGATAGAAGTGATTTTGAAATGCGGGCAATTCTGTGCCAGTGGTGCCATCTTGAAAAACCACTAAAAAAGATAACTGTTTTTAGCCCTATAAATTCTGATTGAATCGTTCGATTTTGACGAAACTTACACAATTGCTGGACCTTACTTTAAGCCACGTTTGGTAGAAATTTGGTCGAAAAATTCGATTGGAGCTGCCAGCTATGATAATTTTGGTGTCTTCATTTTGAAAAAAAAAATTTGGAAGTAAAAACATTCAAACCATCGAATATTCAAAAAAATGTCCGTTTCTTACAATAAAACCAATCTGTATATAAATCTTATGTTTTATCTACACGTTCAAAATAAAACTTTGGAAATTTCATGTCGGACAAGAACGGTAACCCTCTCCCAGTTAACCTATATTTTTAGCATCAAAAATTTCTGTTCACGGAAACTCACGAACCAATAATCAGATACAGCTAAAATTTACAGAATGCATTGGACTTAAGTAAGACCAGATTTGATAGAAGCGATTTTGAATTGTGGGCAACTCTGTGCCAGTGGTGCCATCTTGAAAAATTACAAAGAAAAAAAACTGCTTTTTGCCCTATGAAATGTGAATAAGTTACCAGATTTTCATGAAATTGACACAGAAGCTAAACCTAACTCTAATCTCTGTTTGGTGGAAATTTGGTTGAAAAATTTGATTGGTGCTACCTGCTATGGTAATTTTTGTGTCTTTGGTTTTGAAAATTCGCTCAGGAAAATAAAACTTTTTGTACTATAACTTCCAGTGCAGTCATGAAATCAATACGAATTTCATACAATTAATGAAACCTGTCATAAACATTATTCAGGCCAAATTTGGTTGAAAAGACACGATAGGGTTGCCAGCTATTGTTGGTTTTGTGTTTAATTGCAATATCTTTATTAAGCGGTTTTATCGTAGAATTTTCAAATGGTAATGATATTGTAGTGACAATAAACAGCAAATATTAAGCTTTCGATCATTTGAAAAAACTCGCTGCAGGTAACCCTAAATTTCTTTATACTCCTATAACTTCGAATGTAATTAAACAACGTGAAGCAGATTTGATATATTCTTGGATTTGATACTGGCGAAAGGTTGCCAGCACGAGTCGGTTGTGCTACTTTTGTATCAATAAATGCTTACAGTTAGTATACATACCGGAAACATTTACAATGAAAATAAATAACCGATGTTACAATTCGCAAAGTTCTGCAAATTTTTCGGATCGCAGCCCCAAACACCAACTTCAGTTACAGTGCTGCAGGCACTGAGCATTTTCTTCATTGATGTTATATGAGATGCTGCTTTCAAAATTATGTGAAATAAGCAACTGATAACGAATATAATTAACCCGTGTTTTGCTCTCATAAACGTTGAAATTCATGCCAGTGGTAATATCTGAAACCTTGCACCATATGAGTTATAATGCATTCTTAAGACGAAAGTAAAACGTGGCATTTGAAACAGTTTGGCCGTAATAAGCAGCACATGTGGTGGAATATGCACTCAAAACCTGCACGATTCTTCTACTGTTCTTCGAACATTAGTGTTTCTAGCGGTTCAGGTGCGCTAGAGTTTTTTTTTGTTTATTGACTTTAATTTTCCACTTGTTGTAAAACTTTTCAAATAATTTCAGGTGGTCATGGAGCCTGTTGATAATAACATCAGGGTTGATCGAAGTTGTGTACACCGCAGTGTCATCAGCATAGGCTGCAATAGCACAATCTGGAGTCGTTGGGACGTCCGAAGTGTAAAAATTATATAGAGTTGGGCTAAGAACAGCACCCTGAGGAACCCCGGCGGGAACAATACATGATGAGGAATACATTTGCCCAACTTTCACCGAAAAATATCTATTTGTCAAGAAGGATTAAATTATTTTTATTAGGCAAGTAGGAAATAGTTGCTTAGAGAGCTTGAATGTTAATCCGTTGTGCCATACCGAGACAAAAGCTTTTTCTATATTTAGCGCAACTAGACTGGTAGACAGTTTGTTTTCGAATCCCGTTTGAATATGCCTACATACTCTATACAGCTGATGGTTTGTTGAGAGATGTGGTTGAAATCCAAACTGATGAGCTGGAATGACTTTGTTCACCTCCTGGAGTCTACATAGAATTACTTTTTCAAAAATTTTACTAAGAGATGGAAGTAAACTAATCGGCCTATAGTTGCTAGGGTCATGTGGATTCTTTCCAGGCTCAAGAATAGGAATGACAACTGCTTTCTTCCAGGCAGACGGGAAGTAGCTGATCTGCAAGCATGAATTGAAAATGAAGCATAAGTAATCAATGGCTGCTGTAGGTAGGTTTTTGAGAAGTAAGTTGGGGATTTTATCGAGGCCGGGAGCTTTTTTATTTTTGAGTTTTTTGAGAATTCGCTTAACTTCAGATCGTGAGCCTAAAATAGTGGATGCATCTGCGTCTCTGTTAATTAATTCATCATTAAAATTATCGGCTTCAATTTCCAGGGAGGTTTCGCCTAGGGAGTCTCCAGAATGATGGGCTCGAAAGAAGTAGCCCGCTAACACATCTGCTTTTTCTTGGTCAGTATGCGCTGTACTGATAACAGGGTCGTTGAGAGGGTGAATAAAAGCCGGTTTCTTTTTAAGAGCTCGATAGAATTTCCACACGGTCGAAGAACCTTTTTCTTGAGTAGATATTACGTCATTCCACCTACGGTTTCGCTTTTCTATGAACTTATTCCTGATTAGCTGGGTGAAACCATTCACTTGAGTTTTGATGTCGGGGTTACGAGTTCGCTGCCATTGTCTATGTAATTTGTTACGCAACTTAATTAGTCTAATCATTTCACCGTCTAATTCTGGGAAACGTATGGGTCTTGGTGAGACTTTCGGTGTGGATTGATCCCTGGCTGCCAATATAACCGATGAAAAAGATTGGATGATTGAATCAATTTCCTGGGAAGTTTGTGCAGTTGAATCGGAGCTTTCGAGTCGTAGAGCAAGAGTATGTCTGAATATTCTCCAATTGGTTTTGGAATATTGAAATCTAGTGAATTTTGGATTTCTGATATTAGCCGCAGTCAGCAATTGAAAACTAACAGGCAAGTGGGGCGAAGACAATTCGTTTAGCGTAATAGGTTGAGTAATGAATATGTTTCCGTTGCTCAGAATAATGTCTAAAGTAGAAGGTTTTCTGATAGGAGGGTGATATGTAGGTAAAGACGGTGGATGGATGAACACATTATTAATCAATATAATGTCAAAGAGAATGCTACCGGTTTTGTTAGCTTTGTAGCAATTCCAACGACGATGTATGGCATTCAAATCACCGCAAATAATGATTTTTCCACTGAGCTTTGATAAGAGTTGGATATCAGATTTGAAATCTTTGAGTTTCTCCGCATTCAACTTGGTACCTGGAAAATAGACAACAACGAGGGTTACGCTGATATCATCTAGTTTGATTGCTAAATTTTCAATGCATTTAGTTGGAAATGGTTTTAATGGAGAATGACGAATGAGTTTATTTACAATTATCGCGACGCCACCACCAGTAGCATCCATCCTATCGTTTCGAAAAATCTTATAGTTAGTGTTTGTTAATTTGTCCTTTTCTTTGAGCCAGGTTTCAGACACAAAAGTGATATCAATATTATTAGTTTCTATAAACTGCAAAAATTCTAATGATCTATTTCTTATGATTTGCGCATTCCACAGAAGACAGTTTAAATCGGTCAATTGTAGACGTATTTGACTGCCAACACAGTTAGAACTGTAAACTGATCAGATTTACTTTTGCATACAGCAAGTTTTGTCATAACTTCATTAAGAACTACAACGAGTTGAGCGGGCGTAAATAACGAGTCATGCAATCTAGCTGAAGGAATTGGAAACGCAGTCGCGTTATCATTAGGATTAGTTGATACATCTTTATTGTTTTTAAATAAAGAGCTATATGTATGTGCCAAGCTAGGCCTGTCGAATACACTATGAGAAGTAGTTAGCGGAGGGAAATGGATGTTTGATGCTGTTGGTGTATTGAAAACTGGTGCAGGATGCTGTTTGTTTTGTGACGGTTATTCTTAATTTTGATATATTCTGCCCTTTTTGGGCAAAAAAATATCATTTCCAAGATGGCTCCCATTACAATTGGCACACTTAATTAAATCCGCCTGCGAAGATTTCAATGGGCAATTGGATTTGTCATGCTCTCCACTGCAAATCATGCACTTTGGGGGCATATGACAGTGAGACGAGCCGTGCCCGTAAGCCTGGCAATTTCGGCATTGAGTTGGCTGATTTTGATTTCTTCGCTGGTAATCCCAGCGAACTATCGTGTTCATAACAGCTTTGATGCTACGCAGCTGTTGGAGTTTCACTGACCTGCGTTGAAAATATAGAATGTAGACTGTCTGGTCTTGAAAGCGCCTTCTGTCTGGGTCGATTTGGATTCGCTTGATGTCTAGGCATTGTAGATCATGGTTGGCGGCCAGATAACGTTTGAGAGAATCTGTTGGCATCTCAGGCAAACCGGTTAGAAGGAATTTAGTTGGCCTCTCGTCAGCTCGAGAGTGAGTGAAAAAATTTACTTTCTTCTCGATTAAATGTTTGTGAAGTTTTGAGTAATCATCGATGGATTCTACAATGATTTTGATTCTGATCGCCATATGCTTCAGTGCGAACTTCGTAATGGAAATACTGCCAAGCAAGGCCATAACTGAAGCTCTTTGGAGATCTGACACTACGATCGGCGGAGGTTTAGGCCGTTTTGATGTAGACTCACCTTCTGTCATGGTTTCAGCTGACTTATTTCCACTTTTTGAAGCTGTGATGTTCGCGTTGCGTTTTTCCTTGAGGTTTGTGCCGCTAGAAACTTGAGTAGAATTCAAGTTTGCTAGCACGCTATACCGGTTTGAATATTGAGCCATAAGGCTATTTGGATCCAGTTTTTTTAATTTTAACCGATCCCGTAGGAGTGATACATCGGGAGATGAATCCCGACTTCTTTTCAGGTTCCCGCTAGCCGTGATATGCAAAAATTTTATTTTTATTTGGTTCGCAGAGTTTAATTTCCGTGTTTGGTATTCATATTTTCTGTTTCATAATTTTTTGGTTTAGTATTCTTTTTGAAACTGCTGTAGTTTATGTTTCTTTTTATTGTTATTAATTCATAATGATCTTATTAATATTAATTAATTAGTTGATCCGAATTTAATTTATTAACATTAATAAATTAGTTGATCTGACGTTCGAAGCTCGTCAAATTTAAAATTCTCATCGCTCGAAACTCGTATTGTCCGCTTTTCATAGGTTCCAATGTCTGCAGGTTTTGGAATTCGCAAAAACATGGCTCCGAGCTGAAATCAGAATCTGCTGCGTCCGACAATGACAGCAGTGCTATTCGTAACGTCCAAATATCACAGCTATCCATTATGAACTGTAAGCTCCAAATATAAAAGCTTCTTAATGTTCGCAGGATCGTGAGTTACAGGATCTCCATGAAATGGTACGTTATGCGCAGTTTGAGTATATTTGCTCGATGTGCAATAACTGCCAATAGTGGCTACCACTACGTCGGGCAATATTCAAAAAAAGAATAGTGTGACAATATTCAAAACGAATAGTCTGGTAATATTAAAAAAAGAATAGGCTGGATATGACGTGAAAAATTCCTTAGAACAATTCCAGCTTCAGCGTGGCGAATTCAACCGCCCCTACTAGCGTCAGCTGAGATGCGTTCGAATGTAAAAAGAAAAACGACGATATCTGCTTGAGATGTCTTTTTGGTCACCGACCAATCTTGGCATACCGAAACAGACTGTCTTTATTATCTCATGTTTCGTTCTTAAGTAGTAAAATTTTAGTAAATGAAAAATATAGGTGCTAAAATGTATGGACTTGGTTTTTAATGTTGTTTTTAATATTAAGTATATTTGTTCGTGTCTTCACTAAATAAAATCTACTGCTTATCTTAGTGCTCACCACTTTCTTGGAATGTCGCTAAAATCGCAAAGTGTATATTTTGATCATGTCATGACATTGTATGTGTTTACGTTTTATTTACGCTACACCCGCCAAAATGTAGAGAACCTGGAGGGTTGAAGTGCCACACGATGTTACTGTTGGCTAAAATTTCCGCTGCAAAGTTTCTATTTAATGTTGTAACTTCCTGGAGTTTGGCATTCGCTCCGATGAATTTTATTCCGAAATCAATGTAGATGTGTCCACAGAGATTTTTTTTCGGGTGGAAGCATTTCATGCATTTATGTTTTTCACGCTTAATACAGTTCCGAGCGTGAATGGTAGTTTTTTTTAAGAATGTTCAATATCAGTTGAGTTTCGCCGTGTTATGTAGCTTTATGTGTCTGTTAAATTAAGAGCTCAACCAATCTGCTTTTTTTTTTAGAAAGGATGATGGGATGTTAAGTGTCATATGGTAAGTTTTCTTCTGTTAGACGGCCAAATCTCATCGCCTTCTAAGAAGGGATGTCGTTTCAACAGCTTGCTATTATTATCTATCTGCTCGCCATTTTATAAATTTGAAATTTCTTTGTGGAACTCATTCCGTTCTATAAATTTAATCTAGATATTTGTAATTTGATCCCTCTTGAAAAATCACTGAGAAAAAAAAACCGCTTTTTGGCCTATAACTTCCGATTCGGCCATCAGATTTAAACAAAATTCACACAATATTTGGATCTTATTTAAGATAACATTTGACAAAAATTAAGCTGAAAAATTAGAATAGAGTTGTCAGCTATGGTGATTTTTGTCTCCTAAATCTTGCAAATTTGCTGAGCAAAATAAAGCTTTTTTCCCTATAACTGTCGGTGCAGTCAAGATATCAAAATGAAGTTTATGCAGTAAATAGATTTTAATGTGAGCCAAATGTCATAGGAGTTTCATACTAAAATCATGAAAGGGCTGCCAGCTATGACCATTTTGGGAATATTTTGGAATTTCTTTACTGCGCGATTATGTCATTAGATTTGCAAATGGGAACGATCCTGCAATGAAAATTAACAACAAATATTAACGCTTTAAAAATTTTAAAAGTTTTGAGGGTGGTGGCCCTTAAAATTCTTTCACCCGTATAACTTCTAGCGCAGTGATTCAATCGAAACGAAATTTATTTGTTGGGTTTAGTTTAACGTGAAGCATATTTGGTGTATATTTTGCTTTGCTTTTGACACAAGCTAACCAGCACTAGCCATTTTCGTAAATATTGCATCAACAGATGCTTCAAATTACATACTCATATGCCAAACATTTGCAATAAAACTAAGAAACCTATTTTTAAATTTTCCGAGTTTTGAACATTTTTTCGATAGTAGCCTCAAACAACGTTAACCGCTAAAGGTTTCGACGAAATCCTCCGATGAGAACGAAATTCAAAGGATAAGTTGATTTGAGTATGAGCCTGTGAAGGTTAACTTATTGCTGCTTCGTTGGGAACGTGTTGCCAGCACTGAGCATTTTCATCATTAGTGTTATAGTTGAGTTCTGTTACTTTAAACAAGGAATGGTTGATATGATTCTACAAAAAAGTGTATTACGTCTTTCCACATTTTTTGTCACTCAAAGATAATTTCTTCGAAAATTAGTTTTCTAGCGGTTCAAGTGCCCTAGAGTTTTAAGATCTATTTTAGTTTCGGATAGTTGGTGGGAAATCAGCCAATAGTTTTCTAATTGAATTAAACACGCAGGGTCATACAATTATTGATTATTGATATAACGGGTTTCAATGCCACGAGACGCTTAGTTGGCAGGGTTATCTTCTGTCGGATCATGGCATAAAGACTGTTCCCCACCGCATTCAATATTGTTGTTGTTCAATTCACCATAAATACTGTCCATCGCGATGGATGAACCTGATTTAACCTTAGACATCAATTTGGCCAATAAAACCACTTGACAAAGTTCCAGACTTATTTCTGCAATGACCAAAAGTGAAGAAGCTCGTGCTTTATGTCGAACAACTATTCTCGTTTAGGCCCTGCGGTTGAATCCATGCAGTTCAACAGTTGAGCAATTCATATAGTCAATCCAACGTGGGATGCGCAAATTTTTCAATTCATGTAGTCTGCTATTCAGTTTGCGCACGCTGACCTAATTTCATTTGATAAGGGTTCATCGCCAGGTGGGTCTTGAGGCCAGAGCGATTGTAGCAGCATCTTTGCATTTATTATGATCGGTGATGTCCTTGCAGACAATTAAGACTCAACCTATTTCGCTTGACTGACTCAAATTTCTGAGAATGAGGCAACTGTCAAAATTGGTAATAATGCGCTAAGCAATGTGAGCCTTTACATTGATTGCAAGTAGGTTGTGGTGTGTTTGCATTGGCTTGCAAATAATAAACTTAACTGGAAAACGTAAAATTCTTTTGTCAATGCTTTGTGTATAATATGGGGCGAAGGTGGCACATTCGTGCGCACTCGGCAGGGGGAAATAAAACACTTCATAGGCGGTTTACCACCGCGCCTTTATTGCACTATTTGATTGTAACTACATTGCACTTATATTGTACATTCGCACCGCTCTATGTAATCGCGCCTTGCACCAAAATGACGCACTCGCGCCATCGCTCGCTCGGTCCGGACCCAATTGGCAACAATCAAGGCTTGTCGGGGACTTGTTCGAGAGTGACTGATCATCTTGTCACGTCCGCCATCGTCGTCGTCGTTGTCGTTCCACTGAACAGTGTTGCCGTTCGGTACACTCCCCAAAAAGCACGAACTAGATCAGCTCAGTTGTATTTTATCTTGCTCAAGTCGCTCGCCCTTGCTCAATTTGCTTAATATAATTAGCACCGCTCTATTTGCACGTAGTCGTTCGCACATCTCTACTTGCACCTCGCACCTCGTTGCTCGCACAGCTCGCATCGCTCTATTGGCTCAATTCGCACATCGTAGATCGCACTGCTCAGTTTGCTCATAACATTGCTCATCGTAAATCGCACCGCTCAATTCGCTCTATTTGCACATCGTAGATCGCACCGCTCAATTGGCTCATAACATTGTTCATCGTAAGTCGCACCGCTCAATTCGCTCTCTTTGCACCGCTCAATTCGCTCTCTTTGCACCGCTTAATTTACTCTCTTTGCACCTCGCACATCGCACCGCTACATTTGCTCATAAAACCACCGCACAGCTCTACTTGCCATTGACATCGCTCGTAACATTGCTCAATTGCGCTATTTGCTCATAATAGCGCTCAATTGCTCCATAGTTTCGCACATCGACCTCTTCTTCCCTTAGATCGCCGGAAGCATGCCACAAATGCATCCGCTTCTAAACTCGTTACTACGTCCAAATGCACCGATCTCGTCGATAAGCACACAAATACTGCTACATAGCTCTTAGTTTCAACTTGGCGCCCTGCTCTGCCCTGTCTCGCTATCGTCGTGATTGGACCCGCAAAGTCCACGCCCGTGTGTAAGAATGGCCTTGCTGGCCGCACTCGTTCTTCAGGAAGATCGCCCATTAATTGCTCGCTCATCCGCGCATCTAGTCTCGCACATGTCACACAATTATGCACTATTCGCCGCAATGCTCTTCTCAGCCTTGGAATTCAATATTCTTGTCGTATATATTGCATCATAAGCTGCACACCACCATGCTTAGTTTTCTGATGCGCTTCTGTCAGCAATAAATGCGCTAATCTCGACTGAGGTGGTATAATAATAGGGTATCGCTCGTCGTAGCTGCACTCGGCTCTGCCGATCCTTCCCCCCACGCGCAGTACATGATCATTGCTCAAAATTGGTTTTAACGCTGCTATCTTGCTCTTGCTCGGGAAGGTTTGTTTCTTTGCTCTCACGTGGTCTACCTCAATACGATAATAGCTCATTTGCACTTGTTGCACCCAGAAATTTCGCACCTCTGTTTTCTCTTTGCTCGTTGGCAGCACATTTTGCCTATATTCATGCTCCTTCTTACGTATATTACGTATGTATCGTAGTAAGTATGCTGTTATATTTATTGCTTTGCACAGGCTGCTCGCTCTCTCTAGTATTGACGCCGCTCCTACATTTATTCGCACCATCATACAACTTTGCACATTTTTAGTATATTTGCACTCGGTCATAACTTGCTCTGTATTTGCGCTGCTCATCAAGGATTTTGGCCATTCAGCTTCTGCTTCTTTAAGCCATTTCGACCCCTTCAACCATAGCTCATTATTCTCTAGCTCACTTGGTTTCGCTCCTCTGCTCAATAGATCAGCTGGATTATCAGATGATCTTATATGCGCCCACGCTCTTAGCTCAGTGTTACTTTGTATCGACGCTACTCTATTTGCCGCATATTGCTTAAACACCCCTGGTGGCTTCTTCATCCAGTGCAGCACTACCATCGAATCGCAACACAGGAAATATTTCTCGAATTCGCACTCTAGCTCTTGTCACACTTTGCTCATCATCTTGCTCAGTAGCTCTGCTGAGCTCAGCTTAAGTCGTGGTATCGTGGTTGTTTTGATTGGCGCTACGCGTGATCTCGATATTACTAGCACTGTTGAAATTGCTCCTTGCTCATTTTCTGCCCAATTATAAATTGCACCACCATATGCTTTCGTCGACGCATCAGCAAACCCATGCAACTGTATTTTGCGGCTTTTATTCATTCCAAGCCACAGTGGAAATAAAATTCTCTCCACTATCGGCAGTGCATCTCGAAGTTGCCACCATTCATCTTGTATTTCTTTTGGCAATTCTTCATCCCAATTCAACTTTAGCTTCCATATGCTCTGAATCAATATCTTTGCACGCACTATAATTGGCCCCAGCAAGCCATTCGGATCATATAATTTCGCTACTTGACTTAAAGCATGCCTTTTTGTGATTATTCTAATTTCATCGCTCTTGCACATGCGGAATACTAATGCATCTCGTTCCATAATCCATCTTAGCCCAAGCACTTTTGTTTCTATATCGTCGCATAGCTCCGTCGATTCTTCGCTCGCTTTGCACCATTTGCTCTTCGCTCATCTCATGCTCCGCTCTTACATTGCCTATGCTCCGCACTACACGTTTACTGTTTGATGTCCATTTTGCCAGCTCGAATCCTGCACTTCGTAGTATACTATCAATGCCCTTTGCCCCAATTGTCTCGTACTATTTTCCCGCTCCTTCGCACATTATCGAACTCAAGTTTCAATTATTTACCGCTAGGCCCCACAAATTGGCCTCCTACGCGTTTTCGCACTGCTCCACTCTCTCTCTGCGACCTTACCGGACATATCACACTGTTGTGCATCCTGCCCGGGCAATTCAAACATGGGCTCCCGTAGCACTTTTCCGCCGCATGCCCCAACTTTAAACAGTTGAAACACAACGTGTTATCTACCACGAACGTGCGCCTATCCCCAATGCTCATCCGTAGAAATTGCTCGCACCTGTATAATGAGTGATCACCATCGCACCGTTTGCACTTATTTATCTGCGCTCCAGCTCGCACCATCTATTTTGCTCCTCCGTTGCCCTTGCTCGCTCCTTGCCCTCGACACGGCACTTCCATTGATGCATGCGCCAATGCCCTTGCTCGCTTCTCCAGAAAATTGCACAATTCGCACACCGATGGGCTCATTTTGCTTCTCGTTAACTCCCATTGTTCCGCCGTTTTCGAGTCTAACCGCTCTATCATCATGTAAGCAATGATCGGGTCCCACGTATCGACCCCCACGCCCAGCACCTGCAACTGCCTCATCGATTCATTAACTGTGTCCACTTTGGTTCTATTCCCGGCATATGTCGCTGTGCCCACGCACGGTATCTCGAAGAGTGCCCGAATATGCGCTTTCCTTATCAGGTATTCATCGTCGTATACTTCCTCCAGCCTTTTCCATGCCATTTCATGGTTGGCTTCCGTCAATCGCCACGATCCCAGCACTCTTCTCGCCTCCCTTTTCACCGCTGCCAATAAACACTGCAGCTTGAACACCGGCTTAATGTTCCTATTCTCGTGCACCGCCGATCGGAACTTATCCCGGAACGCGCTCCACTCTCGAAATTCGCCCGCAAACGTGCCCCATGTATTTGTTATTTGCCCGCGCTTTCTCAGCTCAATTTGCACATCGCTCTCTTGCGCCGTCGCTCCTTGCACCATTTCACTTAGCTCCGTCTCGCCCTGCTCCGCACATGACATCAGCGCCGTCTTTGCCTCTAAATACTCCTTCTCTACCCGCTCGTACATCGCCGCCTCGCTCTCAACGTCGCGCCCTACTTTACGCCCGAGCGCATGATGCGCCTTCTCAAACTTCGCCCAAGCTCCTTCGAGATTTTGCAATCGCGCCTTTAAGTTCACCACCGACACAGCTCTCGCGCCCTCGCTCAACGCAAACGTTCGCGCTCGCGTTATGCTTGCAGCATAAGTGTTGCGTTCTACCTCGGACATCGTAATTCGAATTAAAATCGTTTCCAATTTATCGCTTGTACTTTCACAAATTACTTTTTCGCTTTTCAATTCTCGACCGTTACCGCTCGATAATTTCCAGAACAATAACATTCATCCCATGCTACGCACCTTTTATAGGCATTCCTTTAACCTATTTCCATATTTACCATGCACCCTTTTACCTACATTCTTGCACATTATATCCAGGCCTGGATTCACAAATACATTCGCACACATGCACAACATTCTTAGCCCATGCTCTATATTTTCAAATTTCCATGCACCTCAAGCCCTATACATTCCGCTCGCACCATATAGCCCATGCTCTATTTCGCACCTCTCCATGCACATACATACAAGGCTCTATGCACGCTATCCCCATTACGCACATTTCTATCGCAAGAATTCTATGCCCGCGCGATCATTAATACATTCCCATCGCTCATATAAAGACCACGCTCGAGTCTATGCCCGCACATATACATCGCTCTACGCCCGCTTCAACCATCCACACTCTAGCTCTTGTCTTTCGCATTCGCTCTGCACCGATCCGCACATTGGACCTCATATATCGATATTTGCCCTTGCTCATATATCCGCACATTGGATATTACCTGCACCTTGCCTTGCTCCGTCAGTCGATTCGATCACGCACATCGGATCTTGAATCGTTCATATCTTCGCACATGCTCATTAGCACTAATCGCCCATGCTCATCACTTCATCTACGCGCCAGCCGCAGCGCACAGTCAATCGCCCTCCAGGCATCATATCTCTCGGACATTCTTCTTTGCGGCTGTCCGCCTTCACAGCCAGCATACATGCGTCCATGTAACTTGTGCGTGCTGGCGAGATTTTGTTCTGATCGGCCCTTAGGCACATACATTGCTCGTAGTATTTGTGTAGATATGAAATTATACCAAGCCATTTGCCCTTGCTCTTACATATAACGCGTTTCTCATGCACATTACATTGCTCTGTGTTTGGCGCACACATCAACGCTCGTATTTCGGTGAAATTTTGGCGTCGCATCGACTGTTGCTAGGATTGGCAATATTTTTCTCGTTGCTAAGCGACGCAATCCGAGAATTTGAGCGCGTATAATGTATTTGGCAGCGGTTCATGGCATTTGTATGGATGTTTAACATTGCACGTGAATATTCTTGCTCTATTTGAAATATTTATTGCACCAACATAGCTCTGCGCATTATGGTCAACACATGTTCATTTTCTTATAGTCTTTTTCAATTCTGAAGCACTGCGCTCGCACATATTACTTTTATAGCCCTTTTCAGTTCGTCGCTTGCACACATCAATTTTCATGGTACTCATCATGGCCGTCATATAGAAGGCCGGTCGCGACTTGCAATCTGACAGGTGCTAATGTACCTTTTAAAATTGCCATATCCTCTCGGGGTTAAGATTTTACGACTATTGCTCGATGACAATTGCTTTGAAGTTCGAATTGTCAATGGTGTTCGAATAAATCCTGGCCGGCATAACAAAACTGTTTTCGGATAAGTGGCACGATGTTTATTCTACATCTTAATGAAGAAATCGAAATAATTCGCGACGATCATGTGTAACTAGATGGCAAACAGATCAATGAGTTGATTGAGCTGTTTAGTAAAGAACAGTATCTCGAAGCAGAGGATAATATCGAAAAGGTTAGCGCCTTGATCGAAGATAACCGCAAACACATGCTGAAATTCCAATAACGAGTAGTAATATGTCGATATTACGACCTAATACGCATCAAGACTTTGTGGACATTAATAAAAAAGTGATAATTGTTGATGGGATGGAGGTATTATATTTCTGAACAAATTTGGGAAAACTTTCAAATTAAATCTTATTACTAATGTTCGAAGAACAATAGTATTAAACTCGTTTTAGATTTACAATTGCTTAGACTTAGTACTACGAATAGACGTGATATGGCCCCTTGAGAGCAAGCGCTCGAATGGCGGGCGATCATCATGGAAGGATTGGTCACCGAAGGAGGGCATGGTTGGTTTTTTAGTACGTTACTGGCAACCGAATCATCCGGACCAACGTTTTCGATCAAATGTAAATCGAACGCTTTATCTTATCGCAATCGGCGACCGATTTGTTCCTATTGGAGAGCATGAAATCGAAGAATGTAAGGAAAATAGCTTTTATTTTGGTAGCAACAAACAAAGTGACATGGATATCTATCTTGGCTCAGCTACTCAAGATCAACAGAATGACTTTGATGTTAATGAATTTACTTGTTAACACAATTTTTCGGCTTGTGATAGTTCAGGAAATGAAACAAGTAAAGTGGAAAGATTGTAAATATACAAAAATAGACAAATAGACAAAACTTTGTTATTTTTGTGAAGGTGTAATTTAATAAAAAAAAAATCATTGGCGATGTATCAATATTTAATTTATTAACTATATCATTGTAAATACAAATAAGTTTCAATAAATTTATAATAAACAAACTGAAATAAACTTTTTTACTTGACACATGTTCGATTGAAACTGATATTCTTCAATGAATATGTTTTGTTATAAAGTAATAAAGGCTTTCAGTAAAATAAATATGAAGCTCCTTTGATCGCCCCCGTACGAAGCCTAACAGAGGCTTTCAGGCGTGTACCTGGATTGGAAATAGAAGACACTTCCTAATTGAACGCGTTGTATTATGACGGCCAGGATGGTATTTACTAAGTTTTCGATCCAGTTTCTTCTTTAGTATACTAACCAATAAATGAGCCCTTACATTCCTAGTTCTTCTGCCTGTTAGTACAAAGAAATTTTGATTAAATTTGTGAAAAATTTGTTCATTTTAAATTACCTTTGATGTTAACATTGTATTCCCGCTCGATGGACTTGACGTTTGAGTTTCCTCATATCTCCTGTAGTTGGATCTCGTGATTCTCTCTAGCAGCCCATAGAAAAACTTTACTGTGCGGACTGGTCGAGAAAAGGTTCATTAGGTCCGCCATCTTGCACGTTAATTGCTTTTGCGACCGACTTTCTATATGACGGCCATGTACTCACCCAATTTTAATGATCTCACAACGGATCTTTGTGGCATTTTCTGACGCCATACTTCTTTGTCCTACAATTTGCACACGCGCTGCGCACATAGCTCGCACTTTGCCCTAGCACACACACTTTGCACCTATGCACCGAATTGGGGGTTTTTGCTCTTAGATGGGGCTTTTGTAATGGGGTTTCACCAAGGCGCAGGATCCGGCAAGTCGGACCAAATGTATAATATGGGGCCGAAGGTGGCACATTCGTGCGCACTCGGCAAGGGGAAATAAAACACTTCATAGGCGGTTTACCGCCGCGCCTTTATTGCACTATTTGATTGTAACTACATTGCACTTATATTGCACATTCGCACCGCTCTATGTAATCGCGCCTTGCACCAAAATCACGCGCTCGCGCCATCGCTCGCTCGGTCCGGACCCAATTGGCAACCATCAAGGCTTTTCGGGGACTTGTTCGAGAGTGTCTGATCATCTTTTCACGTCCGCCATCGTCGTCGTCATTGTCGTTCCACCGAACAGTGTTGCCGTTCGGTACACTTCGGTTGATCTTGCCCCAAAGCTTCCAAGGCTCGAAATCGATTGTTGAGAAATACCGTTAATAAATGCGTTTTTTTTTACACACCCGAGCAGATCAAATTCTATTAAGTATATTGAATACAACAACAAAATCCTGCACATGTCGCGTCACTGAAGCAGAAAATGTTAATCAGAGGTTGTTTATGGGCTCTTACGTAGAATGTGCCAACAACAGTAAGTGTGTTCTAAACGGTTCGTACCACTTCTATTGAATATTTTGCAACCGGCAGTGTCAATTGAATGAATTGGCTAAGCACTCCATAATTGTCAATTATTTTACGTCAAATTTTGTAGTGCGCAGACTGTTTTTCAGTGTTTCAATGCACATTACATTGTAAATTATTTCAAATGCAAATTTCAAGCCTGTTTTATATATCATATTTCATTAGCTTTTTTCATACAGGTTTTTTCTATTAGTGATTCTAATTAAACAATTTAACTACTCAAATAAAGCAACAACATGCAGCTATAACATTTTCGAACAATGCAATTTTAACTAATTTTCGAAGAAAATTTTTACTAATTTTCGAAGAAATTTAGTATTAAACTCGCTTCACCGAATATTTATATATATATATATATATATATATATATATATATATATATATATATATATATATATATATATATATATATATATATATATATATATATATATATATATATAAATATACATATATATATATATCTATATATATATATATATATATATATATATATATATATATATATATATATATATATATATATATATATATATATATATATATATATATATATATATATATATATATATATATATATATATATATATATATATATATATATATATATATATATATATATATATATATATATATGTATATATATATATATATATATATATATATATATATATATATATATATATATATATATATATATATATATATATATATATATATATATATATATATATATATATACATATATACATCAGTAAAATGATTAAGGGAGATAATCTCTGGAGTGGCCAATCCGATTGAGCTGAAATTTTCGGAGGACATTAACGTATATAATAGGTAGGTCCATGGTTTGCGTGAATTCAGATATTTTAATTTTCTTGGCGGCAGCGGGCATTTTAGTGAATTTTCAGGTACTCCTATATTTCCAAGCAGTATAAATTTTTGATCAGAAAAAGTACTAGGAATGAAAACTTATTATGATTTTAGTTTGTTTATGATAAAGGTTTGGAAATTTTGAGCCTTGTGTAGGCGCTGAGTGCCTAAAAGTAGGCAAGGATTTTTTTCAAATTTCGATTTGTCATAGCTTCTAAGAAAAACAAAGGATCATCGTGAAATTTTTAGAGTGTATTAATGTAGACAAGAATTTTACACACATGGACTTTGAAGACTGTGCGGGCATGTCTGTAGCTACAGCAGGCTCCTGAAAAAAAATCCTTCAACTCATCGAGCTTCCTGAAACATTTATGATATTTGAAAATAAATTCAATTTTGTGATAAATTTTGACTTTTGTCTACCAAATCAAATAAAATTTTTCAAAATCTCCCGTGATCAAATAACTTCTTTTTTCAGCACTCAAAACTTCTGTTTATGGGAACTGATGATCGGATAATGTGATCAAATAATAAATTAACAGGACATGTTGGAATTAGCTAGAACCAGGTTTGAAAGAAGTGATTTTGAAATATAGGCCTCACTGTGGCAGTGGTGCCATTTGGAAAAATCGCTGAGAAAAGCAACTGTTTTTTGGCCAATAGCATCCGATTTAGCCACTAGATTTTAACAAAATTCACGCAATAGGTGAACCTTACTTTAAGATAGATTTCGTAGAAATTTGGTTGAAAAATTAGTACAGAAACGCCAGCAATGACAATTTTGTCTCCGAAGTATTGTAAGTTTGCTCAGGAAAATAAAGGTTTTGTCCTTAAAACTTCCGATATACTATAATAACGAGATCAAAACGAAATTCATGTCATAAACGAATTTTGTTGCATTTCTAACTCTGTAGGAATTTCGTTGAAAAATCGCGAAAGAGTTGCCAGATATGATGAACTTTGTAATTTATTTACATTTCTTTATCGAGCAATGTTGTCATAAAATTTCCAAATGGGAATGATCCTGCAACGACAATTGACCACAAATATTTACATTTCGAAAATTTAAAAAGCTTGGACAGTAGTAATCCTAAAATTATGTTCACGCCTATAACGTATAGCGCAGCTATTCAATCGACACGAAATTCATAGGGTGTGTTTAGCACAACGTGAAGCAGCTATAGTGCTAGCTCATGATTGTCAGTACCAGACAATTTCGTGAATATTGCACCAACAGATGCTTCCATTTTGTATTCATAAGCAAAGCATTTGCAATAAAATAAGCAACCGATACTTACATTTTCCGAGTTTTGGAAATTTTTCGGATGGCAACCCCAGACATAGTTTAATCGCTGTAACTTTCGATGATATCCTTGGATGAAAACGAAATTCAAAGGGCAGTTTGATTAAGCACGAGAATGTAATGGTAGATTTATTGCTGCTGTGCTGGACACTTTCATAATTTATGTTTTAGGAAATGCTGTCAGAAAATGATATTTATTCCTTTGAGTAAGAAATGATTGATATGAACTGCAAAGAAGTTTATAACGTCTTCACACATTTTTAAATCCCTCAAAGATAACTTCTTTGAAAACTAGTTTTCTAGCGGTTCTGATGCGCTAGACTTTTTCTGCTTGGAGTCGTTTTTTGTAGCCCTAGGTTTACGTGCACTGCCAGATTACATAAAAAGCCAGATTGCGAAAAATCCAAAATTTCTGCTTTTTCTAAGCAGCGGCATTATTACTTTCCGTCACTGCAAAATGTCGTAACTTGTTTTCAGCCTTGCTCGCTTAGCTGCATTTTAAGTAATGCAATCGCTCTACTTTTGACAATGATGTCCGATTGTAGATAAGAGACAAGATTTCCATTCATCATATTTTGCGGTGAATTTTGGTAGTTTTAGATCGTCATCACCCTTTGTCTCTTTTGGCAATTTACTTTTGTTCGGTTCTTCTGTAGGCTGTAATACCTACAGCAATTCTTTCAACTATGATAGCAAGTTTATATAGATTGATTCAGAATGATCCTACTTGACCATATGTAGCCAGCAGTAAATTTTCATCTAAGAGTTCAGCAATTTGCTCGTCCACTTCGTTGTGCTGACTTTGAACTGATTTTATATCTCCAACCAAGTTTCGATAATATACACTAGTTTTTTGCGTCTTGGGATCCATATTAAATTACAGTAAATTTCTTTCGTTTCAAAAACTTAAATGCATTAACAGCCTGTAATTCCTTTATGAATCCCGCGGCCGATATCAACAACGATACCGATGTGCAAATTAGCATAGGCACCGACATGAATTTGTCCGATATGGATAAAATTCCGGATATCGTGAAAAGTCTGAGGGACTTTTCTAGACAACCAGGTGAATTCGGCTCTTGGAAAAAGAGCGTTGAGTGAATTCTAAAAATGTATGATCAACTCTGAGGCACACCCAAATATTACGGCATTCTTTCATTAATCTGTAATAAAATTGTCGGTCACGCTGATATTGTACTCGAATCGTACAATACCCCACTCAATTGGGAGAAAATCACCAAATGCCTTACGCTGCACTATGCAGATAAATGGGACTTAAGTACGCTCGAGTACCAAATCACAACTTTGGTACAGGGATCCAACACCATTCCTGAATTTTACCAGGCTATCTACCAACACTTCTCTCCAATCATCAATAAATTATCATCAATGGAGATGAGCCACAAATCGTAAATGTTATGACCCAGTGCTATCGAGATAAGGCATTAGACACTTTCGTTCGAGGATTACGAGGTGATCTACCCAGACTTTCGAGTATCCGGGAACCAGTTGACTTTTCTTAGGCATTACACTATTGTCTGAAACTACAAAATATGGACTACAGAGCGCAACACGCAAACAACTCTCAAGCTTTTACACACCTCCTGTTCCTCCTCGAAGAGTCAATCCCAATCCTTCAAAACCCTTTCCTGTTTCAGCCCCTAGACGTACTTTTTATCCCGAATCAGTTCATAACCCTCATGCTCTACAGCCTCCTAGATTCCAGCAGCAGTATCCTAACCCTAGGCCTGTCACTCCAAAACTACAACAAAGGCCCGAGCCTATGGACGTCGATCAGTCCGTAAGAACACACGCCGTGAACTATTGCAACAGACCTCAGGCCCAATCAAGACAGATGTCTAAGAAACCAACCTGTTTTCAAGGACATTATTCAAATAAGCACCGGCGTACCCACTTTACCACACACAATTACAATAAAAATCCAGAAGTTCACGAAAAACTTTTCGATAATTCTTATATTGGTAACGATCAAGATTTCCTTGTATACATCGCACTAGAGAAAACCCAGCCATTCCCACCAGAACTTAATGAAAATCCCAACACGGGAACTAACGAGCCAAAGCAAGCAAATATTACAACAACACACTAAGAGTCTCAAGACTCCAACCTAGACCAACCAGAGCAACTAGACGATATCTATTTTTTAGGCTAACGCACTCTTCGCTTCCTTACTTTGAATACATTATAAGAAGCGGAGAGACATTAAGATTCTAGGGATTACAGGATCCAATAAAAACTATATCCAACCAAAACATATACGAAACCACGTCCCAAATTTGAGAAATTTCTATGCTAATTCAGTTGGCGGGAACGTCCAAATTACCCATCACTCATATATTCAGCCTTTTGGTCCCTATGTAGGCAAAATCAAATTCTTAATGCTCCCCACATTAATATCTGTCGATGGTATTTTGGAGAGCGATACCTTGAAAGACCTTGGAGCTGTCATCCACGCAAGAGATAGTTTTATTTTAAGCGATATGTTTCAAAAGAAGTCAACAGCCTTGAGATAAGAACAAACCATTTTAATAAACAGCAGGCATCTAAATTAAACTCAATTATTCGAAAACATTCAAGCTGGCTCTCAGACCCAGACGAGAAACTTACTTATACTACCAACGTTAAAGGCAAAATTCGGACAACTACCAACGATCCTGTATACTCACGTTCATATCCTTACCCAATAGCGCTAAAAAGGGAAGTAAAAAAGCAAGTAAGAAAATTACTGGATGACGGCATAATAAGACCTTCTAGATAGCCGTACAATTCTCCAGTCTGACTCGTCCCAAAAAAAATGGACGCATCAGGAGAGAAGTAGTTCAGAATGGTAATCGACTACCGCAAACTTAACTCATTAACCATCCAGGATAAATACCCTATTCCCGAGATTAACGAAGTTCTCGCAAATCTCGGTCAAAATGAATGGTTTTCGGTGGTTGATTTAAAAAGCGGCTTTCACCAGATTCTTTTAAAGGAGTCTGTCATTGAAAAGACTGCTTTTTCCATAAAAAACGGAAAATTTGAGTTCACCCGGTTACCATTCGGACTGAAGAACGCCCCGTCAATTTTTCAGCGAGCTCTCGACGAGATCGTTCACAAGCACATAAGGAAAAGATGTTATGTATACATTGATGACATTATCATTTTCGGCAGAAACGAGGCAGAGCATTTCGAAAACCTCGACATAGTTTTCCAAACTCTAAAATCCACCAACATGAAAATACAGCTCGACAAATGCGAGTTTTTTAAGAGCGCAGTTGAGTTTTTAGGTTATATCATCGGCAGGGATGGAATACAAACAAACGAAGTCTATTCTCAAAACTGGCAGAGAAGATAGCTATCAGCTTCTTCATCCTTTCGAAAACTACACCCGACACATAATAATCAAACCAGAATACTGGACACAGATATCATAAGACTTTTTAAACCTTACTTAAATTCAAGCACTGTAAACGGACTTTACACTGCTGAAGATATTATGAAGAAAACACAAATGATATATCCATAACACTTTTAAGAGACTATCGCATTCGGTTTACGCAGGAAATTGTCGAGGACATTCCTTACGAGGTTGAACAAGAGGAGACAGCCCTTCAGGTTCACCGAAGAGCCCGTCGGAACGCCGAGGAGAATAAACTACAAATTCTCGAAAGCTTCTATATTCCCAGAATGGCAGCCAAAATTAAAACCATTATCAATCTAACAAACCCATTTTAAATCCTACTCCCATTCCATGATATCCCGGTCATACTGCTCCATACAATCGAAAGACAGCTCGTCCTAACAGCGACATACAAATTTTCTAAACTCGCTCAAGCTAAAGTCATTGCTTCAAAATCCGTAGAGGACATAAAACAGTATCTAATGGACTTACTATACTACTTCTGCATTCCCGAAAAAGTCGTGATCGACAATGAAGGATCACTAACGTCCGTTTCAATAACTGCTTTAATGAAAAATGACCTGCAAATCAAGGTATTAAAAACTCCACCATATAAGAGCGAAGTAAATAGGCAGGTCGAGCGATGGCATTCAACACTGATCAAAATCATGAGTTGCCTCAGAAAGGAAGATTCTTCACGCCCATTTGACGAACTGCTGCAACAAGCAGTTAACGAATATAATCACACAATACATTCAACCACTGGAAGTTATTTACGTTAAACAAAACAAACGAAAAAGTACTAAATTAACACCCAAATACAAGCAGGAAACAGTAAAAGAAAATAATAGTTCCACAGTTTTAACAGAATCAGGAAAAATAATTCATAAAAAAACATCAAAAATTAATTCTACTTTTCAGGCTCACTCTTCGAACTTCCATGACTAGAGCTCAGATTTTAGACTACGCTAGCTCACAGATAGTCTCCATTCACTCTGAACTGACCAAAATACAAGACAGAAACTTTAAAATCATTCACGTCATCAACGTAGACAAGTACGAAGACTGCGTATCACAAATCGAACCGATCCTCAACATTCCAGAATTCCGACAACATTCCCTAGCTCCCTTCTTATCCCAAGAACTGCATCAAATTAGGGATTTGATCCAAAATCTGAAGCCGCAAAAGATAAAGCGATTCCTTAACTTTCTCGGTAACGCTTGGAAATGGATTGCAGGCAATCCTGACCATGAAGATTTTATCACCATAAAAGAAAAATCACGGATGTGCTGCAAAATAACAACAGACATGTTGTAATAAACCAACTCTACAACGACAGAATAAATAACATAACGAGAATGGCAAACGAAATACACAAATTATTCAAAGAAAATAATCAGATAAATAGTAACAAAATACTTGATGTACAATTTATGCTTAGGATAATTGCAGAAGAATTAAAATATATTAACCATGCTACACATTGGGCTAAATCAGGTATTATAAATTCTTTAATCCTATCTAAAGACGAAACTAAGCTTGCAACTAATGTATTGGACAAAGAAATGTTACCATATACGGCATTAGACTTCGCAGAGGTAAAGATTGTAGCCAAAAGCTCTGCATTACTTTATATTGTTAATATGCCTTTAACGACTCGAAAAATTTATCAGAACATATTTATTAAGCTCATCAAAAGAAAACATTTTACTAACGAAATTGTATTTAACAACATTTTGATATACGAAGAAGAAATTTCTGCTATCAATGGAAATAGTAAAATTCTAAATCAATTATCAATTTGTAAATCAGATCATGAAATAGATATAAGAAATACAACCTGCATCCCGAATCTACTGAGAAGCCTCAATACATCCTACACTAAAGCAAACAATTGAAATGTACCTACTATTGACGAAACCTCAGCCGGTGTATTACTTTTAAGCCAATTTGTCGGCGTATTGGAAGTTGAAAACACATTCCACAGCGTAAATGGAACATTCTTGTTAAAATTTGAAAATACCAGCATATCCATCAACAACAAAAAATTCATTTCCCAGCAAACGACCACAATACAAGCTTTACCCGCAATACTTCAACCGAGCTCAGACGCAGAAAAAAATCACGAACTAATGTCTTTAAAAATGATGAAAGAATTAAGCATGAATAACACAAGATCAATCAAACTTCAACAATCCGATAAAAACATTCATAAACTTACAATCCACAGTTTAATTACAATTTTTTCAATCGTTCTCGGTATTGCAACCTGTTGGAGAACTTGGGAGAAAAAGAAAAAAATCTAGCGCATCAGAACCGCTAGAAAACTATTTTTCGAAGAAACTATCTTTGAGGAACTTAAAAACTTGTGAAGACTTTATACACTTCTTTACAGTATCATATCAATCATTTCTTACTCAAAAGAACAAATGTCATTTTCTGACAGCATTTCCTAAAACACCAATGATGAAAATGTTCATTGCTGGCAACATTTATCCAATAAGTATGCCATAACATGCTCTTGCTTAGTCAACGTAGTCTTTGAATTTCTTTTTTCATCCAAGGATATCATCGAAAGTTGCCATCTGAAAAATTTCCGAAACTCGGAAAATTTACATCGGTTGCTTATTTGATTGTAAATGCTTTGCTTATGAATACAAAATGGAAACATCTGTTGGTGCAATATTTACGAAATTGTCTGGTGCTGGCAATCATATGCTAGCACCATAGCTGCTTCACGTTGTGTTAAACCCACCCTAAGAATTTTGTTTCGATTGAATGGCTGCGCTGTAAGTTATAGGAGTGAATATAATTTTAGGGTTACCACTGTCCAAACTTTTTAAATTTTTGAAACGTAATTATTTGTTGTACATTACTACTAGATTGGTGAACAGATGTGAAATGGATTTCTATGTTATGGTATTCACAGAATTACCGAAATATTGATGCAGTGAATTCTGGTGCTACGTCGCAAATAAGTTTCCTAGGAGCGCCGTGAAAGCTTATGAAATTTCGCATACATTTAGTAAGTTAAGCTGTTTCTATAGTTTCAGATGTAAGCTCCAGCGAATTTTGAGAATTTATCAATAATTGTTAAAAGATTATTTCCATGAATGGTGTATGTATCAATATGTATTATGTCTCGCGGTTCGCTAGGTGTTTCCGTTATTACTAATGTTCGAAGAACATTAGTATTAGTAGTAATGTTCGAAGAACATTAGTATTAAAATCTATTCGCCCAAAATTTAATTTTTCCATTTAGATACATTTATATATATATATATATATATATATATATATATATATATATATATATATATATATATATATATATATATATATATATATATGTTGTGTCTTCATTTAAGAAATTGAAATAAAGACTTCTATTTGTGGATCACATTATAATTCACTGATTTATTTCTTTATCCAAACTTAACGTGTACGCTTACAAACTGGTTTCAAACAACTTAGCAACTAGTTACAAATAACGATAGAGAGGAAGTATTATTAACGATTGTGTGTGTAACTTGGTAACTTGGTTGTAGAGACATCTATCAATTCACCTAAACCAAATTAAATATATTACAACTTTCCCCCCTCTGTATTTGGAGCTGGCTCTTCATTCCGACTACGCAGTCTACCGAACCGAATATTGTGCTGATTATTAACAGTGTTTACCTCAAGTTTACTTGACTCAACATCAAATGTTTCAGAATTTGCAAAAACTTCATCATTTAATTCGTCACATTTTTCTTGTTCATCTTGCAATAAAACGCAGTCCTGATTCTTAGATTCTGTAGCCACGGCCTTCATTTTAAACCCCCAATCCCCTGAACACTCATTTTTAGTAGTAACTACTGGGAATGTAGAAACAACGTTAGTGCTAAGTCTTAATTGGTCGATGTGTCTTTTACATACCTGATCAGAATAGTCAGGTTTGACTAAATATGTAGTTCGACCTAAGATTCTAACAATGTTACCATGACTCCAGTATTTCTTCCCATTTTTATACTGTCTAAACCAAACGTTACTACCTTCGCACAAAAACCATAATTTCTTTTGATCGGGTATTCTAATTTTCTTTCCTTGCGGACTAAAAGCTCCATTGTGGACACAACTACGTTCACAAGAATTCAAATTCACTGGCCGGAGCAAATCAAATTTTGTCCTAGCTTCTCTACCAAGTAGGAGTGATGCGGGTGTTACCCCTGTTGTACTATGTGGAGTAGTCCGATAGTCAAATAAATATCTCAAAAGAGAAATGTCTAAGTTATCACTTCCTTCTTTAACTATTTTCTTTAAAGAGTTTTTCACAAACTTGACTGTATTCTCAGCTTGCCCATTCAATGCTGGATGATAAGGTGGTGTTGTTATGTGTTTCAACCCATTTGCTCTACAAAATTCTTGAAAAACTTCTGAAGTGAAAGCGGTTCCATTATCAGTAACAATCACCTTTGGAAATCCGAATCGACTAAATATTTCTCTTAACTTGATTATAGTGCTACGTGTATCCATGCGTTTTACTTCAAACGCTTCAAACCACTTTGAAAAACTATCGACACAAATCAAAATAGTTTTGTTCATAAATGGACCCAGGAAATCTAAGTGCAGTCGTTCCCAGGGACCATTTGTAGGCTGCCACTGGCTAAATTGCATTTTGGGTGGATCATTCTCTATATCTTTGCTTAGTCCTGGCCAGAAAACATAGCTTCTAGCTAGCGACTTTGTTTTTACGATACCCTGATGTGAATTATGCAACAAATCAAGAATATTTTTCCTAAGTGCAAGAGGTATAACCACCCTATAACCCCATAATATGCACCCCCCTTCTATCGATAATTCATTTTTCTTCAAAAAGTAAGGCTTTAATTCAACTTCAACTTTATGTGGCCACCCATGCTCAATGAACTCCTTAACCTTACACAATATTTCATCTTCGTGTGTTTCGTCTGAAATTCTTTTTGCATCAATGGGTAACATTTCATTATTGGTAATGTAATTTATGTATACTTTTTCATCTGGAAAATCATCAGTATTGCCCTGCATAGTCGGAATAATTTCTCTAGGAAAATTCCTTCTACTTCAGGTGTTCTTCAAGGCTCTCACTTGGGACCACTTTTATTCTTGATTTTTTCAATGACCTACATATGGTTTTCCAGGGTATACAATTCTTACTTTTTGCTGACGACTGCAAAATATTTAGAGCAGTTTCTTCCTATGACGACATAACGATCCTGCAGTCTAATTTGGATAGTTTCTACACATATTGTGTTCAAAATTGCTTGTCTCTCAATCTATCTAAATGTCAATACATTGTTTTTAAAAAAACTAGATCCATGTTTCAACATACTGACACCATCAATGGAGTACCTTTATCTCAAGTCAATTTGATTAAAGACTTAGGAGTTCTAGTGGATTCTTCCATGAGTTTTACGGATCATATTAATGATATCACTGAACAAGGGCGCAGAATGTTAGGTTTTATAATTAGGAATACACATCATTTTAACAATATTCAAGCACTAAAATCTCTATTTTTTTCGCTTGTTCGTAGTAAATTGGAGTACAATTCTGTTGTTTGGAATCCTAACTATAAAGCTCATTCCCTATCAATCGAAAAGGTTCAACGCAAATTTTTACGTTACATTGGGTATAAACTTCACATCTCTACTGAGGCATTTGAGTATCCTAGCATCTTGTCTTTTTTAAAAATGGATACACTCGAGACTCGTAGATGTTACTATGATGCCTCGTTTTTGGTGAACATAGTTAACGGGGTAGTTGATGCTCCTGATATTTTGCAGGAAATCTCCCTTTGAAACATTCAAAGTTGTAGGACCAATTATGCGCAAAATTCACCAATTGAACGGTTGAAAGCTATCGGAAACGTTGTTGCTACTCATCTGGATATATTTAATGTGAATAAGGGTAGATTAAAAAAATGTATATTG
>OX376372.1:86213668-86235516 GCA_947369275.1 Nemotelus nigrinus | reverse complement strand
GAAAAACTCTTTATTTTTCTGAGCGAATTTACAATATTTAAGAGACTAAAATACTCATAGCTGGTGACTCAATACTAGTTTTTCAGCCAAATTTCTATGAAGCTTATCTTCTGATTGAAGTCATCAAAGTCATTGTCTCTCTTTGTGTCATAAACTATATACTATATTTCCGCGAATGAGGATTGAATCCTGTTGATTGGTGCATTACTACTAGATTGGTGAACAGATGTGAAATGGATTTCTATGTTGTGGTATTCACAGAATTCGCGAAATATTGATGCAGTGAATTCTGGTGCTGCGTCGCAAATAAGTTTCCTAGGAGCGCCGTGAAATCTTATGAAATTTTGCATACATTTAGTAAGTTCAGCTGTTTCTATTGTTTCAGATGTAAGCTTCAGCGAATTTTGAGAATTTATCAATAATTGTTAAAAAATTATTTCCTTGAATGGTGCATGTATCAATATGTATTATGCCTCGCGGTTCGCTAGGTGTTTCCGTTATTACTAATGTTCGAAGAACATTAGTATTAAAATCTATTCGCCCAAAATTTAATTTTTCCATTTATATACATTTATATATATATATATATATATATATATATATATATATATATATATATATATATATATATATATATATATATATATATATATATATATATATATATATATATATATATATATATATATATATATATATATATATATATATATATATATATATATATATATATATATATATATATATATATATATATATATATATATATATATATATATATATATATATATATATATATATATATATGTTCGAGATTATATTTTTTGAACTTTTATTATATATGCAAATATATTTTGTACACTGTAACGTGTATATTTCGGCCCTGCATCATCATAATTTCCGTGCTAAAACTGTCACCTAGTCTCCTACCAGACGCTAACTCAGCAAAATCCATAGATTGTTAATTTCATTTCGCGACGAAAGCCTGGTAATTCAATACCATTAATCAAGGCCAACGAGCATATGCATGCGAGTGTTTTTGCTTGATCAGCGGCGGGCGATAAGATTCAGAACGCGACGATGATGCACGGCCGAAACTTAGATTCACTTTTAAAAGGTCGGTGATGACCATCAATTGGGTGAATAAACGGATTGAGATTAAGAGCTTATCGTCTTTTTATACATGGTCCGTCGAGCCGGATACTTTCAAAAACGGTCGAAAGTTTTAAAATTTGATGGGATGCTTTGGATTTTCCATTTCGGCTAGTTACAAAACAGTGCGAGTGCGCAAACTTTCAATCGGGAAAGACTCGGAGATTTTTTTTTGTGGAAAATTCAAGTGAATTAGAACGTTTAGGTGGAAACGGCTAATTACAAAACATTGCAAGTGCGCAAACTTTCAATCGGGAAAGACTCGGAGATCTGTTTTTGTGGAAAATTCAAGTGAATTAGAACGTTTAAGTGGAAACGGCTAATTACAAACATTGCAAGTGCGCAAACTTTCAATCGGGAAAGACTCGGAGATCTGTTTTGTTCTGGAAAATTCAAGTGAATTAGAACGTTTAAGTGGAAACGGCTAATTACGAAACAGTGCAAGTGCGCAAGCTTTTAAGTGGGAAAGACTTAGAAATCTATTATCATCATGCCGGCTGATGAGTTACAGATCGTGTTGGATCGCATCACGCGTATAAGGCGCAATTTCAGAAAGGACTCGAAAGAGCGATACAGTGCTAGCTATTTCGAAAACAGGTTAGCTGACCTAAACAGTGAGTGGAATAAAGCTAACGATCTTTATATGAAAGCGTTAAGTGAAGTGCGGAAAGAAGACAGAGATCAATTTAACAGTGATTTTGAAACTCATGAAAGTCATTTTTATGAATTGCGTGATATTTTGTCGGAACATCTGTGTCAGTTTCGCACAAATCAGACTATTGGACAAATTGCACCGGGCAATGGTCATGTGAGTGTTAGATTGCCAAAAATTGAGATCCCTCGGTTTAATGGAAGGTCTGAAAATTGGACAAACTTCAAAGACTTGTTTGAATCACTAGTGCATCAAAGTGAACAGTTAACGAAAACTGAAAAATTTCACTACCTGAAACAATCCTTAGTGGGTGATGCGGCTAATTTGGTGAAACACATTAATTACGTGAGTGAAAACTACGACCATGCGTGGGACATTGTAGTCAGACGCTATCAAAATCAACGAAATCTAGTGAAAACGTTCCTAAAACGTGCGTTTGGCCATTTCCGCGTAGACAATTCCGCTAAATCTCTTGAACGTTGTTTGAACTTGATGCACGAATCGCTGGTTACGTTAAAATCATTGGGGCAATCTGTGGAAACTTGGGACTCTGCAGTAGTGTACACCGTTGAGACCAAAATTGATCACGATACGAGAATTTTGTGGGAAACGGAAATCAAAGGGATGACCGATATTCCCACGTGGGAACGGTTTCGACAGTTTCTTGAACAACGTCTTCAAGTGCTTGAGGCGCTAGAAAAGCCGAAAGTCAACAATACGGACGAGTTAAGGTATAAAGCACATGTTGTAGCTGGCAAGGAGACCGACAAGATAAAGTGTCGCATGTGCAATATGGAGGCACATCCACTATATCAATATGATCGTTTCCTGAAATCCAGTGTGAGCAAACGGCGAAAATATGTTGCTGCTAATAGGATATGTTACAGCTGTCTACGTTCGGGGCATAATGCTGCTGCCTGCCAATCAAATTCAAAATGTAAAAGGTGTGAAGGCAAGCACAACACTTTGCTGCACGATCCTGGAACTGTAGGGCTTAACGAGAACGCCAAAATACAGCAACCGGTGGCAAACACCAAAGTTACGACTAATGCTTGCTGTGCGAACACCACTACTTTACTACCGACTGCCAGAGTCAACTTGATCGCAAACGGGCGAATAATCACCGTAAAGGCGTTAATCGACCAAAGCTCACAAAGGAACTTCATTTCTGAGAAAGTGGCTCGAGCTTTGAATATTAAAATGAAAAAACAAGTGTTCAGATAAGTGGGGTTGGTGAACAAATGATCAACCCACTGGGCACTGCCATGGTACAAGCACAGTCAATCCATGATGAGCGATCGAAGATTAACCTAGAGGCGCTCATTTTAAAATCGGTAACCGGAGTATTACCAAACAGGGCAGTAGTTGTTCAGCCTTGGGATCATATAAAGGACCTTCAACTTGCAGACCCAAATTTTGATTCTCCGGAAAAAATCGACTGGTAGATTGGAGCTGGGGAAATTTCGGCTATAATGCTACCAGGCATCCGAAATAATGGAGTCCAAGAGCCTCTGGCTCAGAAAACAATATTTGGATGGATACTGTCGGGTCCAGTTAACGCCGTCAATTGCTTCGAGGCCAGCCTCACAGCTATCACAGCAGACAAAGGCTAAGACGACCTAATAAGAAGGTTCTGGGAATCAGAAGAAGTATCTAATGATAAACGGCAACATACACAAGAATAAAAAGAGTGCGAAGATCACTACAAGGCGACACACAAACGAGATGGCATTGGCAAATACATTGTTCAACTGCCTCTCAAATTGGAACCAAGAGTCCTTGGCGACTCCCGCAGACAGGCGGAGGAACGGTTCAGATCTTTAGAACGGAAGTTTCAATATAATCCACAGCTGAAAAAAGATTACACGGCAGCTATCATGGGATACCTAACGGAAGGTCACATGGAGTTGGTCCCAACACCAGAAAGGAACACGTTGGCTTATTACATGCCCCATCATGCAGTCATCAAGGAAACAAGTACTACAACAAAGCTCAGGATAGTATTCGATGCTTCAGCAAAAAGCTCATCTGGGCATTCCTTAAACTCCATAATGAAAGTTGGACCAGTGGTGCAGAAAGATTTATTCGCACTATTGCTGAATTGGAGACAATACCAGTATGCGATGACGGCTCACATAAAGGCCATGTATCGTCAAATATGGGTCGACGAACAACAAAGAGACTTGCAACGTATCTTATGGCGACCGAATCCAGAAGAAATGATTCGAGAATATAGAATGAAGGCATTAACATTCGGCACAGCAGCAGCTCCATACCTAGCAACAAGAACCTTGCAACAGCTAGCAATCGATGAAGGAGAAGCCTTTTTGATTGGGAGCGAGACTTTAAAGAATCACTTCTATGTCGACGATATGCTTACAGGCGCAGCATCTATAGAGGCAGCTTGTAAGATTAGAGATGAAGTCATCCAATTACTTGCTTCTGGAGGATTTCACATTCGAAAGTGGTCAGCCAATGATCCCAAGATTCTGGAACGACTGCCTACCGAATCTATTGAGCTAAATATCAAACAACTGTGGCTCCGATCAAAAGAACTCTGCGTAAAAACTCTCGGCGTGGAATGGGATCCTAATGGAGATATTTTTAGATACACGCCTATAAAGCTTCGACTAATGGAGCGAGTCACAAAACGGGGAAGGGCTAGCATCGTAGCCAAGCTGTTTGATCCCTTACGATGGATTTCTCCAGTTGTGGTGCTTGGAAAGGCACTACTTCAACGGACTTGGCTGCTTCAGAATGATTGGGGTGAAGAAGTTCCGGACAACATTCAAATAGAATGGAATAAATATCAGGATGCATTGCAGCATATACATACAATCCAAGAACCAAGATGGCTTGGTTTGAAAATTAATACGGCTGACGTGCAAAAACATGGGTTTTGCGATGCGTCGGAGAAAGCGTATGCAGCTTGCGTCTATTTGCGGATTTGTGACGCAAATCACGTGTTCACAAGGCTAATTACAGCAAAGAGCAAAATAGCGCCTTTGAAAAAACTGACCCTGCCCCGTCTTGAACTTTGTGGCGCTACATTATTAGTGAGACTACTAAAGAAGATGATTACTGTATATAATCTAGATAAATATACAGTGTACGTATGGACAGATTCAATGATTGTTCTGTCGTGGATCCAACAGTCTCCACACAAATGGAAGGCGTATGTAGCAAACCGGGTGTCGGAGATTCATGATCATCAATACATCTCCCAGTGGCGTTACATTCCAACAAAAGACAACCCGCCAGGCATAGCCACTCGAGGTATGTGTGCTAAAAACCTGGCTGGTTGCAGAGTCTGGTGGCATGGACCCTTTTGGCTACAACAATCACATGACAATTGGCCAAAACTAAAAGGCATGGCAGAGACAACGTTAGAGTCAAGTCCTAGGAGTTTAATGGCATCAACAGTAAGACCTCCTAACGAAATATTGCACAGGTTCTCAACTTTAGATCGACTAGTGCGAATAACCGCCTGGTGCTGCAGATGGCGCAATAAAACCAAAGGACCCTTCATCACAGTTGAGAAGATGAAAGCCGCAGAGCATTTTTGGGTGAAGATAGTGCAAGCTGATTCGTTTGAGCAGGAGATACATCAACTGAGGAACAACAAAGGTATCCACGCAGGCAGCAGAATTAAGGAACTTACGCCTTTCGTTAACTCAGTGGGAATTTTACGTATGATGGGTCGTTTGAGAAACTCTGCTCTCAGCTTTGACGAAAATCATCCAATCATATTACCGTCTGTGGGACATTTCACAGATTTGATCGTGCGTCGAGCTCATCTAGAAACCTTGCATGGGGGAGTCCAACTGACCTTGTCGCACCTCCGCCGAAAATACTGGATATGTCGAGGCAGACAGTCTGTGAAACGAACAGTTCACGCTTGTCAGACATGCGCTCGATACAGGCAAGCAGCTTGTCAGCAGCTGATGGAAAACTTGCCGTCTACTAGAGTCAGTCCAAACAAGCCATTCCAAGTCGTAGGATTAGACTATGCTGGGCCGATTGATGTGCGCCGACACAAAGGCAGGGGATCCCCAACGATAAAAACATACATAGCGGTTTTCGTATGTTTCACTACGAAGGCTGTACATCTAGAGCTGGTGACCAATATGACATCGTCAGCTCTTATAGCTACCATTCGCAGATTTGTGGCAAGGTGTGGAAGGTGTGACCACATATATAGTGACAACGGTCGAAATTTGGTGGGAGCTGCGAATTGGCTAAAGAAGCTTCGAAAGTCTGTCGATCTACAGCATCAAGATATAGGACAGCAAACTGCTTCCTTGTCAATAGTTTGGCATTTCATCCCACCGGGTGCACCCCACTTTGGAGGCCTTTGGGAGGCCGCAGTGAAGTCCACCAAAACACACCTGAAGAAGATTCTGGGCTCAACAACTTTCACCATTGAAGAGATGTTCACTGCTCTATGTCAAATAGAGGCATGTTTAAACTCGCGGCCATTGTGCAAGATTAGTGATGATCCAGAAGACGACTCGATTTTGACACCGAGCCATTTCCTGATAGGCTCTAACTCGGTGGCAATAAGTGACGGTTCATTGGAGTTCAGTAAGACTGCGTTGCTGAACAGATGGAACGCCGTACAATATCGTGTCCAACAGTTTTGGCGACAATGGTCACGCGAGTATTTGAGCACCCTTATGACACGGTCAAAATGGCGAACTATAACGAGCGACGTTCTTGTTGGGCAATTGGTACTTTTAAGAGATGATAACCTTCCTCCATCATGTTGGAGCAAAGGAATAATCAAGGACAATCAAAGGAGCTGATGGTCTCGTTCGAGTCATGACAGTCAAAACGATACATGGAGTGTTCCAGCGTCCAATCACAAAGGTGTGTTTGCTACCAATGGATATGGATAAGACCGGACATGTAGACTATACTCCTCCGAACCAGAAATTAGTTCACGCAGTAGCTGTGTCAGAGCCTAAGGCGCACTCTTACCGGGTCGCTGCCGGATCTGGGTGGAAATTGTGGTGGATCTTGCTAACAATCATTTCTTGTAATTACAACTTGGGACAAGCCCAAGTCGAAAAACAATATAGTTGGTACAATGTCTCAAAATTCACGACTCAAACGGGTTTATTGTATGAGCACAAGTTCAATTTAAAATGGGTGACCAGCCATTGGACACTGTTGGCATACTGCAATTTAACAACATACGAGTCACAAATTGGACAGATCGAGACTTCAATTGACAAGTTGAAACAATGGTGTCACAAAAATATAGCGGACAAGCATTACTGTACCGCAGTTGAAGTCCGACTTAGGAAGTTATTCGAACAGATTGTAGACAATGACTCACTCTTGAGGAATCATCACGGAGTCATGCACCAAAGAATAAAACGTGGACTGCTTAACGTCGTGGGTGGGATAGCGAACAAACTCTTTGGTGTGCTTGATGAAGAATTTGCAGAAAATTATCAAAAAGAGATAACTGCCATCAAAAACAATCAGTTGCACCTTGAAAATTTAAGCAGAAAACAAATATCGGTGCTGGGTCTTACACAGAGATTGTTGAAGCAACAGGACGAGCAAACGCAAAATTTGACTCAAAGTTTAAATAATAACCTTGCTAGCATCGTAAACGCTATCAGTCGTGTGGAAACATTTGAGGAGACACAATGGGGATTGGAGAAACTCGTCACATTATTGTCATGGGACGTTAATGCATTCCGGAGACACCAAGAAGCATTGTTGGCTATGATATTGGACGCGCAACATGGCGTTATTAATACGAAAGTCCTACCAGTTCACCTTATCAAAGAGTTATTATCGGAAATCCACGGGCGTCTTCCCAACGGACAACATGTCCTGTATGCAGCTCAGATGAACTGGAAGGACCCATACAAAGTAATGGACGTCAAGGTGGCAGCCCTGATGGACACTATCATCCTCGAAGTGCGGTTGCCCATCGTATACAGTGAGGAGTTCATGCTTTACAAAATACACTCGTTGCCAACTTGTTTGAACCATATCTACATATACGTGATACCCAAGGTTGATAACTTAGTTTTTAATAGTCGCAGAGACAGATACTTCACGTTAACTGATGAAGAAGTCAAACAATGCGGAACATCGACCGACATAGTTCTCTGTGAGTTTAGAGGACCCATCCACAACTTAAAGTCTCACGAAAATGCATGTGAGGTGAATACTTTTCTGCACGAAGCCATTGACAAAGAAAACTGCGCAGTGGCTTTAATGACTCCAAGGCCAGTCTGGATCACATTGCAAAACAGCATGTGGATTTTCATTTTGAACCAATCATATGTATATGAGTTAAATGGTCAAACTTACACCTTTCACTTACATTTATCAGGAGAGAGTACCCTGACGATGGCTCCAGGCTGTTCCCTCAGACATCAATCGTTTTTAATTCAAAACACCCTGCAAAGTTTGAGCACTGTGATAAAGGTCAACAATGTAATACCACAAGGAGACTTCGTAGACACCGCATCAATGAAATATGCTTTTCCCAAACTGCAAACGCCGTTGACATGGAAGCATCTCAATTGGACTGATCAGAATGTCATCGACGATCAAACTTCGTTATTCAACTATCCAATGACATCGTCTGCTCTTGATCACTACCAAAACATAGCGTTAGGGTGCATCTTGACTCTGTGCATCATGGCCATTGCCAGTATGGTGATCTGAACTCGTAGAAATTTAATTCCTCGAACTCCACCCAGACGAATACTATCCTTGCCACAGAATGACGAAGCCATGACCACAAGAGAAGAAACATCAGAATCTAGAAAGGACAGAAACTCTGCTGAACTCTGTCCTTTGGGCCGGCAGGATGTTCGAGATTATGTTTTTTGAAATTTTATTATATATGCAAATATATTTTGTACACTGTAACGTGTATATTTCGGCCCTGCATCATCATAATTTCCGTGCTAAAATTGTCACCTAGTCTCCTACCAGACGCTAACTCAGCAAAATCCATAGATTGTTAATTTCATTTCGCGACGATAGCCTGGTAATTCAACACCATTAATCAAGGCCAACGAGCATATGCATGCGAGTGTTTATGCTTGATCAGCGGCGGGCGATAAGATTCAGAACGCGACGATGATGCACGGCCGAAACTTAAATTCACTTTTAAAAGGTCGGTGATGACCATCAATTGGGTGAATAAACGGATTGAGATTAAGAGCTTATCGTCTTTTTATACAATATATATATATATATATATATATATATATATATATATATATATATATATATATATATATATATATATATATATATATATATATATATATATATATATATATATATATATATATATATATAAGAAAGGGTTAGATTATAGACTTGTGATTAAGTATATATACATATATATATATATATATATATATATATATATATATATATATATATATATATATATAAAGTCACAAGTCTTTAATCTAACCCTTTCTTTGTGACATAAACTATCATATGAATTTCGTTTTGATCTCGTAATTACATCGGAAGTTATAAGGAAAAAACCGTTATTTTCCTGAGCAAATTTACAATACTTCGGAGACAAAATCGCCATATCTGGCGTTTCTATTCTAATTTTTCAACCAAATTTCTACGAAATCTATCTTACAGTAAGGTTCATCTACTGCGTGAATTTTGTTCGAATCTGGTGCCTAAATCAGAAGCTATAGTTTTTTTTTATGATTTTTCCAAATGGCACCACTGCCAAGTGTTCCCTATATTTCAAAACCACTTCAATCAGACTTGGTCGTAGTTGATACCACCATGTCCTATAAATTTCATAGTGATCGCACTATCCGATTGACAGAAGTTTTGAGTGCTGAAAATAGAGGTAGTTTGATCACGAGTTGCCGTTCTTGTTTACCGTGGAATTTCGAAAATTTTTTGATCACTTGGTGGACATAAGTCAAAATTTATCAGTAATTTGAATTTATTTTCACAAATCAAAAAAATTTCTGGAGTCTCGATTATTTGAAGGATTTTTAGGAGCCTGCTGTAGCTAGTGTGTAGTGTGTGTAGTCTTGAAAGTCCATGTTAGTTAAATTTGGTCTACATCACTACGCTTTGGTCTACATCACTACGCTCTGAAAGTTTCACGATGATCCATTGTTTTTCTTAGAAGTTATGACAAATCAAAATTTGAAAAAAATCCTTGCCTATTTTTAGGCACTCAGTGCCTACACAAGGCTCAAGAGTTCCAACTCTTTCTCATAAGCAAACTAAGAATATAATAAGTTTTTATTCCTAGTACTTTTTTTTAGCAAAAATTTACACTGCTTGGATATATAGGGGTACCTGAAAATTCACTAAAATGCCCGCCGCCACCAAAACGTTTAAGATATCTGAATTCAAGCAAATCATGGATCTACCTGTTGTAAACATCCATATTTTCCGAAAATTGCAGCTCAATCGGATTGGCCACTCCAGAGATTTTCTCCCTTAATCATTTTGCTGATATATATATATATATATATATATATATATATATATATATATATATATATATGTATATACATGTATATATATATATATATATATATATATATATATGTATATATATATACATAAATAAATATATATATATATATATATATATATATATATATATATATATATATATATATATATATATATATATATATATATATATATATATATATATATATATATATATATATATATATATATATATATATATATATATATATATATATATATATATATATATATATTGTTTGATTCTTACAAAGAAACAATTATTTAGCCGAGAAACGTTTTTAATTACGTTTCGAACTGAATTGACCAATTGCCTTACAATCTAGTTCTTTAAGTAGTCAAAAAATGCTAACTCTAAACTTTACGTAATTTGTATTTAAGTATATTGAACAGTGTGTTGTTATTGTTGACACTAGGTAAGCAATAATTACAATGATGGGAATGCTAAATACAAAAATATACGGAAAAAGATTATGTTGCATATGCTAGCTAGAACTACATGCATAGGAGTTTATGCTATGGAATATTTTAATTGAATGCATTTATTTTGAGCTGAATATCCAGAATGTGCATACCGTGTGATCAATTGATTCAGTATTTTAAGTTAGATCTATTTGATGACTAGACATCCTCCGCCGCATTGGCTGGGCCAAAATCGAAGTTGAATTTAGGCTTTTGCGTAGATTTTCAGCGCGGTGCTGGTGTGGGTTTTGTATTTTGACAATTCCTCCATTGTAGCAATGTGATGAGAACCCCAAGAGCTATGATGATTCCTGCTAAACAGCTGTAGTTGAGTACTTAGTGGTGTGAACTTGAGGCGAGTGGCTGCAGATCGGTTTCATATACTTGTAGGGCTGAGATATTTGATTCAAGATCTGCAATTGCCTGTTTAAATCTGGACTCTGTAGAAGTTGTTATTGGTGGAGTCGAAGTATTCGTATTGGTATGTGGCGGGTAATGTAACATACTGGCTGTCAATGGGAACATCAATTGTTGGCGATCTGTATGAACAGCGTATGCGGCGATGGTCATATAATCCTCCTTGATAATACAGTTGCCATTGAGCCAGAGTAATCCAGATCCTTGAAGTTCATAGTCAGTTAAGTTTCCGTCACAAATTATACGGATCTTGTATTTTTTGTCTAGAGAGAAGATTCAGTGGTTGGGATGGTAGCCAGATTTGAAAAGGCGATGTTTCTTCTAAATTGCAAAAAGTTGACGGCGATAAGTTATTGAATAAAGCTATCTCACATCTGCTATTGTTACTGAATTTATTATACATCAGGCGTTTAGTTCGACATAGGTAATAATTATGTTCGCTCTCAATGCAGTTCTTAAGGGGTTACATGGGTTTCAGAGAAAAAAAAAACGCAATTTTTAAATGTTTCAAAAATAAAAAATAATGTATTAAATTATTCGAAATTATTGTTAACAACTAAAGTAACTCTTGAAATATATGTAAAAAAATTTTTACACAAAAATATTGATAATGCGCCCTCTGGCAGCTATTTTACGAAAAGGCTCGAAAAAAATGCGGTGCCAATGATAACTCAAAAACTAATGCACCAATCTTAACCAAATTTCGCACACTTCTTTTAAATAGTATTTTCTTGTACTTGAACGAAGGAAATTGTGTTTCGTTCATTAGAATTTAATTCACATCGAATTATTTATTGAATTTTTGGGTCAAAAATTAAATTTTTTACTCGCAACGTTGCCAAAAGCTCATATTTCAATATTTTTACAAAACCTTCGTTCAAGTACAAGTCAAACTTATATTCTAACAGAAACAATTTGATTTTTTTGTTTCGGATGAATCCAGCTCATGATATCGTTGGCACCGCATTTTTCGAGCCTTCTCGTAAAATAGCTGCCAGAGGGCGTATTATCAATATTTTTGTCTAAAATTTTTTTTACATATAGTTCAAGAGTTACTTTAGTTGTTAAGAATAATTTATAATAATTTAATACATTATTTTTTATTTTTGAAACATTTAAAAATGGCGTTTTTTTTTTCTCTGAAACCCATGTAACCCCTTAAGCTCGGCCTCGGTTAAGTTGATGAATAGATCCCGATGCAAGTTGATTAGGATGTATTCACTAGATGGATGAATAGCAACAAAAGTATTGTCTCGTAAAGCGGACACTCCCGTCAGTTTGTACAATTCAAACTTCAGGCTGGAAACTAATGGTAGTCGAGTTGAAAATATGGCGTATTGTGAGGTTATCTTGCATCTGGTCGTCATCAGCCGGTAAAATTGTCGGATATTCTTCTCATTGTAGTTTTCACCAGGAAGTCGTTTGCCAGATGGTAGATGTTTTGTCTTTCACTTACAATTTCACGAATAAAATAATGCGCAGGTGCAATTCAATACTTTATTTTCAATTTCACTTATGTAAAACAATTCGGATGTGCGAAAAGAATGCGAAAGTATAATGCAAACAAAGCGAAAAAAAGATACGAAAAAATCAATGCAAAAAGTAGCGATTCAAACCAAATTTTTACTAACAAAAGAGAACGAGCGACTAACTGGTACTTTCTTTTATATCGATGAAAATTTCGGTACATTTTTACTGTTTACTAAACTACTATTAACTTGGTCAAATTTCATAATAGAATACAGCATTAACTTTCAATATATCAGCTGACTGGAATTTTGCCGATTTCACTGGAATGGTTGGGCGATGTCATGCTGACAGTCAGTCCGCTGTCATTCAACATTCAGGTGAGTAAATAACATCGGAAACTTTCATATTGATATTAATTTCATATTAGGTCGCTTCAACATACTCCCCTCGATGGTCCGCCAGGATCAGAATCAACGCCTGTAAATAGAGCTTGAATAACCTTTCATATTGATATTCAATTACCAATCCGAGGTTTCTTGTCGAAGTTCTGTCATGAACAATCCGATGGTTTTAAATCCTTTTATTTGTTAAGGGATACGATATGTTGATATTACTTGTGGCATTTCCTCCTTACAAGTAAACAACATATCCTGCGACTAGGTGTTATTTACGCGGCGCCCCGACTCGCCATTCTCGAACGTTGTAAGTAATACCGGGTGGAATGGGAATAGGAAATGGATGAGGATTATGATAATAACGAGAAGTGAATTCAAATAACTTTACTTGGTCAACGAAGATTCAATAGTATATACATAGTAATAATGTTGGCTTCTAATTCATCGACTTCCAATTTCATAATTCATGATATCTAATTCATTATTGTCGATTATTCATATACTATAATTCAATTCAATGTTCTATTGATTGGGCTTTTTCTATGGGCAACAAGGCAATTTTAGCAATGGGCCGATCTAATTCCTGGTTGGCTGTGCGAATCGTTACTACTCTGGTTAGTCCATCTTTCCCAGGGTGTAATTTTACAATTCGGCCCAAAGGCCATTTGTACGATGGCAAACGATCATTTTTTACTAAAACCAAATCGTTAATTTCGACGTTTGGGCAGCGGCGATTCCATTTGGGTCTTTGTTGCAGTCTGGTTATGTATTCCATCGACCACCTTTTCCAAAAATTCTGTGTTATTCGTTGTGTTAATTGCCAGCGATCCAATCGATTGAGTTTTATGTCCATGAGATTGTCCTCTGGCACTGCTAATAACGCGGCTCCTATCAAAAAATGTCCAAGTGTTAAGGCGTTTAAATCATTAGGATCGTTCGTCAGCGGGCAGAGAGGTCGTGAATTCAGGCATGCTTCTATTTTGGTCAGGACTGTGTGAAATTCTTCGAAGGTCAACGCTGCATTCCCAACAATTCTTCTCAAGTGATGCTTTGTAGACTTGACTCCGGCTTCCCACAATCCACCGAAATGTGGAGCTGACGGGGGATTAAAATGCCAAGTAATGCCTTCATTAGAAAGTTCCTGTGCCAATGTTTTGTTTCGTTCAATCGTTTGCTTCAATTTTTTGTTTGCTCCAACGAAATTTGTACCGCAATCACTATATAGGTGACTACATAGTCCGCGTCGGCGTACAAAGCGTCGGAAAGCAGCTTAAAAACATTGTGTAGACAAATCGCCAACTAATTCCAAGTGGATTGCTTTCACAGCCAGACACACAAATATTGCCACGTAACCCTTGGATGATCGTGAACCTCTTCCTTTAGATATCTTGATATCAACTGGCCCGCAATAACCAACACCACAATGCGTGAATGGTCTGGAAGGAGTAATTCTTTGTTCTGGCAAATTACCCATCAATTGTGTTCTCGTTTGTGCCTTTTGTTTGTAACACACAATGCATTTCTGTATGAAGTGTCGAATTACGTTTCTTCCATCAATGATCCAGTATTTTTGTCTAATTATGTTTAACGTGAGCTGCACTACTCCATGCAACGTAAGCAAATGATAATTCGAGCAAATAAGTGGTAAAAGCTTACTCCTTTTTGAGATAATTATCGGATCGGCGTTTGCAAGTCGACCACCAACTCGCAAGATTCCGTTCGCGTCTAAGAAGGGGTTCAATTTCAATAAGTGACATTTATTATCGATAGACCGTTTATGTCTTAAAAATTCAAATTCTGCTTGATAATCCGTTTGCTGCGAGTATTTAATCCAAAATTTTAAAGCCAAGTCAAGCTCTTTTGTACTTAAATGTGAGGATATGTTACGAGTTCCCTTTACTAATGATATGAATCGAAAGCAATAAGCGGTAATTCTGACGAGCCGTGTCAATGACGAATACTTGGCCAACCACAAGTCCAAAAATTGTGTTTCTGAATGAGATGCTAATAAGCTCATGATTGATTTTTTCCTCTTTTCTGTTACGCATGCTGGCAGAGACGGTTTAACAGGCCAATTTTCTCTTTGCTGCTTCAACCATTCAGGTCCATTCCACCACAGTTTGCTTTCGATGAGTTGCTTAGGAAAAACACCGCGTGATGCCATATCTGCTGGATTCTGCTCCGACGGTACATAGTTCCATGGAATATCCTTAACCGCTTCATGAATCTGTGTAGTTCGATTAGCTACAAAAGTTGTCCAAGTTGATGGATGCTTGGCCAACCATGCCAAAACGATGGTTGAATCAGTCCATAAATATACCCCTGATACGTTTAAATTTAGTGATTGTGTAATTCGATGTACAATTTTAGCCAGCAAGAGCGCACCACATAATTTCAAACGTGGAATTGAAATAGCTTTAACCGGTGCTACCTTCGTTTTGGCTAATAGTAGTGAAAATGTATTGTTGGTTTGAGTCCGTGTAACGAAATAAACGACTGCCGCATACGCTTTCTGCGAGGCATCACTAAAACCATGCAATTCGATAATATCGTTAGTTTCATTTTTTAACCATCTAGGTATTCTGATATTTTGTAAAGTTTCCAAATCTGATTTGAAAGTGTGCCATCTACCTGCTATGTCAGTAGGAACGTTTTCATCCCAAGTTATCCCATCTAACCATAATGACTGCATCAATATTTTGGCTACAGCAACAACTGGGGAAATCCATCCGAAGGGATCAAACAGTCTCGCTATGTCAGATAGTATTTTCCGTTTTGTATATATATCATCATTCATATCAATGTTTATCTTGTATGCAAATTCATCCGTGTTTGGATACCATATAATGCCAAGTGTTTTGAGACCCTGATTGAGATTCATATCTAGGATTGGAAGGGTTTCACGGTCCTCCAATATCACACAGGAGTTGTTCATGATTGGCTGCCCATTTTCGTAGTTTAAAACCTGCCGAGCTTAATAACGTTCTTAATTCATTTCTTTTAGCGAGGGCAAGGTCCAAACTGGGTCCACCGGACAAAAGATCGTCTACATAGAATTCTTCCATGATTTCCTTGTGTGCCATGACAAACGAGGACTGTGAATCTTCCGCAAGTTTTTTGAGAGTACGGATGGCTAAAAATGGTGCACAAGTCACACCAAAAGTAACTGGTCAAGCAATAGTCATGGATTGCTTCTTGAGGACTATTTCGCCAAACAATGCGTTGTAAATTAAAATCTTCTGGATGTATACGAATTTGGCGGTACATTTTTTCAATATCTGCTATAAATACGAATTGTAAATACCTCCATTTTAGCAAGATGGTATCGAGGCTATTTTGAAGAGAGGGACACGCATAGAGCGCTTCATTAAGAGAAATTCCATTACTTGTTTTTCGCGATGCATCAAAAACAACTCGAGCTCGTGTACTGCTGCTTTCTTTGTATACCACATGATGAGGGAGGTAATTACTTTTGCATTTAGCAACTCCGTTATTGTCAAGTTGTAATTCAATACTGTCACCAACTTCACGCATATGATTCAACTCCGAATATTCCCGAATGCACTTTGAATATTCAGTGTACAATTCTGGATTCTTTGCAAACTTTCTTTCTAACGACATTAAGCTGGAAAGCGCACTATTTCTTGATTCACCTAACATGTGTCGGTTAAAACTATCTTTAAATGGCAGACGAGTAACATATCTACCATCTGGATCACGATAAGTATTTTTCAAGTAGAACTCTTCACAAAGCTGATCTTCTTTCGTTTGTTGCTGAGATACATTGACTTCCTCCAATTCCCAAAATTTCCTAAGTTCTCCACATAAATCGTCATGATGATTTACTTCCAATTTATAACTTTGAAGAGTACGTTGCGGTTGAGTGTGCACGGCTCCTGAAACAATCCATCCTAAGCTGGTTCTTTGGACAATTGGTCGCATCGGAAGTTTATGAATATCGCCTGATATAACTTGAGCATAAACATCCGCTCCCAGCAGTAAATCAATCCTTCCCGGTTTGTCGAAATTGGGATCAGCTAAATTGAAGGTTTTCAATTGATTTTGTACATCCGCAGAAACTTTCCAAGTGGTTATTAGATTTGTCAATTGATCTAAAATATAGGCTTCTATTTCCAAAGACCGTTTATCACAAAGAGTTAACATTAAGCGTACGATTCCTTTCGTCGAAGTATTATTTGTTCTGCCAATACCACTTATAGTAGTATTTGTGTACATTCGTTTTACATTTAGCTGTTGGATGGCATTCTCACTAATAAACGATGCTTGAGAGCCTTGGTCCAATAATGCCCTTAAGTTTGCGCAACCACTTGGAGTTTGTACTGTCACTAATGCTGTTGCTAAGAGAACTTGCTTTGATGCAACAGCACTCAGTGTTTGTATTTCAGCTTCGTTCAGAGCAACATTTGATGCTGGTGCACGACTAGATGCAAACTCTGCTGCATCGACGCTCAGTGGGCCGGAAGTTACCACATTTGTTGTCGCTGACTCTCTATGCAGAAGAGTATGATGGGATTTTTTGCACTTTGCGCATCTACTACTACTTGGACAATTTGCAATTATGTGTCCTTTCGTCAAGCAATTAATACAAAGCCTGTTCCGATTTACAGTTTCGAACTTTGAATCGTAATTCATTTCACCGAAAGTGGGATATTGCCGAATGTGAAGGCCAGCTTTACAAACTATACAACTCTGAGTCATTTGAGCTGCGTAGTTCTGCAAATTGTGAGGTGGGAGCATACTAGTATTTCTTGGAACTCTTATTCGGTCTATTCCTGCAGCTTCCAACGCTTGAAATCTACGTTGCAAGAATTCGGATAAATCAGTTAATGAAGGAAGTGTTGCCTTTTGTACATGTTCCTGTCCCCATTGTTGTCTCGTAGACGGAGGTAACCTTTGCGTGATTATATGCACCAACATAGAATGCCATAAATTTTCTATCCCCATGTTTTCAATAGCCTGAACACATTCCATCATTTTATCAAGCAAACTTTTAAGAGAAGATGCTGACTCATTAGCATTTGAAATGGAAAACAAACGTTTAAATTGCGTACTCAATAAAACATTCACGTTATCATACCTGTCGTTTAATACACGCCAGGCAATGTCGTAGTTTGCTTCAGTGACTGCATATTGACGAAGCAGTCCTTCAGCTTCCCCGGACAGACTACACTTCAAATAGTGCAGCTTTTGCACCTTCGACATGTTCGTGCGATTGTGGATGAGCGATTGAAACAAATCACGAAACGGTATCCATGAGTCATAATTACCATGGAACTTTGGCAAAGAAATACGAGGTAACTTAATGTTTTCAAAATGTGGATCCGATTCCTGTGCTCCGTGGTCCAAAACTGTCTTTCTTTCTTGTACATTTTTTCCATCCTGAATGATTTCTGAATCCATCTGTTCTGCCGATCCTTTATCTGCTGTCTGCTGCTCTGCTGCCCGCTGTTTAGCGATTGCTTCTCTTAACTGCTCTTCCACTTCAGATGCGAACTTCAGCTGTACCTCTTCGAATTGAATATATACTTCATTCGACAAATATTCTGAATTAAGTTCAGTTTCATCTCCCTTTAACAACGATAGTATTTTGGAATGATTTTCGTTGAAAAGATCATAACTAACTTTCAATCTTTCTTTGATCTTTTCACAATAAGAAACCGTTTTGCGAGTTGAGGAATCTTTCTTATAATTGGAACGAAGCCTGTTCAATTGAATTAAGGCTAACTTTTGTTGCACAAATAAATTCTCCATTTTCAAGTGGACTTAATAAATGATACGTGGTGCACTTAATATATTGAAAATATTCCGACCACAAGCTCACAAGCTACTGCTTCGCAACACGACCCAATGCAATATTCAATATAAAACCAATGCAGTGTTAGCTGACAAAGTGTTTAATATAGCTCCGAATAAGACACAAGTTCGCAGTTTATTGCTTAATACAACGACAAAAAAAACTGCCAAATATCACTTTCAAATAATGCCCAATAGAAATTTTAATTTATTCGCACATTGTCCAATTCACTTTCAAATTCACAAAAAATATGCTTGTATCTTGCAATTGCAATCAATTTACTCACACATTGCCCAATTCACTCTCAAATTTGCAAATATATTCTTGTATTTTGCAATTGCAATCAATTTACTTACACATTGCCCAATTCACTCTTGAATTCACAAAAAATATTCTGGTATCTTGTAAATGCAATCAAATATAGGAACAAAGTATATAGATATAAAGGATAAAAGGAAAAAAAGGAATTGGACTTACCCCGGCTTATAGGAACCACACTTAACAATCGAAAATTTCCCGTTTATACCCGAAATCGCGTCCGCGCTAATTTATTCAAATAATCACTATTGAATTCACTTCCAAACTTTAATAAAATTTAAGTCACTTTTAATAATTGTTTCTTTCAATTTGCACGAAACGAACTGAATTTTTCAATCACTATCCGGTTCGAAGGACCAAATGTTTTGTCATTCACTTACAATTTCATGAATAAAAAAATGCGAAGTAACAATTATACTTTATTTTCAATTTCACTTATGTAAAACAATTCGGATGTGCGAAAAGAATGCGAAAGTATAATGCAAACAAAGCGAAAAAAAGATACGAAAAAATCAATGCAAAAAGTAGCGATTCAAACCAAATTTTTACTAACAAAAGAGAACGAGCGACTAACTGGTACTTTCTTTTATATCGATGAAAATTTCGGTACATTTTTACTGTTTACTAAACTACTATTAACTTGGTCAAATTTCATAATAGAATACAGCATTAACTTTCAATATATCAGCTGACTGGAATTTTGCCGATTTCACTGGAATGGTTGGGCGAGTCATGCTGACAGTCAGTCCGCTGTCATCCAACATTCAGGTGAGTATATAACATCGGAAACTTTCATATTGATATTAATTTCATATTAGGTCACTTCAACAGTAGATGTGCTTTAAGCTGTTTGACCTCTTGGATGAGTTGTTGAGGTGATATGATGCGAGAATTTAGTTTGCCATGGTAAGTATCTGTAAGGGTATCAATAAGGTCTGCTTGAATGTGTTGATATTGATTTAATACGAGTGAAGTGTACAAGGCAGACGACGTTGCCGGAGCTGATGTCTTGGAGTCAAGTGATTCCTTGGCCATATTATTCATCTGGCTTCTCAGGAACTGAAGTTTGTTGTCCTTTGTTTGAAGATGTGTATCCACAAATCTGTCGCGTTACTTGAATAGATTAACGGTCGTTTCGAGTATTGACGTTTGATTCTTAATCATAGTTTGTAGAAAGTCTTCATTGGCCTTTACATGATCGATGGTTGTTCTCCTTGTCTCGGCATATTCGTCGTCCAAAACTCCAAATAGTTTGTTCGCGATATTTCTTACTAGATTAATGACGCCACCTTTTCCTCCTTGTATGAAGTGTTGTTAGCAAAAATTCGTCGGTGGAGTTTATTGTCACTAGTTGCTGATTGAGTTGAGCTGTTATTAGGTTGCAGTTTTCCTTATCGATGACTACTGAGCACAGGTTTTTTTAGGTTGTGAATGATGCGTTGTATTATATCTAATTCCTTCCGGTAAACCTTCATATCGTAATAGGTGATCAGATTCCACTCATGTACAACCTGTCTGCTCCTACCTAGTGATTCGAAGTAAATTTCGGGCTCTGGTTTGAACGGTTGAATATCAAACGAAGGAGAATAGGCTTTTGATGGCGTGATTGTAGATGCCAGCAAGAGAAGGTTGATGGCTGCGTGTAATGTCGTAGAGCCTCCCTTGATACGGTCATGATGCTGCTTTTTGGTAGGTTGTTGAGCGTTGTCCCTCAGGTTGGTGGACAATGCTGCTGTGAGTAGTTCGTGATCGAATTTGGACTGTTGCTGAGTGGATGCTGACTGAAACTATGTTTGACCGATGGGCGATATTTCCCTTTTAAGTGGATGTGGGGTTTTGAATTTTAATGGTTTGGTAGGTTTGCTTTGATTAGACGTAGCCAATAAGTTGACGAGAGAACATGACGGGCTAACGAATTTCTGATTGTCGCTTGCCGAAGGTTTTTTCACTATATCTTGAGTACTTGCGGAATCATCTTCAATGGGCAATGGACATAAGAGGGTGATTCCACGAAGGTAGGTATGACCTAATCCTGTGGTTATCGTCGCTACTCGAACAAGACCGTCTTCTCCCTCTATTACTTCTTAAAACCTTGCTAGTTGGCACTTAAGCGGGGGAAGGTTATCATCTTTGATAGTCACCACGGTGCCTGGCTGGATATTCGGAAACGTTCGTTTCCATTTTGCGCGTTGTTGCAGCTCGCAAAGATATTCCCTTGACCAGCGATGCCAGAATTCCTGTTTCAAGTATGTGATCAGTTGCCATCGTTTCAGTTGGAATACTTTTGTATTCTGAGATCTGGGCTCGTGAATTCCAACTAGTGGCTCACCAATCAGGAAGTGAGCTGGAGTAAGTGGCGATGGATCATCCGGATCTGAAAAAAGTGTTGTGAGAGGTCTTGAATTTCAAATGGCCTCTATTTCATTGGTTAACAGACAAAGCTCTTCATATGTTAGAGTTGCTGATGCCATGTTTTTTCGTACTTTTGAGGGCGGCCTCCCATAATCCACCAAAATGGGGTGTTCTGGGAGGGTTAAAGTGGAAATGGATCCTCCTCTTAAGGCATTGCCTAGTAATGGACTCTTGAGTAGTTTGCAGTAGTAACCGTTTGGGAAGTGCTTTCAACTGATTGTTTGCT
>OX376372.1:86161394-86213468 GCA_947369275.1 Nemotelus nigrinus | reverse complement strand
AATCCACGAAACGACATGGGAACGTCGCGAGATAGACATTCCCATTGTAGTCAGCATATTTAGAAATGCATTATGTTTTGATTCTCTAATAGTCAGCAAATCTAGGATGGATAAATAGTTTTGCATGCGTGGCCGCGAGACAGTCAGTTGCAATCAGGTACAAGTGTCCGGTCTGTTAATTAAATAAAATATAATTCGTGAAAATAAGAATTTTGTGTAACAGTTCAAATAAGTAATTCGAAATAAAGTTTTTTTTTTAAACCGAACAACACTCGGCTACATTATTGGCGCAGTCGGCTAAAAACAGTTCGCGACTTCGAAAAACCGCAAAGGAAATTCGAGATAAAGTGAATAATAAAAAATAATACTAATTCTTTGGAAAGCCGCAAAAGGTACCCAAAGTTTTAACAATTAGAATTTGGAAAGCCGCAAAAGGTACCCAAAGTTTTAACAATTAGAATTTGGAAAGCCGCAAAGGTTCCCAATATTCTTAACAATAAATAATAATTCTTTGGAAAACCGCAAAAGGTACCTAGAGATATAACAATTAGAATTTGGAAAGCCGCAAAGGTTCCAAAATTCCTAACATAAATAATATTACTTTGGAAAGCCGCAAAGGACACCAGAGTAATTATAACAAAAACCAGTGACATAACTAATAATAACGATCAGAGAAACCAGTCGTTTTTACGATAAGCCTCTTTTAAGGTTTCTTAAGCACCCATGGCTGAGGCTGGTATGGGATCTGATTCGGTTAATTACTACAATTAAAAAAAAAAAAAATTTAATAAATAAACTTGTGAAGTTTTGAACAGTGTGTGAACAGATCAGAACAGTGTGTGAACAAATCAGAACAGTGTGTGAACAGTGTGAAACAGTGAACTGAAAAAAAAAAAACAGAAAAAGAACAAGTGGCAGAAACTCTTTCAACCATATATATATACACACACAGTAAGTTATTTTTATTTTCTATTTAAAACCTGGACCGAAAGGAAAGACGAAACCTTTATTATATCCTTAATCGAAAAAACCTAACCATGGAAGTGCAAATACAAGCATTGCAAGAGCAATTGCTAAAGCGGGAAAGTCAATTAGAACAATTGGCCTCCGCATTAGAAGAAATCACTCTTCACCAATCCTCAGGAGACAGAGGGAAAATCCTGAAGGAAATTAGATATATGACAAATTTCACGGGACAGGGCGATGTTAGCGTTGTTGGCTTTATCAACAACATCGAAAATTACCTGAACGGGATAACAGACGAAATTACAAAAAGGTCGGCAATAAGGACGATCTACTACGAGAAAATCCTGGGGGAAGCAAAAAACGTTATAATCAACATTCCACAGCCAGACAACTGGGAGCTTATAAAGGCGTACCTGAAACTTCATTTCAGACCAAAAACACAGCCTGGAGAGATCTATCGGAGAATATCAACTTTACGAGTCAACACAGTGGCCGAACTAATCGAGGAAGTACAAAAAATTAAGCTTAAAGCGGATGAGCTGATAAACTACTATAGAACTGATAATGGAATAGATTTAAGTAATGTAGACTCTTTATTAGTTAATACAATTAAAGAAATTTGTCAAGGGGTTCTTTTAGACAAAATTTACGAAGAAAGAAATATTAATGATGTACTCAATATAATGCAATACAGAAGATACGAAAACCATTGTATTCGACCAGAATATAAAAAACATAAATTAATTGGTCATTTCAAAAATAATTCAAAATTGCAAGACCGACAGAACGAAAGAACAGACAACAACTTTTACAAGAACAATAACAAACAGAACAGAAATTTGGAAAAAGTGGATAAGAATTATGACCAAGACAATCAACAGCACACGAATTCTCGAAATGCTGGAAACAAAAGTCAGCAGTCGCGAAATTCCAATCGCTACTATAATTCTAACCACTACAAAAATAATAATCGATCAGATCGATATAGACAAAATTCTGGCTATTACAATCACACACAACCAGAACCTATGGAGATCGATAATATTCAATCTTCTAACACCGATGTAAAATCAACAACCGCAGAAATAAATACTGCTACTAATGAATTTTTTATCAACTAGCCTCGGAAAATCTTCCTTTGATCCAAATCACATTAAACAAAGTAAAGTACGTAGCACTTATTGACACTGGATCTTCTTTTAGCATAGTAAACGATAACATTACTGGGTTTAAAATAATTGATATCGAACCTCTTAGTTTTAGCACTATCACAGGCAACGACACGGTCCACTATGAAATGCATACACCGGCTCCAGAAGAATTCAGACTTCATCCAAAAAGTTTGATCCGATGGAAAATAAAATCACTGCCTAACCGAAAATACCAATTTATCTTGGGCGTGGACCTATTGAATAATCTTAATACAAGTATCGATTTAGAAAAAAAGACATTATGTATCAACGATCAAATCATTAGATTCTCAAATAGTCTTTATTCTCAAAATAACATCTATACTCTGGAAATAGTAAAAGATAATTTTCTAGAACATCTAAAACTAAATCATCTTAACAAAGAAGAAAACCAAGAAGTAATTAAACTAGTTAATAAATACAAAAACTTATTTTTTAAAGAGGGAGACGTCCTTACAAGCACACCGTCAATTTATCATGAAATAAAGACTACAACCGATCAACAAATCAATTCCAAACTTTATCGTTATCCGCCTAGACTCGATGATGTAGTTAGGAAAGAAATATCGGATATGGAAAGACAGGGTATAATACAGAAAAGCAGCTCTAAATATTCGAGTCCAATAATTGTTGTGCCGAAGAAGGGTGACAACTCTGGGACGAAGAAATATAGAATAGTCGTAGATTACAGGAAATTAAACGATGTAACTGTGGATGACAAATTTCCATTACCCAACATCGATTCTGTACTCGACAAACTGGGTAGAGCCCAATATTTTTCCACTATTGACTTAGCCAAGGGCTACTATCAAATTCTTGTCAAAAAAGAAGATAGACCCAAAACAGCCTTTGTCACACCCCACTTTCTGTACGAGTTTCTAAGGATGCCTTTCGGTTTAAAAAATGCGCCAGCGACATTTCAAAGGCTCATGAATGATATCCTTAGAGACTTCATTAACAAGACATGTGTGGTTTATCTCGATGATATCCTAGTTTTCAGCACGTCATTGAAAGAGCATATCAAGGCAATAACTGACATTTTCGAAACGCTTAAATATCATCGTCTGAAAATCCAAATTGATAAATGCAATTTTTTGCAAAAGGAAACCAATTTCTTAGGGCATGTAATTACAAAACAAGGCTACAAACCAAACCCAGACAAAATTAAAACCATTCAACAAGTTAGTTTACCTAGAACAGAAAAACAAATCAAGAGTTTTCTTGGATTGACTGGTTTTTACAGAAAGTTTATTCGCGATTACGCTAAAGTTGCACAGCCAATGACAAAGTATCTTAAAAAGAATACTAAAATTAATATAAAGGACCCAACCTATGTAAAATCATTCGAGAAACTTAAATTTTTAATTTGCTCTCCACCTATTCTTTGCTACCCAGATTTCAGTAAAACTTTCCAATTAACTACTGACGCATCTAATTTTGCTATAGGAGCTGTGCTTTCACAAGAAGGACACCCTGTTTGCTATGCGTCTCGCACATTAAATACTCATGAAAGGAACTATGCGGTTACTGACAAAGAATTTCTAGCCATAAAATGGGCGGTGAACTATTTCCGACCATATTTATATGGTAAAAGATTCAAGATCTACACCGATCATCAACCAATTAAGTTTCTACACGCAAAGTATCGTGGAAAAGATATGTCTCCAAGGCACCAGAGATGGCTTCTGCAACTGGGAGAGTATCAATTCGATATAGAATACTTGAAAGGAAAACAGAACAAAGTAGCTGATTTTCTAAGCAGAATCGAATTACCAGAAGAAGATGATAATGCCAGTATGATAGTTAACAAAACTGACTGAAGCTCAAATTCAGATCTAGGAGTCCTGTTTAATGTCGAAGGGGATGATGACGCCTCAATGGTAACAGTTCATTCGGCGGATGAAGAACTTCTTGATCATATTCCTATAAAGGAAGAAATAGTCAACAAATATAGAACTCAGATTATTTTAACTAACGACAAAACTAAAGATTTCGAAGTAATTCACAAAAAACGAGTAATATATATTGCGGAGTACGAATTCAATAATCTTCATGATATATTCAGAAGATATATAAAAAAGGGAATAACCGGTATTTATTCATATATTTCGGATAGCAAATATAACATTGTACAAGATAAATTACGGGAAATGTACTCAAATGACAAGCAAGTTAAATTTATTAAATGTTCTTTTAGAGCTCAAGATATTGACACAGAAACCGAAGCAGTCAAGCAAATCTCATTCTATCACGTGAGAGAAAGTATGCACTCTGGGATTCAGGAAACTCTCAATGCTATCAAAAATAAAATATATTACCCGAAATTACTTGAACTAATTCAAATTGTAATAAATCAGTGCGAAATCTGTCAGGGCGTAAAGTACGATAGAAATCCAATAAAACCTAAGTTCGAGTATACTGAAACAGCCGATGATATTAACGAAATATTGCAAGTTGATATCTATACCATAATGAAAAATTCATTTCTCACTATAATTGATAAATTTTCCAAATTTGGATCAGCTTATTTTTTACCTGATCGAAATCATATAACACTTATTGAAAAATTCGAAGACCATTTTGCTAGAGTTGGAGTTCCTAAATTAATAGTAGCAGGAAATGAATTCAATGGAACATTAATGAAAGAATTTTTATCAACAGAAAATATAGAGTTGCATCTGACGAAAGCTCATAGTTCTACAGGGATCGCAGATATCGAAAGATTCCACGAAACTCTAGTAGAAAAAGTTAGGATTCTTGCTTACGAAAAGAGCGATTTAATGCCACAAAGATTAATACAGCAAGCAATTCGTAATTATATTGAAAGGTTCCATTCAACGATTAAATACACACCCAGTGAAGTACAATATCATAAAGTAAATTTCCAAAAAGTGAAAGAAAATTTGGTAAAATCTAAAGAAAAATGGTTGGAAAAAGCAAATAAGAACAGAGAAGAATATATAGAAACCAGATCAACCGGTTTCATAAAGAATTACAAGGCCGTCAGACGAAAGTGGCAGCCTAAATATGTAAAAGCAAAACTCAAGAACGTTCATTTTGCCAACATAAAAAGATCGCCAAAATATTTTCAACCGGAAACACCGAAACTATTAGAAGAATTCCCGGAACTTGCGGAATTCAGTGATGAACAAAATAAAATAATAAATCAATCTTTAGAAATGGGTCCACCAAGTCAACCAATTATAAAAAAATTTAATATCGTCATAACAAAAAGTGATATTTGCACTTTATTAGAGGGAAAATGGCTCAACGATAATGTAATTAATTTTTATCTTAATCTCATCATGCAACGTAGAGAAGAAAACTCAACATTATTACCTAAAGTATATGCTATGAATACTTTTTTCATTCCACGACTTCTTGAGGCAGGATATAATGCAGTACGAAGATGGACACGAAACGTAAATATTTTTTCCTATGACATTCTTTTAGTCCCTGTTCATGTAAATAACGCACACTGGTGTTTAGCAGTTATTAACCTCGTGGAAAAAACAATCAAATATTATGATTCATTAGGGCAACCAAATTCAAACGTTTTGAGCAGCTTAGAGCACTACATGAAAGCAGAATCGGTAGATAAATTAAACATTCCATTAGAACCATCGGAATTCATTCAGGAAAATGTCACAAATTTACCCCTTCAAAGCAACGGAAATGATTGCGGTGTATTTAGCTGTGTTTTTGCAGATTATGTTGCTAGAAAAGGAAATCTTCCATTTACGCAAAAAGATATTCCATATTTCCGACGGAAAACCATTTTAGAAATTGCGCAAGGAAAGCTTATATTTTAACAATTTAAATAAAAAAGCTTCTATTCAAAAAACTCTAGCGCACCTGAACCGCTAGAAACACTAATGTTCGAAGAACAGTAGAAGAATCGTGCAGGTTTTGAGTGCATATTCCACCACATGTGCTGCTTATTACGGCCAAACTGTTTCAAATGCCACGTTTTACTTTCGTCTTAAGAATGCATTATAACTCATATGGTGCAAGGTTTCAGATATTACCACTGGCATGAATTTCAACGTTTATGAGAGCAAAACACGGGTTAATTATATTCGTTATCAGTTGTTTATTTCACATAATTTTGAAAGCAGCATCTCATATAACATCAATGAAGAAAATGCTCAGTGCCTGCAGCACTGTAACTGAAGTTGGTGTTTGGGGCTGCGATCCGAAAAATTTGCAGAACTTTGCGAATTGTAACATCGGTTATTTATTTTCATTGTAAATGTTTCCGGTATGTATACTAACTGTAAGCATTTATTGATACAAAAGTAGCACAACCGACTCGTGCTGGCATCCTTTCGCCAGTATCAAAGCCAAGAATATATCAAATCTGCTTCACGTTGTTTAATTACATTCGAAGTTATAGGAGTATAAAGAAATTTAGGGTTACCTGCAGCGAGTTTTTTCAAATGATCGAAAGCTTAACATTTGCTGTTTATTGTCACTACAATATCATTACCATTTGAAAATTCTACGATAAAACCGCTTAATAAAGATATTGCAATTAAACACAAAACCAACAATAGCTGGCAACCCTATCGTGTCTTTTCAACCAAATTTGGCCTGAATAATGCTTATGACAGGTTTCATTAATTGTATGAAAGTCGTATTGATTTCATGACTGCACTGGAAGTTATAGTGCAAAAAGTTTTATTTTCCTGAGCGAATTTTCAAAACCAAAGACACAAAAATTACCATAGCTGGTAGCACCAATCAAATTTTTCAACCAAATTTCCACCAAACAGAGATTAGAGTTAGGTTTAGCTTCTGTGTCAATTTCATGAAAATCTGGTAACTTATTCACATTTCATAGGGCAAAAAGCAGTTTTTTTTCTTTGTAATTTTTCAAGATGGCACCACTGGCACAGAGTTGCCCACAATTCAAAATCGCTTCTATCAAATTTGGTCTTACTTAAATCCAATGCATTCTGTAAATTTTAGCTGTACCTGATTATTGGTTCGTGAGTTTCCGTGAACAGAAGTTTTTGATGCTAAAAATATAGGTTAACTGGGAGAGGGTTACCGTTCTTGTCCGACATGAAATTTCCAAAGTTTTATTTTGAACGTGTAGATAAAACATAAGATTTATATAAAGATTGGTTTTATTGTAAGAAACGGACATTTTTTTGAATATTCGATGGTTTGAATGTTTTCACTTCCAAATTTTTTTTTTCAAAATGAAGACACCAAAATTATCATAGCTGGCAGCTCCAACCGAATTTTTCGACCAAATTTCTACCAAACGTGGCTTAAAGTAAGGTCCAGCAATTGTGTAAGTTTCGTCAAAATCGAACGATTCAATCAGAATTTATAGGGCTAAAAACAGTTATCTTTTTTAGTGGTTTTTCAAGATGGCACCACTGGCACAGAATCGCCCGCATTTCCAAATCACTTCTATCAGACCTGGTCCTATTTAAGGTCAATACATGCTGTGAATTTCAAATAATTCTGCCCATCGGATCGTGAGTTTCCGTGAACAGAAGTTTTTGATGCTAAAAATATAGGTAAATTGGGCAAGGGTTGCTAGGCGTGCCCGTTATACCATATCTTTTTTTTTTTTGGTTATGTAAACAAAGCACAAGATTTACATATGAAAGGCTTATTTTTGAAGAAACGGCATTTTTTCAAGAGAGACGATGATTTGGAGGTTTTCACTTTCAGTACCTGCCCTAGCTACAGGGTTGCCAGCACGCTCATTAAAAGCCACACAAATCTACAACTAAATAATATCAATATGTCCTGAAAATTTGGTAATGATTGAATAGCTCTGTCAAAAGTTATCGAAATTTAAAAATTTTCAAATTTTCCCGTCCTCTTTTTAGGCACCCAGCGCACACATAGGGTTAAAAAATTCCAAAGCATTATCCGATTCATATGTAAAACACGTTAGAAATTTATTTTATTAACTTTATTTTTGCGAAAATCATTTGTGCACGAAATAATAGGTATATTAAAAATATCACTTAAATGCCCGCCGGCGCGAAAAGGTTTACAATAACTGACATTTAAAGAGACCTGGACCTATTCTGCATATACATCAATGTATCCTGAAAGTTTCAGCTCAATCGAATGGCGCGTTCCCCAGATTATCTCACTGAAATTTTTTGTACATATATATATATATATATATATATATACATAGAAATATGAATTTTTGGCCGAATCGATTTTAATACTAATGTTCTTCGAACATTAGTAAAAAATCTTCTCCAGAAGCCTCTCAAAACAATTCTTATTATTTTTAGATGTTGAACATTATACTTACATTAATATGGACACTTAACTTGGTATTGGGACATCTTAACATTTACGACATACAGGAACAAACAGGATTTGTCGAAATTCAACTCAACGAAGCTGAAATCGTCACGAAATCCAGTATAATCATTCATCAAATTAATATAACTGAAATTCTGAATATTTTAACTAGTTTTCAAGCCAACATTGCTAATTTAGATATACAACAAAAAGAGTTACTATCCACTGAAATTAAACATATGAAACAAAAAGTAAAAACTCTTATGCCAAAAAACAATAGAAATAAAAGAGGTCTAATAAATCTGATAGGCTCTGCTGAAAAATGGTTATTTGGTACTATGGACGATCAAGACCGACAAGATATAGAGAATCACCTACAGACATTAGACAAAAACACTCACAACTTAATTGCTACAGTTAATCAACAGATACTAATAAACCAAAATTTTAGCAACACATTCAAAAATTTAAACAAAATTATTAAAAATGACAGAGATATTATTATGAGAAACATAAATAGTTTGGAAGAAAAAAATATTGCTAACAATTATTATTATGACCAAATGTTCAAAATTCAAATTTTAAAAGCCAAAATCGAACAAATACAAGACAATGTAGTTTCAGCGAAGTACGGAATACTCCATCCGAACATATTAACGGACGAAGAAATTCAGAAATTTGATATAGATTTAAACAAAATGAAATTAATTAAACTTGGTGTTGCTCAGACAAAAAATGATATGTTGATATTCGCTATGAAAATACCTACAGAATGTGTGAAAGTCAAACTTCGTCTCATATATCCAATTCCAAACATTGAACATAGAGAAATAGACTCTTCCAATGAATTAGTTTTTCAATATAATGATAAAATGTACAAATACAAACCCCTAAAATCGATGAACGAACTAACACAAAGTAAACATTGTATCTACAAAGAAAATCGTAAGTTGATCGTAAATAATGAAACAGAAATATCTGAAATAGACCAAGAAACAATTATTATTAAAAACGCATATAATTTAAATGTAACCCAAAATTGTGACGACCGGAAACTACACATAAATAACAATGTACTTATTCATTTTAACAATTGCGAAATCAAAATTTTGGATCATTATTTTTCTAACAAAAAACAATATTTCAATGAAAGATTTTACTACCCGTCCCCGAAAAATTATGAAAATTTCACAAGCAAAATAACATTAGAAGAACTAAGCAATGTAAATATAAAAAATATAAATAAAATCGAAGAACTTCAATATCATAAGAAAATATCAAATGGCATTAATTTAACCCTTCTTATTGTTTTAACAATGTTTATAACTATATATTGCGTAATTTGCATAAAAAACCAAAAACAATGTAAAATAAATAATAAAAATAGAATTCAGGAGAATTCAACTCAAAAGGGGGGAGAAGTCACGTAGGCAAAACAATTTGTAGACGAAAAGAAATATGATGCGCTGTTGCAGACAGTAAACAAACACCTGCAACAAGCGCATCCTAATCCACGAAACGACATGGGAACGTCGCGAGATAGACATTCCCATTGTAGTCAGCATATTTAGAAATGCATTATGTTTTGATTCTCTAATAGTCAGCAAATCTAGGATGGATAAATAGTTTTGCATGCGTGGCCGCGAGACAGTCAGTTGCAATCAGGTACAAGTGTCCGGTCTGTTAATTAAATAAAATATAATTCGTGAAAATAAGAATTTTGTGTAACAGTTCAAATAAGTAATTCGAAATAAAGTTTTTTTTTTAAACCGAACAACACTCGGCTACATTATTCGCTAGACAAGGTTCCCACAGCGAGCGCAACGTGACCTGTTTGTCTGCAAACAGATTAGGTTGTGCTTGCAATTTTGATGGGAACCACGTTCGCGTGAGTTTTTTTTGCAATGTAGAACTATTGTTAATTAGATATAAGTGAAGTAGAATTTAATAAAGTGTCAGTCTAGTTTCAGTCATCAAGAGAACGTGTTCCCTTTTGTTTTGAAGTGTTTAGAATCGCGGCAAGTTTGTACAAGTTAACGTACTTGTGCAGATATAGCTTCTCGTCCAAGTTTATGCACTTGGGCAATAAGCACCTATAGTGGAAGCAAGTTGTACAAGTGAATACACTTGTGCAAATACAAGGTTTTGTCCAAGTTTATGTACTTGGTCAAGTAGTACGATTGGATTCAGTCCAAGTACTCGAAATATTGGCAAGATCTTGATCAACAAATTTGAGAAAAAGCATTTAGCCAGGGCAAGGCAGCCTTGACTCAAAACATTGGTTACCCCGACGTGATCCAAAGATCACGTGTCGATAATGGACAGCTTAGCTGAGGTGCAGACGCGCCTTTCAGAGGAGGTTGACGCGATCATCTCCAACTACAAAAAGGATCCCGTGAGTCGCAAACAAAAGGCCGAGTACTTCGAAGAGCGGCTTAGGCGACTCGAAGCCAAATGGAACGCCTTCGAGGAGACGGATACACGGATCCGCTCGCTGAAAGATGTGTCTTTGACGCATCCCTATTTTTTGAGTGGGTTGTACGAGACAACCCAAACTAACGTCCAAACGTTCCAAGCATATTTCAAAGATAAATTAAAGGGCTTGAGGTAGGCTGATCATAGAGAAGGAGAAAGGGTCGAGGCACCTTGCGAAGGCAGAAAAGAGGGATCGGAGATATCAACATCATCCGAGCTCATTAAGCAGGTGCGACGATATAACGTACTAGCAGATGCGCTACGACGACTCTTCTCCCGACTAGAGGAAGGAAAAGATCAATCTCGGCAATTTTATAAAGTTAAAAATGCCTCAATCAATCGTTACTGGTCCCAGTTGGAAGAGCAGCAACAAAATATTTATGAAATCGGCATAGATCCTGAAGCCAACGGATTTGACCTAGCCAACCACATAAACTTAGAAGAATTGTCTCAGAACTGGCTTATACAATAATAACATAAGCTTGATGATATGATCGAGACATCTGCCCAGCCAGCCTCAACAACGATATGTCCTGGGTTGAACCTACCGAAAATTAATCTACCAAGGTTTGACGGGGACTATCTCCAATGGCGACAGTTTCACGATCTATTTACCCAAATGGTACATAACCAACAGTTATCAAAATGCCAAAAAATGTGGTATTTAAAGGCAAATCTCACAGGAGAGGCAGAAAAACTTATACGGAATTTTGCGCTTTCCGAAGACAACTACGAGACCGCATGGAAGACCCTAAACGAACGATACGAAAATCGCAGATTATTGGTTACTGCTCTCCTCAATAAGTTTATGGCCCAACCATCTAGCGCAGGCGAAAGACCCTCTGCAGCTGCGGTGAGATCTTTACACGACACCACGCTAGAATGCATAAGAGGTCTGGAAAATATCAACATAACTACGCAACAAAAAGCTCGATACTGCAACCCACACGTTATACGAGCAATCCTTGGTCAACCCACGCCAGCTCCAGTCATTAAAGGAGTTTCTAGCATTTTTAGAATTACGCTTTCAAGCATTAGAAGCACTTGGCAATCAAACGAAGAACCCTCAAGAAACTCGTAAGAAAAACGTGAAATCTACTAGTGCTGCCGTCACTATGCCATCATGTCTGGTATGCAATCAAGCTCATCCAGTCTACTATTGCCCAGATTTTCTGCGCTTCACCCCATCAAAAAGGTTAAAAATTGTCCAAGCGAAGAAGTTGTGCGTCAACTGTTTCCGAGAGGGACACAAGGCTTGCATAGTTCGTCACGAGGTTGTAAGGAGTGTTCCAGGAAACATAATAGCCTGCTGCACTTAGGGATATCTTCTTAGCCCAACCAACTAAAAATGACACCAGAAGGCTCAACATCGTCCACAGACAATCATGAAGCCAAACAAGATGGTGCAGCACTCTCCTTGACCACGCTTAATAGGCAAGGAGAGACGAAATATGTGCTCCTAAGCACCGCGGTTGTCACGCTAGTTGGCAGCAATGGCAAAACGATAGAATGCCGAGCGGTACTGGATCCGGGTTCTCAAATAAACCTTATTACTGATCGAATAGTAAGGAAATTAGGTCTTGCGTCAACTCACCGCTCTACCTTCATTGAGAAAGTCGGCGGATCAACAGAACGAGCACAGAAAAGGGTTAACGTCACCCTTCAGTCAAGGTTGAATGGATATACCACGCGTTTGGAAGCGTATGTAATGGAAAAGATTATATCTCCTCAACCATCTGTGGAATTGAACATATCACAATGATCCATACCGAAAAATTTGAAGCTGGCCGATCCAAACTTCCATCTTACGGAACGAGTCGATTTACTATTGAGGGCCGAACATTTTTACGACATGTTGTCTATCGGTCAAATAAAGTTAGGCAGCGACTTACCAATTTTGCAAAACACGCTTCTTGGATGGATAGTCGCTGGTAAAATTAGCTCAGCCCAATCCTCGTCTGTAACTTGTGGGGTTCTTGCTGAGGATAAAAAATTGAGTGACACTATTGAAAGATTCTGGAAGTTGGAGGAAGTGGCGGAGAACAAACCCCAGTATACTTTGGCGGAAAAATCTTGCGAAACGCACTTCTGCCAGACAACACAAAAAACCATCGAAGGTCGATTCATGGTAAGACTTCCGTTCAAGGATGACCCTGATAGGCTGGGCGAATCACAGGATATCGCCACTCGTAAATTCATTGGGATAGAACGGAGGCTACAAAAGAACGCTGAGTTGAAGCAGCAGTACGAAGAGTTTATGAACGAGTATATCAACCTTGGCCACATGCAGGAGGTAGCATTGCATTCATGTGAAGGATCACGGTATTTCCTTCCACACCACTGTGTCTTGAAGCCCGACAGTAGCACAACTAAACTCAGGGTCGTGTTCGATGCCTCTTGCAAGACATCTACAAACCTTTCGTTAAACGACATTCTACATACCGGGCCGACTATCCAAGACGATTTGTTTTCAATCTTGCTCCGCTTCCGACTACCTCGCTATGTTTTTACAGCCGACATAGAAAAAATGTACCGGCAAATAGTGATGCATCCTGAAGACCGCAAATATCAGCTATTGATTTGGAGAACTGCGTTAAACCAGCCACTACGGTACTACCAGTTAAACGCCGTTACATATGGAACAACGTGCACTCCATATTTGGCAACCAAATGCCTCCAAAGACTCGCCCAAGACGAAATTCAACGGTATCCACTACTCGCCAATGTCCTACAACGAGACCTGTACGTGGATGACATTATGACCGGGTCCAATAATTTAGCAGAAGCAGTTCAAACACAGGCTGAACTGATTGAAATGCTAAGAAGTGCCGGGATGAAGCTTCGCAAATGGTGTGGCAGCCATCCTCGCCTTTTAGACAACATTGCACCTGACGACAAAGAGGTGCAACTAGATTTTAACAGTCACACTGAAGACTTTATTAAAACGCTTGGCCTAACTTGGCTCCTTAAACTAGATGATTTCCAAATACGCATTAATCTGTATCCAAAAGATACCAAGATAACGAAAAGGACGGTAGCCTCTGACATCGATCCACTGGGAATTATGGGACCTGTCATCGTTACAGCGAAACTATTTCTGCAGGACATATGGCGTTTGGAGTTGGATTGGGATGCAGCCTTGCCAGAACGAATGTTCACCAGGTGGAACGATCTCCGCAAGAGTTTGCAATCATTGCAGAAGGCACAATTCCCTAGACAAGCTTTTGCAAAAGAAGTCTCCAAACAAACTCAGCTACACATCTTCTGTGACGCTTCAGAAAAGGCGTATGGAGCTGCAGTGTACACTCGAGCCACCCTAAACGACGGTAGAATCATCGTACGGCTTTTATGCGCTAAATCTCGAGTTGCTCCTATTCGAAATATAACTATTCCACGCTTGGAACTCTGTGCTGCTAAACTCGGAGCTGAACTGGCTCAACGAGTTAAGACTGCGCTGCACATGAAAGAGGTGGTTCATTTTTTCTGGAGTGATTCAGAAATTGTTCTCGCGTGGACTAACTCGACAGCTTCTTCGTACAACACGTTCGTCGCAAATAGAGTATCTGCAATTCAATCGGTTTCGATACCTAGTCAATGGCGACATGTTGACTCAAAAAGAAACCCAGCTGATATTCTCTCACGAGGTATTGCACCAGCAGAATTGGCTGTGTGTAATATTTGGTTATACGGACCACCCTTTTTACATGGGTCCAAATCGCTATGGCCGCCCGAGTATGCAAAGAAATCGTCATGTGAGTTGGAAAGGAAAAAAACAGCCATGGTTACCACAACAAGGCCATCAAATCACTTCATTGACGGTATTGAACATGGCAACTCATTCAAAAGGCTGCAGCGAATCACAGCCTATGTGTTAAGGTTCATCAATTGCATCACTAAACGGTTTGACCCCAAAACGAAGATGAGAATGTCGTTAGCAAGTCAAGAGCTAGACCGAGCGATGGACGTAATTATCAAATATATTCAAAAGGACGAATTTCGCAATGAAATCCAAAATCTGGCACATCAACGGCAAATTAACAAAAAAAGTCCTTTGTTGTCCATGACACCCTTCCTTGACAAGCAAGGAATATTACTTGCGGGCGGACGATTGCAGGCCTCAAATCTAAATCCGAGCGCTAAACATCCGATATTACTCCCCTACAACCATCCGTTGACCAAGCTGCTCATGACTGACATTCACCAAGACAACTGTCATGTTGCACCAGAGGCACTACTGAACCTAACAAGACAAAGGTTCTGGCCAATAAAGGGCAAAACTTTGGCTCGATCTATTGTTCAACGATGCATACGATGCACTCGTGCCAACCCACAACTGATGTCCCAAATTATGGGAAACCTACCAGCAGCGCGTGTATAGCCTGCACGACCATTCCTGAATTCAGGAGTCGATTTCTGTGGTCCATTAATGGTCCATTACCGTGGTAGAGGAACACGACTCCAAAAGGGCTACATCGCAATATTTTGCTGCTTTGCCACCAAGGCAGTACACATGGAACTGGTGAGTGATCTCAGCACTGAAGCGTTTCTCGGCTGTCTGAAACGATTCATTGGAAGACGTGGTCATTGTAGAAATTTGTATTGCGACAATGCAACCAATTTTGTGGGAGCCAATAACCAGCTAAAAGAGCTATCAAACTCTGTATACTCCGAGAAGGGACAAGAAGATATAACAGCAATGTGCAGTGCCCGGAGTATCGACTTCCATTTCATACCACCTCGTGCGCCTCATTTTGGTGGATTGTGGGAGGTGGCAGTCAAGTCTGCTAAATCCTTACAACGAAGGGGAGCTTCAGCAGCCAACTTAACCTATGAAGAACTACACACGCTGGTGGTGGAAGTTGAAGCCATTCTAAATTCACGGCCGATGACCCCATTGCCATCAGATCCCAACGATCTCGCAGCGTTGACGCCAGGACACTTCCTCATCGGAGAGCCTCCAACCACTATGGTTGATGCCAAGGCAGAGCCTCTGAGGGTGGGACTACTGACTCGATGGAAACTTGTAAGCCAAATTTAAAACGAATTTTGGCTTCGCTGGTCAGAAGAATATTTAAATCAACTACAGCATCGATCAAAATGGAAGCAAAATAGTCAGGATGCTCGGCCCGGTTTGGTTGTACTCATCAAGGAAGACAACACTCCGGTAGCAAAATGGCCACTCGGACGGATTATAAAGGTCCATAAGGGTCATGATGGTCATGTTCGAGTCGCCGACGTGAAGACTTCTTCAGGTGTCTTAAAGCGAGCCATTCATCGTCTTGCTCCATTACCACTTGACGAGGATACTCCCTGTGTGGAAACCATACCAGAGGCAAAAATTACTGAGTCTGAAAGGCGCACATTTATCCAAGAAGAGCCACAACCCACTTCCTCAAAGGATCAGCCCAAAAAACGGAGACTAGGGGCGTCGTTGGTCTCACTCTTACTGACCTGCTTACTGGTACCGTGGGTGAATGCAGAACCTGTTCAGGTCACAACTGTTGGGCCTCATCCAGGATTGCATTTTCAATCATTAGGAAACGCATATTTGTCAACAAGTGAATGGACGCTTGTCATATACTATGATCTCCGACCATATTGGACAGAGCTTGCAACATTAGAAAACGGGACGAACATGTTGCAACAGCTTTGTGAACGAGGAACATTCAAGACCAGTTGTTTGACGCTAAACGACCACTTCACGCATTTGCGACATGAACTTTCAAACATCAATCAGTTGCTCAAGGTCAGAACTAAAAGAGGAGCTTTCAATATTGTTGGAAATGTCGCGAAATCTTTGTTTGGTGTTCTGGATGAAGACTATGCCAACCAAATGGCACACACAATCAAGGGTATAAAGGGAAACCAGGAAAAATTATACTTCTTGCTGAAGAACCAAACGTCTATCATCGACTCCACATTAAATATCATCGGAAAAATCGAACAGACGGCCCAAGAAAGGTTCAAGGTGATAGAACAAAAACTGGGTCAACTGACCAGCATGGTAAGAGGTCCAAACCCTGAGGATAGTCAGAATAAGGTGACAAATCTCATCATGACCTTGTCGGCTCAAATGACACTGATTACCATCAATCTGCAACGTACTCAGGCCTCTATAGTAAGCACCATCACCGACACCCAACACGGAAATTTTAATCCATTGTTGTTGTCGCAGAAACAACTTAGCTTGGAGATATCCAACATAAAGGAGCATTTGCCGGACACACTGCGGTTCCCAACAACACACGACAATTTTCTAAGGCTGTTCAAATTATCGTCGATTAGCGCCAGAGTAACCGAAGACATGGTTATATTCGAGTTTAAGATCCCGCTCGTCAACACAATTACCTTCGACCTATTCAGACTCTATCCCATACCAGTAGCAAGGCATAACCGACTGGTGGCAATACTTCCCAGCTCCCGATACTTGATCGTCAGTCAACACCGTGATTTGTACTATCCGCTCACAGAGGAAAAATATGCGACATGCAACCAAATCGAACCAACCATTCAAATGTGCCAACAATCTCACCCATTGTATCATAAGGAAGCCAATATCAGCACCTGTGAAGTCACTCTCTTGAAGGACATTCAATCCCCAGTCGAAAGCAGTTTGACGGAACTTAAACCTTCATCCCTTTGGAGCCAAATTCTTCTTTCGAACGAATGGACTTATGCATTCACACGAAATGCAATAATTCATCTTGTTTGCGGTGACAAGCCCTCAACCATGACACTGGAAGGCTCCGGCATTCTCAAAATGGACTCAGATTGCACGCTCAAATCTGACACAGTCACCATTCAAGGTCGTCAAGTTTACACAAGCGAACTTGGCGCATCTTATACACGAGTCCATCGGCCCAACACGAACATTGAATTAAATGCCAATTCAATCAATAAAACTTCACACCATAATGAAACCTATGCTGCGGAACTTGAAGAGCTAAAGCGACAACTACACGCTCAAGACTCTGCTATCTCTAATGGATTGGACAGCCATGATATCCATCAATATACGATTGGATATATCAGCTTCGTTTTGATTATTGCCATTGCACTTTATTTAGGCTTAAAATTGCATAATCATCAACGCGGCAATCGATGTAAACGGCCAATACCACTACCAAGAAGACACAGCTTGCCAGTAAGCCAAGGAGAGGTTTGAACGGACCGTTCAACGCGGGGAGGATGTACAAAATCATATACTCCATTAAGAATAACATCTTGATCATATCATGTGTATGAATTCATACAATAAAATCTAAATCCTATATTTCATAAAAACAAAATCTTCATCGTGTGATGTGCACGCAACCCGAAACGTACTTTGTCTGGCGCGTCTGAAATTACTAAATTGTGGAATTTGCTTGTGCGCGCTAGACAAGGTTCCCACAGCGAGCGCAACGTGACCTGTTTGTCTGCAAACAGATTAGGTTGCGCTTGCAATTTTGATGGGAACCACGTTCGGGTGAGTTTTTTTTTGCAATGTAGAACTATTGTTAATTAGATATAAGTGAAGTAGAATTTAATAAAGTGTCAGTCTAGTTTCAGTCATCAAGAGAACGTGTTCCCTTGTGTTTTGAAGTGTTTAGAATCGCGGCAAGTTTGTACAAGTTAACGTACTTGTGCAGATATAGCTTCTCGTCCAAGTTTATGCACTTGGGCAATAAGCATCTATAGTGGAAGCAAGTTGTACAAGTGAATACACTTGTGCAAATACAAGGTTTTGTCCAAGTTTATGTACTTGGTCAAGCAGTATGATTGGATTCAGTCCAAGTACTCGAAATATTGGCAAGATCTTGATCAACAAATTTCAGAAAAAGCATTTAGCCAAGGTAAAGCAGCCTTGACTCAAAACATATATATATATATATATATAAATATATATATATATATATATATATATATATATATATATATATATATATATATATATATACATATACATATATATACATATATATATATATATATATATATATATATATATATATATATATATATATATATATATATATATATATATATATATATATATATATATATATATATATATATATATATATATATATATATATATATATATATATATATATATATATATATATATATATATATATATATATATATATATATATATATATATATATATATATATATATATATATATATATATATATATATATGTTCAATCTCCATCGAGATTTATATTATCCGATATCGGAACTGGAATTATCCTGGTGTGCCATCATCAATCATTCTGAGTATCTTTGCAGGCAAAATCATGCTCTTTATCGAAAGGGTTCGATTTCTAGTCGTTGTGAGTTCACCATCTTGACGGAATCCGGTCCAGATACTTCATGCAATTTCATTAGAACTTACGAAATAAATCGATGGACGCAGCATCAACATTGTATGTGACAACAGAAGGCAAAGTAAAACCTTAACTGGATCAGACATCATCAACATGACTAACGGATGCATAATTAAAATCGACAATACTGCAAGCCAACACTGTATATTCCAGCATGATAAAGGATTCTTTTATACCATCAAAAAATGTTCCTGATGTCGTCCCTGTTGTGGAGCTTTCAGTAAAACATTTATCGTCTGCATGGGATACGCCAGAACCCAAATTGAAGGCGCTACATGACAAGGTTGCGTCATTGAAGGCAGCCGAAGTGAATGGTGCAACGAATGCGCATCATCATATTCATCATTATAGTATTGGTTACTCAAGCTTGGCGTTCGCGATCATCTACCTTTCATGTCTTCTATGGCGGTTTTTTAGAAGACACGCTCAACCGAAAAGTTCAAGGCCACCAGTACGAGCTCCACGGAAACTTCCTCCCGACGCACAGTGGTCTATTTCGCGAAAAAGGTGAACTTTATTCATGGGAACCACTAGATGTATGAAATTGAGTGTTTCTTGGGTTTTCAAACATGGGAAATCCATTTTTTGGGTTGTATCGGCTCCAACTTTTAGCAAAAAGTTTCCAAAAAGGGTAGAAATTTGGAAAATTTCACTTTGAGGAAAGATTTTTTTTTTATTAATAAACGAGTGTGACTTATCATTTCCATAGTATTTTTGCTGGCTGAACACGAAACCGCTGTCCAAATCCTCCTCTCGTGCCTCAATGTTGAGGAAAATATCATTTTTAGAATTTATCCTTGCTGACGCAATTTTTATCAATATTGCGACGTGATAGCCAAATTTCGGATCACATTCGTGACAACAGGCAAAAATGCTGTGGAAATGATTATTCAAATTCGTTTGACACAAATGATTTCGGACAGTATTATTAATTTGACTTGCAGTCCTACCCACAAAGTTTAATCGAAACAATTGTAATTATTTTGAATAAATTTTGTAATAATAATAAATCAACTAAACAAAAATAACATGCGGAAATCTATATACTTATTTGAAGTAGTAAAAAAAGCCTATCTACAGCATATAGCAAAATACATATCGAATTTACAAATATTATCATTCATCCATGCATGCATATTTACAATTTTAGAAATTAATACCTGGCACGAAATTGTTTTGTACAGGTAAAAATGTATTTTCGATAATGTTGCTTTGCATATAATTTCGATACTAAGCATATACATACCTGAATCACTCTATGATCATACATGAATTATCATATGAACATATTTCATTGAATTGAATTCAGAAGCAAGTTGGGAAATTTGGTGATACTAAAGTACAGGTGAATGAGTAAATAAATGTATGAACAGCCAAATAAACATACGCCACTTGAAACTTTACCAATAATATAACAAGTAAGTGTATGGTTTAGAAACTATTGTTTTATTTATGAAATTTAACGTTGTGCTTATCTCAATCTCACGAGCTTCAACCTGGTACAAATGCTTGCTATTATGTGCTAGTGCAAATGATAAGAAAATACTGCAGAGCACGTGGACTGGCGCAATAAGCGCGCAAAATGTTGCATTTTATGCAAGGTCGCTGAACTTTGAAAGGATTTTACGAGCGTAGCCGCAGCTAGCCGCAGGCAAACTAAGTTTGGATAGTTACTTTGGACTTTAATGAATACAACTAGACTTATTTCGTAACAACTTGTTGTGACCCTCTAAACTTAAAAGGGACTAGAAGTTTTAAACACCGAATTCCTATACTATCTGCAGTGTGAACACGATGAAAGGGGGGAGGCTAAATCATCAATGTCTTTCATAGCTTAATAGCGCTGTATTACTCAAAGGTATTTTGATCTTCATATTCTTAATTTAAAAAATAGGTTAAAAGACAGATGCAATTTTTGGCTGTTTTCAGCACCTGTGCTCTTACCCTTAAACTTATGAAACCCAATTACCACCTCAAATGATGGGGGCCATATAGGACAATATTACCCCCAAGTTTCAACTTCATACTTAAAAGTCCATAATTTGAATTAAGTTCACCTTTTTCGCGAAATAGACCACTGTGCGACGCCTTCAAGATAGACGCAGAAATTAATCTTTGAACAGTCCGTTCAAAGGAGAGGGAGGATGTTCGATATCTGTTCGATACGTTTCGATACATGTTTTTATTATACCATTCATGTTCAACTTTAAAGTTATTTCTCATACTGCTTTTGCTTCGCGAAGTATTGATCTACAGTTTTCTACGCGTCAGTAAATTAAATATTGAACTATTGGTATTCAATAAAAATTATAAGCAGCAAGAGGAATGATCAAAGTTCATTCTCGATACAATTTAAAAATATGTTGTGAATAAATAGTCGTAAGCAAATGTAATGTAAGCAAAATTATGCTATATAAAGAACGAATTAATGTGAATAAAATCAATCTTAGCGTGGACAAAGCCTTTTATTTATCCTTGGTGAGGCTGCTAGGGGCGCGAAGGTTAGTAGAGTTCTGGCACTGAGCTTGAATCCAACGGTTCTATTAGAATTCCTAATGTCTGGTAGTGTACTAGAAATTAGCGCTAAAATAGAATCATCCAACATTTCTATTAGAATTCATATTTCCTGGTATTGTACTAGAGGTTAGCGCTAAAAGAGAATTGTTCAAAGGTGAGAATACGTACTGAACGTATTCTACATCACCTGATACTAGTTGAAGTTTGAGCTCTTGTACTGTACTTGAAATCAACATTTCAACTTAACCACCTGGTTTCTAGTGTTGCACTAGAAGGCAGTGTCCAAAAGACTCCTTTCTGAAGGCTAGAATAAGTGCTGTACTTAGTCTACGCCCGACCTACAGAAAAAGGACCGACATCAGGTGCTCAAAGTACAATAACGACACCTGTCAAGAGCACCTATCAAAACGAGAGAGTACCTCGATACAATGATGGTAGATTTAGATTCTTACTGGAAGAAGTTCCAGGCAAATCACACCAATCTGCAGCTCATGAAAGATGAAAACACCGAGCATCCATATTTTAAGCTCGGCTACTACGATGCAATTACTGTCGTGTGTAGGGACATACGAAAAGCTGAAGACAAACTTGCAGCTAAAACTTCGAACGAGATGACAACAGCCAGTTTTGATAAAGAAGGCGAAGAGCCCAACGAATTCGAAGTAACAAGTGACCTAGTATCACAAGATGAGGAGCTACTCTTCAAGCTTATACGAAGACAAAAGGCATTGATGAAGAGCATCACTCTCTAAGTCAAAGATATAGAAAGCAAACTTAAGGAAAGGCAAGTACAAGCATATTACGAGTTCAAGAAAGCTCGACTGCAAGAATACGAGCTACAATTATCACAAAATGACCAATTGATTTGGAAAAACACGGTAGTCGAGAATTCGGAGGGTTACACAGCTGAATACTATAACGAGCTGATGAGCTGGTTGCATGATACGGTCATAATATTGCAACAGCAGCTTCAAGAGACAACGGATTCAGTGGAATCTAGCACTCAAATCTCCTCCAACATTAAATTTCCTCAAATTACACTACCCTGTTTCGACGGAAACTATTTGGGTTGGCCTGAGTTTTATGATTTGTATACGCAGTTTATTCATAGTCGCTTTATTGGGAAAGCGCAGAAAATGCATTACTTAATAAGCAACCTGACTGGGGAAGTGAAACGATTAATCAAACATTTACCGGTGTCAGCAGAAAATTACGACGACGCTTGGACTATAATCAAGAATCGTTACAACAACAAAAAACTGCTGGTAAATCATCTTCTGAGTAAGCTTTTTTCACAGTCATCATCTGTGGCAGAGTCCGCGACTGCTATTAAATCATTGCATGACACTACAAATGAATGTTTGATGGCTCTGAAGAATTTAGGCTTATCGATTGATACATGGGATCCAATATTACTATACTTGCTCATAAAGAAGTGAGATCGCTCAACACACGCATTATATGAGCAATCACTAGCTGAACTTAGAGAATTGAGCACAGTCAATGAGTTTTTAAAGTTCTTGGAATATCGCTTCCAAAGCCTCGAAATTACAGGCGGAAGTAATCATCGATAATCCAAACCGTCTTCTCTTTTAACTTCATCCAATGCTGTAAAATGTGTTGTATGCCAAAAATTGCATCCTCTATATGCTTGCAAAGCATTTCTGGCATTGAGACCTGAGATTCGATTGGAAGTCGCAAAAAGTCACAACTTATGTTTGAATTGTTTAAAGCATCGCAGTTAAAACTGTTCATCAAGAAGCTGCAAAAATTGCGAAAAGAAGCATAGTTCATTGCTTCATTTAGATGCATCGGCAGTGAAAACACACCAACAAAACACCACCACACAATACAACCACAGTAAATTCAAAAAACAATCTAGGTTCAATTCAAAATAAACCAAGCTCAACCACTCTGGTCGCTCAAAAGAATGCTGACAAAAATAAATATGTGATGCTAACCACAATTGTGGTAAATATCTCTGCACCGGATGTCCAACAGTAGGATCTCAGTAGAATTTCATCACAAAGCAATTAGTAAACAAACTTGGATTGAATGTAACCCCTGAAAACTTGAGTATTCGAGGCATTGGTCAAGGAAAGCAAACAGTAGAGTAAAAAGTTAACGAGTTGTTGCATTCTAGAACTACCGGACATTCAACAAGAATTGAAGCTTTCGCGTTAACACAAATTACTACCGACCAGCCATCAAGTTCCATCGATGTCTCAGCATTGCCAATTCCAGAGAACATTAAATTGGCGGATCCCGAATACAATTATCCAGCCAGAATAGATTTCCTTATTGGAGCAGAAAACTATCTTGAACTCTTATCAGTTGGGCACATACAACTTGGACCAGAGCTACCAATACTCCAAAACACTGTTTTCGGATGGATACTATCGGGCAAGGTAGTCGAAAAATCCCCGAACTTGAAAATAAAGTCCGAAATTTCTGAAAATTAGACGATATAGAACCATCAGCTCAGTTAACTCATCAAGAAAGAATATGCGAAGAACATTTTGATGCCCACACCATCCACGGAAAGGATGGAAGATTCGTTGTGAAATTGCCATTTGCAAAAGATCCACTGTTATTAGGAGATTCAAAAAAAAAAGAGCATTACAACGTTTCTTGTCTTTGGAGCACAACGGTTAAGTTGAGAGTGGTGTTCGATGCTTCGGCTAAAACATCGACAAATATTTCGCTTAACGGTACACTGTATACAGGTCCATCACTCCAAGAAGATGTTTTCACTATACTTTTGCGTTTCCGCCTTCCAAAGTTTGTATTCACGGCGGACATCGAAAAAATGTACCACCAAGTGAGGGTGAGAAAAGAGGATCAGAAATATCAACTACTATTGTGGGGAGATGACCCAAATGAAAGTGTCAGGTGCTACCAACTTTTCACAGTCACTTATGGGGTTACAACCGCCCTTTAGGTTAGGTTATGTTAGTAAAGAGAGCTGCCGGGAAACGCGGCTTGCATTAGGCCACCAGTTTGGGCCCATTTGCCACCCTCCGCTGGCTATTTAGAGCTGCCAAGTGACCGCTTCGCCAAACTGGATCAACTGACTCAGCGTGACGGTACCAGCCACCTCTGCTAACCCTTGAAAGTGGTATGCACCAAAAATTTTGAGGCGTTTATTATTTAGGGCCGGACAATCGCAGAGAGTATGCTCGATGGTGTCCTCTTCCATCTCGCACCTCTTGCATAAACTGCTGGATGTCAGTCCCATTTTCTTCGCATGAGATGCGGTAAGGCAGTGCCCTGTGAGCAAGCCGACCGTGGTTCTCAAGCAGTTCCTGCTAAGCTTGAGCAGTTTCCTGCTTTTGCTTGGATCAGGTGCTGGCCATAATGTCCTGGCCACCCTGCAGTCCAGCCTGTTTTCCCATTCGGACTTTAGTTTGGCCCATATGGCGGCATCAAGTTTGTTTGTGGCGTCCGCGATTGACCAAGGTACAGTGATGCCGGGGCAGTTGCTAGCTCCTGAACCTTTCCTCGCCACTTCATCAGCTTTTTCGTTGCCTATGACCCCACTATGCCCTGGCTTTTCATTGAGAGCCACTCTGCAAGCGTTAACAGTTTTTTAAGAACATCTGTAAGACGCAAGAGCGAGAATGGCTGCCCTACTGTCGACGCAAATGGTCATTGGTCTGGTTGATATTCCACTAATGGACTCAACTGCCATGCGTATAGCATGTAATTCAGACTGAAAGACGGTAGCATCACACCACAGGTTAAGGCTCAAATCCGTAGAAAATACGCCCGAGCCAACTCCTGTGTCCGTCTTTGATCCGTCCGTGTAAATCCAGGCGCCCCTATCGGTGGTAGATTCCTTTTTCTTCCAGTCTGTTCTTGTGGGTATCTTGACCTGGAAATTCCTGCCAAAATGTATTATTTTGCTCATGTGGTCCGTGTCTTCTGCAACGAGTCCGAATCTTTTGCCGCATTCTATAAGAATACCGCTGTGACCCCACTGATCTGCATCGTTCCACATGCCAGAACTTTTAGCGCGTATCGCCGCTAAGCTTGCGCTTCTAAAGATGAATCGACCTAGGGGCATGAGTCCCAAAATCATTTCCGACCCAGCCGTTGGGGTGGTTCTTAAAGCGCCCGTAATACATATGCAAACTAATCTTTGCAGTGTTGTTAGCTCCTTGATATTAGTTTTACTCTCCGCTGCTTTCCACCACACGACCGCTCCATACACCAAAATCGGCCTGACTACACATGTGAATATGTAAAAGGCCGCCCTAGGTTTAAGACCCCAGGTATTGGAGTAGGCGGACCGGCAAGCGAAAAGTGCTGTGCGGGCCTTACCAATTCTGTGCTTCACGTTAGCCCCCCAGTTCAGTTTCCTGTCTAGTATAAGGCCCAAATATTTAACACTATCAGCAAGCTCCAATGTTATTCCGTTGAGGTAAGGCGTGGCAATAGCCGGTACTCTGTGTTTCTTTGTGAAGAGCATAAGTTCGATTTTTGTCGGGTTTGCCCTAAGACCGACTTTTTTGGCCCAGATTTGAATATGGTCCAGCGCCGATTGCATAAGGTCCGACGAAGTTTGTGGGAACGCACCCCTCACAAGTACCACAATGTCATCGGCATACGCCACTACCTCAAAGCCACTGGCCCTTAACTTCTCCAGTATTTCGTTGACTGTCAGGATCCAGAAAAGGGGAGATATAATCCCTCCTTGTGGTGTTCCGGTACCGACTGTTCTTTCCACTTTGGCCTCCAAAAAGGTAGCCTCAATCCGCCTGCTCTTGAGCAAGTCAGATGCCCAGGTCACCAGGGTTTTATCCACTCCATATCGAGCCAAGGCATCAATGATACTCGCGACAGTGACATTATTGAAGGCCCCTTCAATGTCTAAGAAGGCTGCCAACGTGAATTCCTTCTGCCGTAAGGATTTTTCTATTGTACCGACAACTTTGTGTAATGCCGTATCTACTGATCTGCCCGCTAGATACGCGTGTTGATCAACACAGAGTCTCGTGACATCAATCGAGCTTTTGATATGCAGATCAACAAGCCTCTCTAGTGTTTTGAGCAGAAACGATGTTAAGCTGATTGGTCTAAAGTCCTTCACGTAATGATGATTCACCCTACCAGGTTTCGGAATGAAGACCACTCTAGCTTTTGTCCATTGCTCGGGTACTACCCCGAGGCAGAGGCATGCGGTAAAAATACGCTGCAGAATGGGAATGATGGCCTTATCTGCTTTTTGAAGCATGATAGGTGATATCTCATCAATCCCTGTAGCTTTGTAAGGTCGGAATGTGCCAATAGCCCATTCAATCTTGACCTCGTCCACTACTTCCTTGATCAGCCGCTCAGACGCCCGGTGGGTTCCACGAAGTACGTCACTACGCAGTGTCACGCAGGCTGATTCTGGAAAGTGAGTTTCCAGTAGCAAGTCCAGGCACTCTTTCGGGTCCTCCACCCAATCCCCGTTTTCCCTTCGCAAGAGCGTAGGTACGCCGGGGGTTACGCTTAGAACCTTCCTGATTCTGGCAGCCTCTGTACCTCCTTCAATGTTCTCACGGAATTCCCTCCATGAGTCGCGCTTGGCTTGTCTAATCTTCTTTTTGAAAAGCGACAGCTCTTGCTTGTAACGATCCCAGTCAGCCACGTTTCCGGAACGCCTTGCGGTGTTCAACGCCCTTCGTGTGCGACCTCTAGCCTCTGTGAGTTCGCCATTCCACCACAAGGTAGCGTTCTTCCTTACGGGCTTTTCCGGACACACGTCTTTGAAATATGACACTAAGATTCCCGTTAATCGGTTCACCTGCTCGTTAAGCCGTCCTGGACTCGTCAGTTCCAGATCGTCTAGTGCTCTGAGTTGTCTATTTGTTTTCCTTGAGTAAACTTCCCATTGTGCTGCTCTCAGGTTCCGTACTTTTTTAGGTGAAATAACAGAACAACCGATATTCCAGCATAGCCACTGGTGGTCCGAGAGCGATGGCAGGTTATAAACCTGCCAGCTGTGGACACTTTTCATTATGCTTGGAGTTGCCAGGGTAATATCAATTACCTCAGCCCTGTTCTTAGTTAAAAATGTAGGTTTGTTACCCATGTTGAGGATGTTGAGGTTGGTTGACGTTAGAAATTCTAGCAAACTCCTACCTCTCTCGTTTATGTTGGTGCTTCCCCATATTTCGTGGTGAGCATTTGCGTCACAGCCGATGACAGCATCCGTTGTCATAGCCGCTACTGCCAATCTTCTCAGTCCGGGCGTGATGGGATGCATGTCGTATGGTAAATAGACCGCCGACAACAGGCACCGCTTCGTGCCGCTACCAGCGATCCCCCACTCCACACACACTGTGGTTGTATCCCCATCACAAAGCTGCGGAATCAAGATTGCTTTCACCTCTTTTTTGGCGACAATACAAGTCCTTGTCTTGTCCCTTCCTTTTAGCTGGAACACACTGAGGCTGGTACCGAATCCACAAGCCACATTCTTGTACAGAAGCGGCTCCTGTATCAGTGTGATGTCAGCGTGCCCCCGACTGAGATGCCGAAGCAGATTGGCCGTCGCCATTCTACTGTGGTGCAGATTTGCTTGGACCACTCGCACTTCGGCTACCCTCAGTCACCTTCTCCGCTCCAACTTTCAAGGTGATCCTCTTCAGACCGAAGTGAATCAACCCGTTGTTGGCCCGTACTTGATCCGCGAACTCCCGATCGATACCCAGCACAAGCACTAACTTAGCTGCACCAGTTAAGTCAGGCTCCGCAGATTGGTTAGTTAATTTAACAGCCTGGAATAATCTCCAGCCTGAAACTTTCAGATCGGGGTTCTGTCTTTTTAACAGAGACAGAGCCTCCGAAGCGTTCGAGTGGGGCACCGCCACCTTCGCTGTAATTAGCTTGGGCACGGATGTCTCCTCCACTACGTCCAAATCTGGATGGTCTGCTGAAATCTTCAGGACGGTAGACTGAAGCCATTCCGTCGAGAAGACGTCACTACAGGTCACCGCAATGTGGCCGCGAACAATGTTACAGCCCTCAAAGCGAGGTGACCCTTCTTCCGTTGACATGGCAAACTTGAGGAGTTCCTCGGTGATCCGTTTAAGAATCACCTTGGCCACGTCATCCCATTCCAGGGGTTCCTGCTTGTCAACGACGGACAGCTTAAGGTGACTAGCAGCTACGTCCCTAAAGGAACGAACTGCCATCTCCTGTCGTGGCCTCTTCGTCGACTTACCCCTCGGCGAGGTAAGCTTCTCTGAGCGTTGACGTTTACTTGCAGCTGCTGCAGCAGGTTTAACTTGGGCATCCTCGGGTTTCCCTTTGGATTCCAGCGTCGCCGTGCTCCTGGCCGCTCGTTTTGCCTCTCTCTTCCTGAAGCGTTGGGCATTCCGCTTCCTCCCTTTGGTGGGGTCAGCTGCCGCCACCTTCACAGTGGACTGCAGATTCTCGGAGGCACCACCTCTAGTCTTGGTTACAGCTCTGCCGGGTGGCTTAGCCGCCGCTTCCTTTCCGGTGATCTGCAAGCCTTTCAGCTTGCCGCCTCCATTCTTGACCACAGCTCTGCTAGAAGCCGACTCAACCGCCACTTCCGTTGGACTGGCCAGTGATTCTCCAGACCCGGCGCCAGACTGCTGAGTAGCTGCTCTGCTGAGGGGTACCGCTACGTCCATCGGACTCACAGTAGATCCCCGAGCGGGTTCTCCATCTAGCCTCAGGGCCCGCAATCTTTCGATCGTCTGACCCTGAGCCGTTTCGCTTCTCGACGTTGGTGATCGTGTCACCTTCGAACTCCTTTTGAAGGGGTCCTTTTCTGGTGACTTCCCTCCAGTAGTACTGGTGGGAAGTTTGGTTTCGTTTGAGTCTTTATTTTGATCCATGTGTATATTTTAGATGATTTCAGGTTTGGGGTTCGGGTTCTCGGACCACAGCCGAGGCAATTGCCAGCAATTTCGCCTCCCGCTACTCCCCGCCCCCATAGGAACAACGTATTGCTCCGACCGTCCTTCCCCCTCTTTGGATCGCGAGGCAGACTCCCCCACGACCGTCTGAGGGTTCCGTAGGCTTTCACAGTACGCTGAACCTGCGAACCTTGCTGCCGAGGCAACCAAGGTGTCTGCCCTAGTCTAACAGTTCGCTACTCTGTAGACCGCGGTTCGCCTGGTTCAAGAACCGGGCAAAGTGAAGTGTTGGATCCAGAACCCCGCAGGTGAACCTTCACCTCAGTCGCCAGCCCAGACCTGTCCCCAGGCCTCCGTGTCACCCTTGCGGGGAGAAACAAGGGCGCAGAACCAGAACCAGAAATTTTTTCGGGAGAGAGATCTCTCACCAACCTTACTAAGAAGGGACTAGCCTGATCCAATTAGCCAATCCTCCCTTCCGGGGGATTGTTACCGGCGGCCACCGCGAGGAGGTTATGGATCACACTTTCACCAGACCGAACAGTTGCGGCACGTGTATATTTGCGTATACTACATGTTTTTCCCCCTATTCGGCTGGCGACCGACCGCCTACAACCGCCCCTTACTTCGCGATAAAATGCCTCAGCCGGTTAGCATCTGAGAATGAAATTTCAAGTTCTCTAGCCGCGGAAGTTATAACCAGTAATATTTATGTTGACGATGTCATGGCTGGATCAAATAGTCTAAGACAAACAATCGAAATGAAAAACCAATTACGCCAAGTTCTTCTTTCTGGTGGATTTAAACTAAGAAAATGGTGTGAAAACCACACTCAGCTGCTAGAAGACATCTCTAATGATGATCGTGCAATCCAATTCACAGTCAACGGAAAAGACGATGAGCACATAAAAACGCTAGGCGTAAATTGGCTACCCAATTCTGACAATTTACGGGTACAAGTCTTGCAGTCAAACGAAACTAGAGTGACGAAAAGGACCGTATCTTCAGACATTGTCCACATATTCGACCCACTCGGGATAATGAGCCCAGTTGTGATTAAGGCCAAAATCTTCTTACAAAAATTATGGAAGTTGAATCTTGAATGGGACGCGGCAGTACCGATGGAAATGCATACTCAGTGGACGGATTTCCGTCAACAATTGACAACTTTAGAGAACATTCAGTTTTCAAGGCATTTAGTTTCTCGAGGAACGCCACATAGTATTCAGATTCATGCATTCAATGATGCATCGGAAAAGGCATATGGATCAGCGATCTACATTCGATCAAAACATAGAGATGGCACTATCGCAGTAAGACTCTTGTGTGCAAAATCAAAGAGTGCTGCAACAAAGGTCGTATCTCTGCCTCGATTAGAGCTTCAAGCTGCGACACTTATAGCAAAGCACGCCATACGAGTAAAGAAGGACTTATTGGGAAGAAATACCTTGTACATTTTGGACTGATTCAGAAATTGTCCTTGCTTGGTTAAGAAAACCATTTTCATCATATGTAACGTTCATAGCTAATTGTGTTGCAGCTATACAGGAGTTGACATCAGTAGATCAATGGCGACATGTACCAACAAAAGAAAACCCAGCAGATGTAGTTTCAAGAGGAATCTCGCCAGGAAAATTAAGTGAAACTTTATGTTGGTTTTATGGACCAATATTCCTGAATGGAGCAGAACAAAATTGGCCAGTTAATCCTAAATTCGAGACGACACTTGAGATGAAGCCGGTCAAAGTGGTACTGTCAGTAGCAGAAGACATAGATAATTTCTTGGCTACTATTGATCACCGAAACTCGTTTCGGCATCTAAGAAGAGTGGTTGCATACATGTTGCGTTTCATCAACAATGCACGAAATAGCGAAAGCTCACGAAGACGAAAGAAGTATCTTTGTATCGATGAATTAGAAGTCGCTACAAGGTTAATCATTCAAGAATCATTCTCAACGGCGAGGATTCCCCAGAAGGTTTAGCATTGCTAAAGAAAAGCAAAATGGTTGACAAACAAAGTTATTGAAGTGCACTAACGCCATTCTAAGATCAAAATGGCATAATTAGAGTCGGAGGACACCTGCAAGAAGCAAACATTGCGTACGATGCCAAGCATCCAATGCTTCTGCCGTATAGTGATCAGATAACCCGGCTGATAATGACAGAATATCACGTGAAAAATTTTCATATTGGTCCACAAGGCCTATTAGCAATCATCCGACAGCGTTTTTGGCCTATCAAAGGGAAAACCATAGCACGATCAATTGTACTAAATTGTGTTCATTGCAGTAAAACAAAATCGAAGCTGCTGACTCAAATGATGAATACTCTGCCAGAAAAGAGAGTACAGCCTAGTCATCCATTTTGGACCACCGGTGTTGACTTCTGTGGCCCATTCTGGATTTATTTGAAAATTCGTGGCAAAAAAAACCGCAGAAAACTTATGTGGCCGTATTTGTATGTTTTGCCACTAAGGCAGTGCATTTGGAAGTAGTAAGTGATCTTACAACAAACGCATGCATTGGAGCATTAAAACGGTTTGTGAGCAGAAGAGGTGATTGCAGACACTTGTACTGCGACAACGCAACCAATTTTGTGGGGGCCCGAAATCAATTAGAAGAACTTCGATTAACAATATATTCTAAAACTGCAGAGGAACAAATTGATAAGTTCTGTACCAGCAGAGGAACCGAATTTCATTTTATTCCCCCCAGAGTACCCCATTTTGGCGGGTTGTGGAAGGCTGCTGTAAAATCCGTGAAAACATTACTACCAAGCAGTATGAATAATCATTCACTCACTTATGAAGAGCTTGAGACAGTAATTACGCAAGTAGAGGCAATACTGAATTCGCGGCCCATAACACCAATGTCTTCTGACCAAAATGACCTGACAGCGCTAACAACAGGGCATTTTTTGACGGGGGAACCTCTTACAAGTATCGCCGAGCCCGTAGAACAACTTTCGCGTGCTGATCTTCATACACAATGGAAACGTATTGTTCACATAAAGACTCAATTTTGGCAGCGCTGGGTAAAAGAATACCTCAGTGAGCTCCAATACAGGTAAAAATGGAAACAGCGGTGTAATAACGTAGAACCTGGGATGATGGTAGTTATAAAAGATAACAACGTACCTCCGATGCAATGGTCACTTGGCCGAATTATTGAAACCATAAAAGGCGACGATGATCTAGTACGAGTTGCAATCGTTAAGACAGCAGGCGGGGTCATTAAAAGGCCTATCCACAACCTCGCCCCTCTGCTTATAGAGTCGAGCAGTAGCATAAGTACCGAAGTTGAAGTCCAGTCGCAAAACAGTAACGAGGTTGCATCAGAGGCCAGGAAGACCAAACGAACCTCTGATCGAAGAAAGGGATTATTCAAGTCCAAAAAATCCCGCGAGAGATATTCTCCAATCAGTTTGGTACTCCTGACATGCTTGATATTGCCAATATTTGGACTTGAACAAATTTGCGTGGCACCATTCAAATCAAACCCAGGACTTAATTACGAACGACTAGGTCATACGTTCCTGTCATCTGATGAATGGAATGTGGTGGTATTTTATAATACCACAAACTATTGGAGAGAAGCAACTGTCATAGAGAAAGGACTCAGTAACTTAAATCATATATGCGAAGACATAATAGTTAAGGTATCATGTGAACCTGCATTGTCTCATTTCCAAGATATGTAAATGAGATAGAAGAAGGAAACAAATTGAAAAGAAAAAGAAGAGCTCCGTTGAATATAATTAGTAACGTTGCAAACTCCTTATCCGGTGTTTTGGACTCTTCATACGCAGAACAAATGGTAGACTGTCACGGTCGGTTAATAAGGAAAAAAAATCTCCATCGTCCTATAAAAGAGAGAACGATGGAGTGAAGTTCACAAGTTACAAGTGAAGTTTTAAACAGTGTCAGTTCAAATCAACAGACTCCTTTCAAAAATCGTCAAGTGCTCCCTGTTGCTTTAAAATAAAACAATAAATAGTGAAGGAAACTAGGAAAAGAAGCCGGGACGAATCCCCGGCGAGGCCCCTTTTGAGGGATTTTTTCAAAATGCCACGGACGGACAAAAATGAATACGCTAACCGGTATCAGCCGTTAGCAAATCACATCGACGAACATGAACGTTCGTCTAGCAATGCCAACCAGGCGCCAAAAGTGGTAAAAGCCCCACCAATAACTTTTACAGACTTGCCACGAGAATCTATCGTTGCTACGATGGATCACCCACACATCAAAAAATTTGACATTAAATTTTTATCAATTGGGAAAAGATTATTCCTCAATTCGATCGAGGATTTTGAAACTGTTCAAAAGTATCTCACTGAAAAGAAAGTCAACTTTTTCACCCACCAAAGGGCGGACCGTCGCCCGGTGAAGATAGTTTTATCGGGTTTACATGAAATGCCTACAGAATCATTAAAAACCCTACTCCAAAAAGAGTACAGTATCAATTGTTACGACCTGAAAAAATTTTCGTCATCGTCTCATGTGCGTGATGACTTTTATTATCTGTTGTACTTGGAGAAAGGCACAAAACTGAGCGAGCTTCGGAACATAAAGTCAATCATGCACACTATGGTAAAATGGAACTATCACTCAAACAAACGAAAGACAGTTACGCAATGCAGAAACTGCCAAATGTTTGGACACGGTTCCACTCATTGCCATCTACCTACTCGTTGTATGATCTGCAGTGGCGATCATTCAGTCTCCGACTGCCCGTTGACTGAAGCTGACAAAGATAAAATTAAATGCACATTATGCAACGAACCGCACTGTGCACGAGACCCGGCCTGCAGCAAGCGCAAACAATACCTGGAAATTAAAACAAAACTATCTGTCAAAAATCAAAAACGTGATGTGCATAAAATATCAACGAACTCCCAAATTGAATTCCCCAAGCTGCCGAGAGGGCAAATTCAAGAAATGCAACCTCCAGTTAGTAAGCTTTCGTACAGTGCTGTAACCAGGCAAAGCGTGCCTCATGCCTCCACGAGCTCACATCTGCCACAAGCCTTCACAAGCTCGTATACACCGAAAGCTCCCGTGTATATGCCCCAGCCAGAAGCTCTCACTAGCATCCAAACTAGGAATCCACAAGAAGAAGAACTTTTTCCGGCAAACACAATGATTTTATTAGCACAGGATCTTATTCAAAGCTTATCTCGTTGCAAGAACAGGCATGAACAATTTAATACTCTAGTTGAACTAGCTTGTAAATTCTTGTATGCACGTTAAGCTCAATATTATTATATGGAATGCGCAAAGTCTTAGAAATAAATGGTTGGAGACTTTTGATTTTGCTGCTAATCAAAAAGCAAATATTTTAGTTATTACTGAGACGTGGTTAGCAGCAAAAGACAAAATATCACATCCAAATTATCACATCCACAGGAAAGATAGGACTGATAGAATAGGAGGTGGTGTTGCAATTGCAGTGCACAAATCTATCTCGCACAAGCTGCATCTAGCACCAAGTACTTCGATTATAGAATCTCTCTGCATAGAACTTAAGGATAGTACGAAAATCTTTGCTGTTTACTTTCCGGGAACTAAACTGAACGATGTTAAATTAAAATCATTCGAAAAAGACATAAGACTCCTTACCAATCAAAACCAAAGGTACTTATTATGTGGCGATCTGAATGCTCGACATAGGCTCTGGAACTGCACTACATCTAATAAGTGTGGACGTATATTTTTTAATCTTGTACAAGATAAAAATCTCGTCATACATTCCCCTCCTGATCCCACATTCTACTCGCCTAGAGGAGCTGGGTCCATCCTTGACTTTGCTATAAGCGACGGTCGGCTACCTGTCTCTACTCCCTTTACGTTTCAAGCACTCTCTTCACCTCATTTACCCATCTATTTAACCATAGGTACAGACGCAAACTGCAAAGACACGCCTGTCTGCAGTAAATATTGTTTCAATGCCTGCAACTGGAATAAGTTCTGCAATTATCTCAACGCGAACATTTCGCTTGGTGAACTCAGTTTAAGTGACATAAGCAACAATGAGCATATTGACGATCTAATAATACGGTATACCAGTGCAATTAGCAATGGAATTGAGGTAAGCACACCAAAGAGAAGTATAAAATGTAATACATTCGAGATCGATACGGAAACAAAACGTCTCATCCGTCAGCGGAACACGATTCGACGCAGCTGGCAAAGAAGCAGAGACCATAATTTGAGGTGTATAGTTACTTCTCTTACGCGCGAGATCCGGGACCGAATTTTCATCCTGAGGAACAGACGGTGGAACAATATGTTGAGCAACCTCGAACATGGGTCCCGTCAAGTTTGGAGACTCAATAAATTGTTTAGGAAGAACTCTTGCAATCAAATTCCGGTTTTACGTGACGGAGAAAACAAACAAGCTTTTTCTGACGGTGAAAAGGCGGATTTGATAGCAAGTACTTTCGAACTATTCCACGGCGTTACAACTAATATGGGAAACCATATTGTTAAGACAATGGCCCAGCGGTCTGTAAATATGCTTTCCGAAAACACCACATTTCCAGATGGAGCACTATGTAAGCCAGCAGAAATAAGAGCGATCCTACGTAAATTAAAGGATAATAAGGCTCCGGGCTCGGATGGCATATCAAACAAAGCCCTAAAAAAGTTACCTAGGAAAGCAGTGGTCCAGCTAAATTTTATATTTAACGTCTGTCTGAAATTATCCTACTTCCCGACCGCATGGAAGCAAGCCACTGTCATCCCAATTCCAAAACCTGGAAAGAATCCTAGTTTAACTGAAAGCTACAGGCCTATAAGTTTATTGTGCTCGCTTGGGAAAATGTTCGAAAAGGTGGTGCTGAGCCGTATCAACCAATTCACACATGCCAAAAACATCCTTCCTGAATTTCAATTTGGTTTCCGAGAGGGGTACTCAACAAATCACCAGCTATTCAGAGTAACAAGAGACATTGAAAAAGCATTTGCATTGAAAGAATCAGTTGGAATGATCACACTAGACGTTGAAAAGGCGTTTGATAACGTCTGGCACGAAGGGCTTCTCTACAAACTTATACAGCATTCATTTCCACTTTATTTGGTGAAGATAATACAGTCGTTCTTAAGCAATCGCAAACTTGCTGTCAAGATAAAAAGTAGTCTTTCTTCGCAGTGACAAATTCCTGCTGGCCTTCCGCAGGGGTCCTGTCTCAGCCCTATCCTTTTTAACATTTACACAGCAGACATCCCCACGAGCCCCAACTGTAAACTCGCTATTTTCGCAGATGATACTTGTATTTACTCTGCTGCTAAAGATCCAGAGCTGGTGATTTCCCACCTAGAAGAACATTTCTCAAAGCTCTATCAATACTTTTTCAGGTGGAAAATCAAAATTAACGCCGCCAAGACAAAGGCTATATTTTTTACTAAGAAACGGAAAAGGTCGAACATGCCCACTAGGAATCTCAACACTCTGGGCCAAAGTATAGAATGGTATGACGAGATCACGTACTTAGGAATTACCCTCGACAGAAAGCTTACTTATCATAAACACATCAATAGCGTTTGCGTAAAACTTTCAAAATGCTCACATGCACTCTATCCACTTCTTAACCGTAAGTCAAAGATGTCACTTAGTAACAAAATATTAATCTATAAGCAGATAATGCTGCCAGTTATTCTGTATGGAGCCCCGATTTGGGGCACATGTGCAGAGTGTCATAAAAGCAGACTACAGATCCCACAGAATAAATGCCTAAAAATGATTGGTAACAAATCTTTCTACTACTCGACTCGCAGGTTACATATTCTTACGGGTGTTAAAATGATTAAACAAATCGTGAAGAAACAGCGAACAAATTTCTTACTTAAATCCTGTACTTGCAACAATCCTCTAATTTTATCACACCTACAGGAAATGTAGCAAGCTAAACCTAAGCACACTAAGCTCAGTATTAGCATATATATATGTACGATAAGTTCAGTTATAAGTAGGAGTAAGTTAAAATAAGTTAAAATAAGTTAGGGCTAATGTAATATTTAAAAAAAAAAAAAATTCATATACAAGGTTTTTGTTCGCTTTTCCTTGTGCTTACAAGCTAACTATCATATATCAATAGTCAGTGTTAAGTTCAATATATGTATCAAAGTTGTAGAGACGATAATTGTCTAAAACTCTGAATTACCCATCTCCAATAGTGTAACTGTAATAATGTGCGAAATAAATTGAATTGAATTGAATTGAATATATCAAACAGTCACTTACCTGGAATCCAAAGCCAGCCGCCCGGGAACACCACCCAAATTATCGCGTCGACAGATGATATTATTTACATATAGAACTGTCGCGAGGAGCAAACTGACAGATGTGATAGTGGTGAGTTCCGGCTGTCTCAAGTAAGATCGTGAGGTGAATAGTAAACAACACACACAGATGAGTAAAATTGGTATCAGATGAGTGAGATGAGACACGGGTGAGTGCACCCAACGGGTCAGGGAAGTCCCGATATGCTGAAAATGTTGGGGCTCGAGTGGCGAAAGTGATGAAAGTACTTTCTTTTTGAATTGGAGCCGGTAAGCGTTTGGACGTGGATAGATCGAATCTGGTCAGGAGTTAATAGAATCTTTTTGTTACATGATCGTCGGAGGATTTATAACAAGTGTTGGTAGCAGAGTTAAAGACGATGAAAAATTGAAGACGGATACAAGTAGATGGTATGGTGGCAGATTGGAAGACAGAAGTGTGGATAGCGAGAAAAGCGAAGGATATCAACGAAAACGAGGAAGCAGGGTGTGTCGGTGTCGGGATCTTTTAACAAGGATACGCACGCAACAAGCTTCAACTCCAGCAGGGCCCCAACGAGGGATAAATCAGGTTAATATACTTTAATTATTGTTAGTATATATATATATATATATATATATATATATATATATATATATATATATATATATATATATATATATATATATATATATATATATATATATATTTGCGAATTAGGAGTAGATTAAGTTGCTCGTGCAGAATTAGTTGAGTGATACGCGAATAGATCGTAATTAAGCAAGTCTATAGTTGAATTTGCCGCCGATAGAATTTACGTGTTGGTCGAATTGTATATTGTTAACCGACCCGAAAGTAAATTAAATGTGTAGTGTTTGTAAAGGATAAACTCGGTGTTAGCGTTTTCGCGGGAAAATTTACAGATATTGATCGGTTGATCCTTCGTTCGATACATTACGTGGTGTTACTTGACGGGACCCGTAACTCTCTCTCTTCTCTCTCTATATATATATATATATATATATTTGCGAATTAGGAGTAGATTAAGTTGCTCGTGCAGAATTAGTTGAGTGATACGCGAATAGATCGTAATTAAGCAAGTCTATAGTTGAATTTGCCGCCGATAGAATTTACGTGTTGGTCGAATTGTATATTGTTAACCGACCCGAAAGTAAATTAAATGTGTAGTGTTTGTAAAGGATAAACTCGGTGTTAGCGTTTTCGCGGGAAAATTTACAGATATTGATCGGTTGATCCTTCGTTCGATACATTACGTGGTGTTACTTGACGGGACCCGTAACTCTCTTCTCGCTTCAAGGCGACGGTAGCGAGGCAGTTCTTCGAAACAGAAGCGAGTGGTGCCCACCCGCGACCTTTTCTTCGCGAGCAGAAGCCGCCCGAAGACTGCCGCCCTTGCGCCCTAGTTAGGAAAGCAGGGTTTTAAGTGCGCGTTAGCAATAACGGTGACAAATTGGCGCACAACGTGGGGGAATAACGGTGATAACGGTACGTGTGAAAATTTTGTAGCCAAGTCCCCTTTTGGGGGAGGCTCGACAGACGCAAAAATTCGGTTAGGAAGAAGCCCTTAAGGCATATTTTGCAGTATCACCCAAAAGGGATCACGGTGTGAGTATTACATATAAGAGACCATCAGGTCGTTTTGTGAGCTACATAGCGATTAGTTCTGTGTTGGAACTTATCTACATTTAAAGATAGAATTTGGCATGTCAATTATTGATGGTGGTGTACATTAGCGAATCGCCATATTGATACATATATTTATTTGAATTCTGGATTCTCAGCGTGGTTGTGTGAATAGGAGTGAGTGTGACAGATTTTGTATAGGAAGAATTTAAAATGTATGTAGTGCGTGAGTGTGTGAGATTTTATTTTCCTTATTAGTAAGAGCTTGGATTTTCAGAATAGATCTACTTGTGAGGAGAAAGGGTAGCCAGAGTGTCCGGTGATAAAGCGTGGCCTAGGATATCACGTTTCTTTTATTTTGATCACCGTGGGGACTTGATTCTAGTTTCTCCGTCTTAGAAACTAGTTATTTTGGAATTTTAGTGAGATTTTTAGTGGAATTTTAGGTATTGGTGTTGCTGACGGGTGAGAGATATCATTGAATTTGATCCAGCATTCTCGACGTGTTACAGAGGTTGCGTTATACTCAGGAGCATACCTGTTTATCTTTCAATCTTCGTCGGAACGTGGTCGCATTTAAGCATTTGGAGAGATGAGGATTATGGTGGATCGTCTGAACAAAGATGAGCTCACATATGAGCTAGCTATTCGCGGATTTCAGCCAGTTACGGTAGAGAACATGCGGAAAACGCTCAGGGCAACGCTGAAAGCAGAGACAGCTCTAGACACGTCCTATGTAGAAGCGGCATACCCCTTTGATTTCGAAACCGATTTTTCGGAGTTGATGGCGAAAGCATCAGAAATCGAGGATTTGGTGACAAAAATCTCAGGGGATAAAATATCATCAGACGTTATCAAAGCCAGAGTCAACATTGAATTTGGCTTTCGGAGACTCAGAAATAAGCGGGCTGTCACACCCGAGCAGATGGATTGTGCGAGGAAGATACGCAATCGGCTCATCATATCTATGGGCACTTTAGTGGAGAAGACAGTAGGTGTCAGCGAAGACGAGGCAGGTCTTGCTAGTGACGCGACGAATATGATGGCACCACGGGAGGCGAAAGTGACAAATCCGGCAGAAGTAGTGAGGATGCTTCCGGGTCGGTGAACGCCTTTCTTGAGCGTGTTGAGGAGTTGCGACAGGCAAGTGGACTCTCTAAGCCACAACTATTCAAGGCGGCTGTGGATCTATTCGAATCACGAGCTTTGATCTGGTTCAGGGCCAATCGCGGTTTAGTGTCATGTTGGGACGATCTGGTAGATGAACTGAAGGCTGAGTTTCTGCCGACGGACTATGAAGACCGTCTACGGGATGAGATCTGCAGGCGGACTCAGGCTGAAGGTGAATCGATGGGCGTGTATGTTGCCGTAATGGAGCGCCTGTTTTCTCGTCTGAAGCAGCCCTGTTCGGAAGAGGAGAAATTGAGGACACTGCGCAGGAATATCTCGCCCTTCTACCAGCAGCAGCTAAGTCTGACCCCGATATCATTGATCGCGGAGCAGGTCAGAATGGGACGGACGCTGGACGCAACGAGAACGTCTGTAGCGGCTTTCATACCACCCAATACGCGACCCAGACGCTGCTTGGAGCCGGACTTGGCAAATGTGAGTGCAGAAACCCCAGATCAAGTTGCTGTGCTATCCAGACGGAGCCGTCTGCAATGCTGGAATTGTAGGAGGGAGGGTCATATGTCGAGAGAATGCACAGAACCCAGGCGTTGTTTTGGGTGCGGTCGACAAGGAGTTCTGCGAGTAGCTTGCCCTACGTGCCGAGCCAGGACGAGCGAACCAGGAGCGAGAGCGCGATCAGACCCACAGGTTCCGGGAAACGGCCGGCGTGCTCACTAGGCGGCCGAGCGAGCACTAGAAGTAGGTCGCGACGAATAGAGAAGTCTTCGCGAGTGGACTATGCGCTAGCGAACAGTGGGCAGGATAGTCGCCCGCACTTGCGAGTAGAGGTAGAGGGGGTGGTCATGGAGGGCCTGCTAGACTCTGGTGCGAGTCATATAATCCTGGGGAAAAGAGGATGGTCTCGGTTAGTCAACAGAGGAGTAACGTTGAGCCAGGGCAAAGTGGACGAAGTTGGACTGGCTAATGGGGAAAGGTGCGTGGTAAATGGAGCTGTACGATTGGAGTTCGCGCTGAACGGGTGCAAGAGTCACTTGGTCGCACTGGTTGTTTTATCCATACCCCAGGAAATAATTCTAGGAGTGGATTTTTGGAAATGCTTCGGGGTCGTGTTGGACATGAAGGGTCGACAATGGACGTCCGTCACGGCGGTAGAGTCCGTATCGGAAAAGATGCTGCGAAACCAGTCTCATTTGTCCGAAGAGGAAACAGAGATCCAAACGAGTCTACTGATGGAGCAGTTTCAATTGATGGGGGATGGACTAGGCTGTGCCAAGTTTGTGGAGCACTCGATTAAAACGACGGCCGTACCAATTAAACAGAGATATTACCCTGTCTCTCCTGCCGTACAAAAGCAAATAAATTTGGAACTGGACGAAATGCTGCGGCTGGGAGTGGTTGAGTCGTCATCGAGCCCTTGGTCCTCGCTAATTTTATTGGTCCGTAAGAAAGATGGCTCCTATAGATTCTGTGTAGACTTCTGAAAATTGAACGCGGTATCTGAGAAGGATGCTTATTCCCTACCGTACATATCCACGACACTTGAAAAGCTGCGCAACGCGAAGTACTTGTCAATGCTGGACGTGAAGTCAGCGTACTGGCAAGTACCAATGGCAAAGGACTCTCGACAGTATACTGCGCTCACGGTGCCGGGGAGAGGCTTATTTCACTTTTTGCGGATGCCTTTTGGGCTCCACAATTTGGAGGCAACGTGGCAGCGACTGATAGATACGGTTCTGGGACCTGCACTCGAGCCGTTTGTATTCACATATCTAGACGATATAATAGTTGTTACAGATACATTTGAGCGGCACGTGGAGGTGTTGCGTGAGGTCTTCGTGCGTCTGAGGGAAGCTGGCTTGCGTGTCTCAAGAGACAAATGTCAGTTCTGTAGATCGCGGCTGAAATATCTGGGATATGTGATAGATGGGGACGGCTTGCATGTAGACCCGGAGAAGGTGGAAGCCATTAATGAATATCCTCGACCGAGAACGATAAAGCATGTGCGACAGCTGTTAGGAATGGTATCATGGTACCGACGGTTTATTCCGGACCATGCTACCATGGTGGCACCCTTAAGCGGCCTATTAAAAAAGGGTCGGAGGTTTGATTGGTCCGAGGAATGCGAGCGGGCTTTTCAAGATTGTAAACGCAAGCTGTTTACTGCCCCAGTCCTGGCAGTTGCGACAGGCAAGTGGACTCTAAGCCACAACTATTCAAGGCGGCTGTGGATCTATTCGAATCACGAGCCTTGATCTGATTCAGGGCCAATCGCGGTTTAGTGTCATGTTGGGACGATCTGGTAGATGAACTGAAGGCTGAGTTTCTGCCGACGGACTATGAAGACCGTCTACGGGATGAGATCTGCAGGCGGACTCAGGCTGAAGGTGAATCGATGGGCGTGTATGTTGCCGTAATGGAGCGCCTGTTTTCTCGTCTGAAGCAGCCCTGTTCGGAAGAGGAGAAATTGAGGACACTGCGCAGGAATATCTCGCCCTTCTACCAGCAGCAGCTAAGTCTGACCCCGATATCATTGATCGCGGAGCAGGTCAGAATGGGACGGACGCTGGACGCAACGAGAACGTCTGTAGCGGCTTTCATACCACACAATACGCGACCCAGACGCTGCTTGGAGCCGGACTTGGCAAATGTGAGTGCAGAAACCCCAGATCAAGTTGCTGTGCTATCCAGACGGAGCCGTCTGCAATGCTGGAATTGTAGGAGGGAGGGTCATATGTCGAGAGAATGCACAGAACCCAGGCGTTGTTTTGGGTGCGGTCGACAAGGAGTTCTGCGAGTAGCTTGCCCTACGTGCCGAGTCAGGACGAGCGAACCAGGAGCGAGAGCACGATCAGACCCACAGGTTCCGGGAAACGGCCGGCGTGCTCACTAGGCGGCCGAGCGAGCACTAGAAGTAGGTCGCGACGAATAGAGAAGTCTTCGCGAGTGGACTATGCGCTAGCGAACAGTGGGCAGGATAGTCGCCCGCACTTGCGAGTAGAGGTAGAGGGGGTGGTCATGGAGGGCCTGCTAGACTCTGGTGCGAGTCATACAATCCTGGGGAAAAGAGGATGGTCTCGGTTAGTCAACAGAGGAGTAACGTTGAGCCAGGGCAAAGTGGAGGAAGTTGGACTGGCTAATGGGGAAAGGTGCGTGGTAAATGGAGCTGTTCGATTGGAGTTCGCGCTGAACGGGTGCAAGAGTCACTTGGTCGCACTGGTTGTTTTATCCATACCCCAGGAAATAATTCTAGGAGTGGATTTTTGGAAATGCTTCGGGGTCGTGTTGGACATGAAGGGTCGACAATGGACTTCCGTCACGGCGGTAGAGTCCGTCTCGGGAAAGATGCTGCGAAACCAGTCTCATTTGTCCGAAGAGGAAACAGAGATCCAAACGAGTCTACTGATGGAGCAGTTTCAATTGATGGGGGATGGACTAGGCTGTGCCAAGTTTGTGGAGCACTCGATTAAAACGACGGCCGTACCAATTAAACAGAGATATTACCCTGTCTCTCCTGCCGTACAAAAGCAAATAAATTTGGAACTGGACGAAATGCTGCGGCTGGGAGTGGTTGAGTCGTCATCGAGCCCTTGGTCCTCGCTAATTTTATTGGTCCGTAAGAAAGATGGCTCCTATAGATTCTGTGTAGACTTCCGAAAATTGAACGCGGTATCTGAGAAGGATGCTTATTCCCTACCGTACATATCCACGACACTTGAAAAGCTGCGCAACGCGAAGTACTTGTCAATGCTGGACGTGAAGTCAGCGTACTGGCAAGTACCAATGGCAAAGGACTCTCGACAGTATACTGCGCTCACGGTGCCGGGGAGAGGCTTATTTCACTTTTTGCGGATGCCTTTTGGGCTCCAAAATTTAGAGGCAACGTGGCAGCGACTGATAGATACGGTTCTGGGACCTGCACTCGAGCCGTTTGTATTCACATATCTAGACGATATAATAGTTGTTACAGATACATTTGAGCGGCACGTGGAGGTGTTGCGTGAGGTCTTCGTGCGTCTGAGGGAAGCTGGCTTGCGTGTCTCAAGAGACAAATGTCAGTTCTGTAGATCGCGGCTGAAATATCTGGGATATGTGATAGATGGGGACGGCTTGCATGTAGACCCGGAGAAGGTGGAAGCCATTAATGAATATCCTCGACCGAGAACGGTAAAGCATGTGCGACAGCTGTTAGGAATGGTATCATGGTACCGACGGTTTATTCCGGACCATGCTACCATGGTGGCACCCTTAAGCGGCCTATTAAAAAAGGGTAGGAGGTTTGATTGGTCCGAGGAATGCGAGCGGGCTTTTCAAGATTGTAAACGCAAGCTGTTTACTGCCCCAGTCCTGGCATGTCCAGACTTTGACCTCCCTGTTAAGGTGCAAACCGACGCTTCGAACGTGGGCATAAGAGCAGTATTAAGCCACGCACATGCCACTGGAGAAAAAGTAGTGTGCTGCCTTAGCAGAGCTTTGTCGGTTCAGGAAAGAAAGTACTCCACGACCGAAAGGGAGTGTTTGGCGGTACTATGGGCCGTTGAGAAATTTCGACCGTACATCGAGGGCACCCCATTTATAGTGATCACGGACCATCATTCGCTAATTTGGCTAAATGATGTTAAAGATCCCACGGGCAGGTTGGCGAGATGGGCGGTGTGCCTACAGCAGTTCGAGTTCGAAATTGTCCATCGAAAAGGCAAGGAACATTTAGTCCCTGATGCGCTTTCAAGGGCGATCGGGGAGGTGAGTAGTATAACAGTACCCCAATCATCGGATCGTTGGTTTGAAGAGATAATAGTGCGGGTTCAGACAGAGCCGCAGATATATCGCGATTGGAAAACGGTGAGTGATACGTTGTGGAAAAGATTACCTGATCGCAAGGGAAAGGGGAAGATGGATTCTGTCTGGAAGCGTGTCGTGCCGAAGAGAGAAAGAGATGTCATCCTTAGACGATGTCACGACGACCCAAAAGCAGGACACATGGGTACCGCTCGGACACTGGCAAGGGTAGCGCAGAATCATTACTGGCCACGAATGCAGGCTGACATTCGTGAATACGTCCGAAAGTGTAAGGTGTGTCAGGCGTGCAAAGTAGAGCGCAAGGCACCGGTGGGGCTAATATCAACGAGAGCAGGAGTGGCGAAATCTCCATGGGAAATGGTCTGTATAGATTTCGTTAGACCATTACCTAGATCGACGCGAGGACATAGTTATATACTGACGATACTAGATTATTTTACCAAATATTCGGTGATACTGCCAGTTCGTACTGCCACGGCATCGACGGTCTTTCGCTTGCTAGAGGAGAATATTTTCCTAGTATATGGTGTGCCGAAGGTGCTGGTGTGTGACAATGGAGTGCTGTTTAGGGGAAGACAGTTTAGCCAAGCGGTGGAGGAATATGGTGTACAAGTGAGTTACACTGCTTTGTACCACCCTCAGGCCAATCCAGCAGTGAGACGGAATCATGATATCAAATGTATGCTGAGATGTTGCGCGACAGATAATAACCGTTCATGGGATCAAAACTTGACCAAGATAGCATGCGCACTAAGGACATACAAGCACGGGGTGACCGGGTTCTCGCCTAATTTCCTGGTTTTTGGGAAGGAAATGATTACATATCATGAAAGGGTGGAATCTCCATGCGGAGCGCAACGAGACATGTCACCATCGAGCAGAGCTCGGGCTCTAGCGGAAATCCACGAGGAAGTGGTACGAAGAATGAAAAAAGCAGCTACCTGCAGTAAAGGGCGCTACGATCTTCGTCGACGAGTTGGAGATTTCCAGATAGGCGACTATGTGTGGAGAAGGAATTATGTGCAATCGGATGCAAGCAAGTATTTTTCTGCGAAGTTGGCTCCAGCGTTCGTGGGTCCGTTAAAAATTGCTAAACAAACGTCAGCAGGGGTCTACGAGTTAGTCGATGGCAAGGGGAAGGTATCAGGTACATGGCACGCTAAGGATCTCAAGCGGTACGTGGAGTGACACATATAAAAAGAAAGAATTGGCAATTAATTCATATGATCAGCTACTATAGTATAGTAATTTACTATACTACTTTACTGCTATAGTAATTTAAGAAATGGTGGTGGGAGTATAATTAGTGACTATAATAATTTAAGAATAGGTGATGGGAATAGACAGTTAGAGCGATGGGCTATAGTGTAAGTATTAATGAAGATTAAGTAGTTCAAGGAAGCATGAATTAATATTAACGTTAAGTGGGTGGTGGGTCGATGGCGTAGGTAGATAGTTGGTGGTGATGGGTACGGTAGGCTAAGTTCAGCTCGTGAAGGTGTATGAGATAGAGTCTAGGGATTTATATGGCGTGATTGGGTTAGTGAGGTGGCATAGACGGTGCGACTGAATTACTGGTGTCAAAGCCGTGTAAAACAAAAACAACATGCGATTCCTTTCGCAGTTCGTTTCAGACTGACTTCAATAGATTTATTATATCATTGGGTGTAGATGTCATTACAAAGTGTGGTTGCTATGATTTACAAAGTGTGGTTGATTTACAAAGTGTGGTTGCTATGATTTGACAGCTTGGTCAATCCTGCATTGAAATCGTCCTCGATTTCGGCGGCGTCGTCAGCGTCGTTGTCGTCTTTATCCAGTTCGGGATAATGTCCACACCATGCTTTCATCCTGTCAGCAGAATATACCGAGCAGAATTTTTGCATTGTTAGCTGTAGTCCAGGGATGTCTTCTATCAAATAACGCTCATTGCCAAGGTCCTTTGTAACCATATAAGGGCCTCGATACTTCGGCTTAAGCTTCCTGGATTCCCCAGTGGCACTAGCTTCATTTTCGATAACAACTAGCTCGCCGGGCACGTATTTTCGCGGCTCTATGTGATTCCTGTCAAACCGGGTTTTCCACTTTTCTCGCTCTCGTGCGATGTTTTCTAGTACTCCTCGTGTTACATCATCAGGAGGTTCTTCAGAGCCCTTCATGTCGGATTGTATGGCGGCGACTAAGTGGTTCTGAACGACGTGATTGGGTTTGTAGTTGAAGACAATTTCATTTGGCGAGAACCCGGTGGTTGTGTTTTTCTGTGAATTTACTATCCATTGAAATTTTCCGAGTTTTGAATCCCAGTCTTTAGCATCTTACGTTGTTGTACGTAGATAATTCAATATGATGTTGTTGGCACGCTCCACTTGTCCATTTGCGTGAGGTGTCCGTACAGCTATTTTCACATGATAAATATTGTTCTCGTTGCAATATGACTCAAACATTCTTGAAGTGAAGGCTGTTCCACGATCTGATACTAGACGTTTTGGCATACCAAAGTACGAGGATATTTCGTTGAGAGCTTGCAAAACAGGCACAGTCTTCGTGTTTTTGACGGCTTTGATAATTAAAAACTTAGAAAATGCATCCGAAACTGCTATAATATGTGTATTTCCTTTTCGTGAGCGTATAAATGGTCCGAGGTGACCGATATGCGCCAGAGCAAAAGGTATTGCCTCTGGTTCATCATAATGCATACGACCTTTCGGTTTTCCTCCTTTCGCCTTGTTGAAACAGCAGGTCTCGCAAGAGGCTATAAATTCTCTAGCGTATTTCCTCATTCTCGGAAACCAAAATACTTCTTGTAGTCGCTTCAGTGTTTTTTCTAGGGCAAAGTGGCCCATGTCGTCGTGACAATACTTAAGGACTCTCCATCTGACCGCTTGCGGCACAACAAACTCGCTTGTTGAATTTATTTTTCGGTATAAGCGGTGATTCTTCAATTCGTACTCTTTCTTGATTTGGGTCTCATTTGGTGACTTCTTCTGGTCGGAGAGGACTTCTATTATTTCTTTTAGTTGAAAGTCTTGTAGTTGCATTGTTAGTACCCAATCTTGTATCTCCATTTGAATTTTGAAGACGAGACCAGCTTCTTCTACTTCTTTCGGTGGTTGATCTGGTGAGCGACTTAAAGCGTCTACATGCGCTAAACGGCTGCCTTGACGGTGTATCGTTTCGAAATCATACTCCAATAGTTTCATCCACCATCTTGCAACTTTAGATTTCAATTCCTTCGTTTCCTTTATTTTGGCTATCGCAGAACAGTCAGTCACCACCCGGAAATGCTTGCCCAGAAGGTATATACGGAATCTTTCTAACGATTCTACAGCTGCCAAAACCTCTAATTTGTAACTGTGATAGCGAGACTCAGTATCACTACAATGTCGGCTAAAGTAGAAGACTGGTTGAAAATTCTTCCCATCAAGCGACTGCAAAAGTACACCTGCAAGTCCAATACTACTTGCATCTGTGTGCACTTCATGCGCAGCTGAAGAATCGAATAATGCTAGCAATGGGGTGTTACATAGGCTGTCGATGAGTTTTTGAAACGCTATTCGATGCCGACTATCCCATACGAAATTATTTGCTTCGGATTTATGCAACAGATTGGTAAGAGGTTTTGAAATCAGCGAGTAGTTTGGGACGAACTTCCGAAAAAAACCTGTTAAGCCTAAAAATCTGCGTACTTCTGTGACATTAGTCAGTCTGCTAAAATTCTTAATCGCACTTATTTTATTTTCGCCTGGCTTAATGCCATTCTCACTAATGGTATGTCCCAAATACTCTATTTCCGTCATCAAAAACTTGCATTTATCAGCACGTAGAGTCAAGTTGTACTTACGAAATAGATTCAGGGTTTGTTTAAGGCTATCGATTCCCTCATCAATCGTTTTACTCGGAAGAATCACATCATCAAGATACACCAATATTTTCTTCTTGCCCATTTCTTGAACGATTTTGTTCATTGCTTGCTGAAAGCATGCGGGGGCATTAACTAAACCGAATGGCATGCGGTTGTACTCGTAGTGCCCCTCTGTTGTCACAAACGCTGTGAATTTCTTCGCAGTTTCTTCAACCTCAATTTGATGATACCCCATTCGCAGGTCGAGAGATGTGAAAAACTTTGCACCGGCTAATTGGGCAAACTGCTCCTCCATTATTGGCATTGGGAAAGGCATCTTTATCGTGATTTTATTGAGCATTCGATAATCGACGCAAAGCCGATGTTCACCATTCTTTTTGTCTACGAGCACCACTGGAGATGCGTACGGCGAGTCAGACGGTCGTATAATTTCATTCTGCAGAAGCTCTCTAATGATATCAGCAACTACCGCTCTTTTCGCGAATGGGATTCTGAAGGGTTTTAAGTTTACCGGTTCGTTCGAAGTAAGCCGTATATTCAATTTCGTTAACATGCTACCCAGTTGCGCGATGTTTCTGGCGAAGCAACCTCGATTTTCCCATAACATCTGGTGTAATTTGCTTTTGTCATTGGAACTAACAGCCGTGTCGACTTTAATATCTTCATTGGGTTCCATACGGATATCTTCTCCTTCGATGATTACTCTGTTTCCCCGTCGGCATAAAACGTCTCGTCCAATTAACAGCTTTTCCGGTACTTGCTTGTCTTCCACTATCAGCAACGGAGTTTGAAAAACGCTCCCATCCATTTCGATTTTCGCGTTAACCGTTTCGGTGCACATATATTCACCCCCAGCAAATCCCTTTAAGGTTATGGCACATGGGATTAGCCCACTAAGTTCATTTGAGTAGCTTTTCCGAACTAAGCTGTATGGACTACCTGAGTCTATAAATGCGCGGACCGATTCACCATTGACACGGATCATTTTGGTGAGATAGCTATTATCGTTTTCAAGTTCAATTTTATTCACTCTTGCGTTTGTCTCTTTTTTCTGGCGATAGCAGTCGGCACTTTTGTGCGTTGTCTTTTGACAGTGTACACATCGATCTCTCTTCGACGGCTCTGGGCATTTACTCGCGATATGCCCCATTTTGCGGCAATTAAAACACTTTATTTCGTCTTGTTTTATTTTCTCACTTATTGTTTTTATTTTCTGCACTAATGGTTCTGTCTTGATGGTGTTATATTCACAATAGGTTTTAATGTCACTTAATAACTGATTACATTTTATGTACTTCTTTGAAATCGCTTTGCGCAAGTCATTATCGTTTATGCCCGCGGTGATGTGATGTGCAATATCTGCTTCAGACATGTCTGCCCGTTTACCGATAGCGACCATTTTATAAAAATATTCCAATGGTGTTTCGCGACCAAAGCGACGCATGCCTGCCATTTTAATATGCGCGTTTGCCTCACTCACTTCACATGGAAAGTCTTCTAAAAATCGCATTTTGAACGCCTGCCACGTTTGGTGTATGATTTGCAAACAGAACTACACTATCCGACCAGCCGTAAGCATTCTTCAACTCTTCTACGTGATTAACAAATTGTTTTGCCGTTAACGACATGTCACTTGTTGGGTCGAACTCCGGCAGCAAACTTATCACTTCTCGCGGATTATCGTAGCACTCGTGTGTGTTTAAAGGTGACGACTCAATTGCGTTGTCTGCACTCGGATTAGCACTTGCTGATTGCGTTTGCATTATTGACATACACTGCTGCAACATATTTTTCAAATCGTCAATTTGTCCTTGAAGCACTTGAATCTCTTCACTCTGTTCTATTTCACTTTCAATCTCTTCACTCCCTAAAATATCCACTAGTCGTTGCACTAACACGGCTTTTGTTCCCTGTGTGTCCCCATTCCGTTTCCAAAGCTCCTCTTTCAGTTTTCCTACCGACAAACTATTCACTTTTCTTTTTCCCATTGTTTTTCAACGGCTGCTAACGACGCAGCTTTCGCACACGTTCACAAGCACTACACACACGACAAACTAGTAGCAACAAGAACGTAGCTGCTCCTGGCTGCACTGCGTCAAGCAAAAAAAAAAAACAACAGCGTAGATGCTTGGACTGAAAAACGTTTGATGCTAGGTGCAATTATGCAAAACGAGAACCTAAAACGGCAAACAAAACAACAAACCGCGCCGTTATTGTTTCTCCGCGTCACGAATCTTGCATTCACTATCGTTTCACCAATGCACCAGGGCAATTTATCCCACTTCTGAATATGTCAAAGCCGTGTAAAACTAAAACAACATGCGATTCCTTTCGCAGTTCGTTTCAGACTGACTTCAATAGATTTATTATATCATTGGGTGTAGATGTCGTTACAAAGTGTGGTTGCTATGATTTACAAAGTGTGGTTGATTTACAAAGTGTGATTGCTATGATTTGACACTGGTATAACTTAGGATTAAGTGAATTAATAGAAGACTGATATTAGTATATAAGTTAAATCAATACCGTAAGTTCCCAGGTTTCCTGTTCATCGTCCGTGTCCAGCCTCAACTTTAGAGCCTCCAGGGGATAGTTTGGGTTTGGGCGTTCTGTGCTCTTAAGGTACGCTCCGTTTACAGTCAGTGGGTGTTTGCCAAATCCGCATCTTGGTTATAGACTCGGCATGTGTGG
>OX376372.1:86113275-86156194 GCA_947369275.1 Nemotelus nigrinus | reverse complement strand
AATGCCTTTCTTGTCTCCGAATAATGTAACAAGCGGCTTATGGTCTGTACGCAAAACAAAATTTACTCCAATTAAGTATTGGTAAAACTTTTTGCAAGCAAAAATAATAGATAAAGCTTCCTTTTCTATCATGCTGTAGTTCTGTTCGGCATCACTTAATTTTCTCGAAGCGAACGCAATGGGCCTTTCAATACCTTCCATTTTATGTGCTAATATGGCACCAATGCCCTTTTGAGAGGCATCACACGTTACAATAACAGGCAGCTTCGGGTTATAATGTGCAAGCACTACATCTGAAGTGACTTCTTCTTTGATTTGAACAGAAGCAGCTTGACACCCTGGATTCCATACAAGTGTATTGTTTTTCTTCAATAATTCATATAGAAGAGCCATAATCGTAGAGAAATTTCTGATAAATTTCCTATAATAATTGACTAAACCTATAAAAGATCTTAATTGTGTGATATTTTCCGGGACGGGAGCTTTCACTATAGCTTCTACATTGTCATTCAATTTAGCTAAGCCTTCTTTGCTAATTTGATATCCCAAATATTGTACACTATTCTGGAAAAATTTGCACTTCTGTTGCTCAAGCCTGAGACCTGGCTTCAGTTAATCTTTTTAGAGCCAGTTCTAAATTTTGCAAATGCTCCTTTTCGTTTCTACCTGAGACAACAATGTCATCAATAACTACGAATGGTATTCCCTGCAAAACTTTTTCAATTGCTTCCTGAAATATACCTGACGCTGGTTTAATGCCAAATGGCATACGGTTCATACGAAAAACACCTTTGTGCGTGCTTAGGGCACACAATTCGGCTGATACTTCATCTAACTCGAGTTGATTATAAGCTTTCGAAAGATCCAACTTACTGAAATGCTCACCGTTTTGTAATTTACTGAAAATTTCTTCTATTCTCGGAATCGGATATCTATTGTCTGCTAAATACCTATTGATGGTTAATTTATAATCCCCGCAAATTCTTATGGACGCATTTGATTTCGGAATAGGTACAATCGGAGTACCCATTTCGAAGATTGCATTGGTGAGATGACACCTAAACTCTCCATATTTTCTAATTCTTTCTCTACTCCTTCCTTGAAACAAAAGGGTACGACTCTCGGACTGTGAAATACCGGTTTCGGATTCAAATCTGTTAACTCTAAGTGAACTTGCAAATTTTTCAAACACCCTAACTCGTGCTTGAAGAGATTCTAATATCGTTTCAACAAACAATTCAAATTGTTTTCACTACTTACATTATTCACCGCTAAAGTATGTTCTCTTACGTAAACAGGCACACCGAAATCAAAGGTTTTCATAAAACTTCTACCAAGCAAAATCGGCCCGTTTGCATCTACAATTATGAACCGTAAAATTTTTGAACACTTTCTGAAATTAACACTCGTGTGAAAGTATCCGAAAACAACAATTTCATTGCCACCGTATCCCGTTAGGTTTTGTTTTGCCCTACTGAATTTCGCTTTCGCAAAATATTTTCTAAAAACTTTCAGCGGCATAATGCAATGACCACAACCTGAATCCAATTCACCACTAAGTTTGCACCTTATCAATAGACAACGTAATTGTGTACGGGGCATCATCATTACAATTTTTCATATTGTACATGGTTACATTACCGATACAATAATCATTATCTGAGCTTGCATAGCTAGAACTGGACACTTCTAAATTATTTACTTTATTTCTGTGAAGTTTAATGTTCTTACTTGTATTTTGCTTACTATTGCACATAATTTGAATGTGTCCGGTTCTATTACACTTATTGCAAGTAGCAAACTTGAACTTACAATTGTCTGCGGTAGGGTTTTTTTTTCCACATCGGTAGCATGCTTCTCCGCTCTCTCCAACAGCAAGAAACCTCGACTTTGTGCTCCTGTTCCTACTTGATGGATGTGGTTGATTAGCGTTGCCTTTGTACGTATTGCCCATATTGTGTAACTGTTTTCGCTTATTTTTCAATACATTTACCGTTGCTACCTCGTGGAAACTTTCATATTTCTGGGCAATTTCCAATGCTTTCGCCGTTGACAAATTTTCATCCTCTTCACATAGTCTGTCAAAAACTTTGCCTGTGAACTCAGAAATAAATTTGTCTTTAATGATTTCTTCGAGCGTTGGCCCGAATTTGCATGTACTAGCTAATCTTCTTAGCCTCGCATGCCATTCCACAGCAGTTTCTGCTTGGTTCTTCTGAGCCGCGTAGAATGCTTTGCGCTCTTTATATATAATCACAGTCGGCACAAAATACTGCGAAATCTTTTCTATTAGAATTTTCCCACTCCACTACTACTGGACTTTTCGGGAAACACAAATCTTTAATTAATTTATATGTGGTTAAGCCTACACTTTTTAGCAATATAGCCCGTTTTTGATGCTCATCGTTGATTTTTGATGCGTCAAAGAAATGATTAAGGCGTTCATAATAAATTTGCCACTCTTCCGCACTGTGATCAAATTCTTCCATAGCAAAATTGACTGCCATTTCTACACTTTTTGCACTAGAAAAATCGATAGCACTTTCCAGTTTTTGCTTCGTTTCAATTGCCTCTTGGAACATTCTTGAGCAAACTTAAGTACCGAATTTCCTCTTCTGTGTTCTCACCGCATTATCCTCGTCGCCATTTGTGGGGTACCAGTCTAGTTGGATATCTGAATAGAAAGACGGTTTTGTGTAGACTGAAGTCTTTATTATCAAAATCATCTTACTAGCTACGACTACTACTATAACTACTACTACTACAATTAAATTCTGAATTCTCTGTGTATTCACAATAGTTATATTTGTATTCTGTGCACAATAAGATAATCAAACATTACAATATATATATATATATTTAATATATATATATATATTATATAGTATATATATATATATATATATATCATATATATATATATATATATATATATATATATATATATGTATACATATATATATACTATAATATAATATATATATATATATATATAAATATATATATATATATATATATATATATATATATATATACTCATATATATATATATATATATACTATATACTCTATATAACTTATGAGACTCGCGTCGCTTTGCGAAAAATGAAAAATCACCAGAATTACTTTCAACAATAAACTTTATTTCCTCGTCCGGCGATCGTATAATTACAACTCGACTTAATTTTACCTTGTTTGCCTCTTTTATCACTTTGCAAAAACTAAACCTAAGCAAAATTTGGAATTGACCATTTTGTATATTTAATTTCATGAGCTAAGCTATCGCCAAGTTCAATTGGACGCGTAAGTTAATAGGTCATGTTCCACTTGACAACAAATATGCTTATTACGTGAGAAATTATTGTTCGCGACCGGAAATTTGTGCATACGAATATGCTGATATACAATCCCACGGATGGATCGAAGAATTTGTTGTTTCCAGGTAAAAAATCGTATGCAAGCATTAATTGAAATTGCAGGTAAAGGGAGAATGGGTACTGTCATAACTCTTCCCGCCTTAGAATCTGTGTCCCACAGATTAGAATGGTAGTTTGATGTGTTCCGGGTAAGTATGAAAAATATTAGGTTGTGCGATTTGAAACTCATTTTTACGGTAGTCAAACAAATATAGAACGAAGCAAGCCAAACATATTATTAAAATAATAATTATTATGTCGGAAGAGACGGAAACAATATTATTTCGGAAAATATTGTCTAATTTCTGTAGATTCTTCAAATGAAGTTTGTGTAAGTATTTGAGATTAGGTTTAAGACTTTTTTCAGTTAAATTATTACTTAATACAAGAGTTAAAAAATAGAGCTTCCTAGTTTCCAAACTAGTAAACACTGCATCATTAATCTGAATTGTATCATTTTGGATGTTAAAAATCTTGGTTTTGTTCCTATGGAGAAGTCTACCATTAAAGTTTGTTACATAAACTGAGCTATTGTCGATCACTTCAATTAAAGGTTTGTCGTAAAATGCATAGTCACATTTTGCATTGTTTTCCTCTAAAATTTGCGTAAGGCAATCTTCCGAATTGAGTTTCTGAAGCTTTTGCTGTTGGCAAAGTGCTACGTCTCCGATCCTGGGGCAACCTTCTTTTAGAATGCCGTACTTTAATTTCCGGGCCAAGAACAACTCAGAATAACTAATATGGACCATTTTATTATGGTTTATAGTGGGACGGATAAGAACATGATTATATTCGGTTGTCTCCAATGTTGGAATGCAAACGACATAGAGGAGGATTGAATCTTATATTAAGACCTTCGGTTCCGCGAATTCAATGGCTTTTATTTCATTCTTTTATGGAAGAATTTCGGCTTGGGATATAATTGATTTAATCTCCGAGCTATCAAGCAATCACGAATTAACGATTCCTTGTCTGATGATGAAGCTGCGGGAATAAAATGCTTGATCTGTTTACTCGATCACGGACTATTAATCCTAGGTTGCTTAGTACTTGCTCATATTGGTGTAAATCGATGGCGTGGATGATTTTAAAGCTGCCGTTTACAATCTTGCCTATTCCTTGCTTGGTTGTCATGACGAAGCCGTGATATTGGTATGTATCCACTGAAGCATGTGCGCTCCATAAGATCATCCTGAAATAGAGGAGATGTTCTTGAGGTGGGATTTGTGAACTTTTTTACCGGTGTTAGTAGTGACTGTAACTCTGTTATTTTTGGCGATGATTTTCTTCTTATATATATATACATTTATACTTGGCCTTAATTTGCTTGTTAACTTCAAAAACTACATCACCGGGCTTATAATCTTTAGGAACCGACCGTTTGGTATTATGTTTTTTCAGTACTTTTTCTTGATTTCGCAAAATTTCGTATTTAAGGTTTTGGTTCAGCTTTGTTTTAAAATCATGTAGGTTTTGGTAATTAACTCATTTGGACCGTTTAAAAAATATATATAATGGTTTTCTAAAATTCACACAGTATGTTAAAGTCGACGCTCTTTTGCGTGGACCTGTAGCCTAGGTGATCGTATATGTGCTACTCGATGGGTTGTCAATGATAAATGTGTTGCTGGCAATCGATACAATATGCAACCTATTTCACCTCAACGCTGAATGCTTCGGCCGACTACAGTCAACATTTTGCTAGAATTTAGCCAATTCACCACCATAAGGGTCAAATGCTCTTTTGCGTAACCCTGTAGGCCAAATACTCGTACCTGTGCTACTCGATGGAGCTGTCAATGATACTTATATCGCTAGCAGACGCACCTCGTTCACTTCAACACTACATTTTCCTAAAACTTGTATCCACTTCGTTCAGGTCGACACTTCAGCCTATGTGATGAAACCTTTGCTCTCTGTTGCCTGGGTTGCAACGATACTTATATCGTTGTGGAGGTGCAAACCCGATAGCGTGCCCGTGGGTGTAACTTTTACTGGATCTGCATAGATGATCGGGAGAATTAAGCAAGTCAGCATGGGTGTCATTAGAGATGCTTCCCGTTGCTTGCCCTTTTTTTTGGCTTCTCATTGCATTGTTCTCTTTTGGAGTGCCAATCTTGATTGATCCTTACAATGAAATACGTTTCGTTCGGGCTGAATGAGGTAGCTGAAATTCATCTTCTTTTGCCATTGCGTTATCCTTCTCCATTGGTAGGGGAGCCAGTCTGTGGGTCGACGTGTGTAAAATGCCGGAAGATGTTTAAACGTTGGTGACCCGAACATGCCCGTCATCTCCCTCATAGGTTTTAATAATTCGTCCCAGCGGTCATCTCATCACTGGAGTGTTGTACTGGGACATTTGAATTGCTGTGTTTCCATTTCCTGCGATGCTGCAGCTCACTTAAGTGCTCGCTAGTCCACCTACGCCAAAACTAATTTTTGATATGCGTCACTAGCTTCCATCGAGTGAGAAGACCAACTTTAATCGGCTCTGCAGCGGTATTAGTTGAGCTTGTAAGCAGCTTTCTGATCAGGAAGTGATCCGGGGTTAATGCTGCAATATCGTTAGGAATTGCTGATATTGGTGTCATTGGCCTGGAGTTTAAGATTGCTTCAATTTCTACTTTCAGCGTCTGCAATTTTTCATGAGTCAGCTAAGCTGTGGCAGCAGCCTCCCACAATCCTCCAAAGTGTGGGGCACGAGGAGGTATAAAATGAAAATCTATGCGCTGAGAGGCACAAATCGTGGTAATTATCTTTTTGGACTTGCTGGAATACATGGCACCTTTGATTTCGTGTAATGTTGTAAGCTCCCAAAAATCAGCGGCGTTGTCGCAATATAAATTTTTGCAGTGCCCGCACCTTCCTAGGAAACGCTTTAAGGATCCGATAAAAGATTCCACGGTCAAATCGCCTACTAATTCCAAATGAGCGGCCTTAGTGGCAAAACAACAAAATATTGCTTTGTATCCCTTCTGGGGGTAACTGCCCCTGCCACGATAATGAGTCACCTGCGTTAATGAATAGCCGTGCAGGCTGCACTCGTGACGATGGTAGGCTCCCCATTAACTGAGAGAAAATTTTTGGCTTTGCCCTGTTACATCGCATACATCGCTATACAATAGATCTTGCTAGCGTTTTACCTTTGATTGGCGAGAACCGTTGTCTTGTAGTTGCCAGAAGCGCTTGGGGTCTTTAATGCAGTCTTTAGTGGTTGAAGTCTGTCATCAGTATTTTGGTTAATTGGTGCTTATAGGGCAACAAGATGGGATGTTTCGCATCAGAATGTATGGTGGACGCTTCTTATCTGCCGCCAACACGTAAAAAACAACGATAACCTAGAAATGGAGTGGCAGTGGACTTTGCTCATTAATCTCCTAACAATTGCTCAAGTTTCGAATTTTGTCACTAAATTCTTCAGATTGCATGGTCTTGACAATGAAAAACAGCGCCTAGTCCAACTCCTTGCTGGCTGAAACTTCGGTTCGATTTTCGATTGCGCCCATCGATCGTAGCCAATTGACGAACCTTATCACATATGCAGTCACGCGCTGGAGCTTTCTGAAGAAATTTCCATGCTGGATTTTATTCACGAAATGTGTTGGTTTCTCATTGGAATGGATCATGGCTAATGCTGACCTTTTCTTTTCCGTATTACACGCCGATGCCTTCACAATCTCCGGTGGCCATATCGATTCCCTCCCATGTAGTCCGTAAAACCAGGAATGGCAATTGGCCAATCTTGAAAGTGCGATGTCATGAGAAAGAATGTCCGCATGATTTTCGCTTGGTTTAAGGTGCCGCCACGGTTGCGAAATGGAAAACGATTGAACTGCCGAGATTCTGTTTGCTACAAACGTATGACATGTGGCAGAAGTGGAATTTATAAACTCGAAAACAGCTTCGGAGTCAATCCAAAAGAAGGTAGCAATTTCCTTCATCTGCATGTCCTTCTTTGCTCTATGAGCAAATTCAACGCCCAATTTGGCAGCGCAAAGCTCCAATCGTGAAGTTGTAGTTTTCTTAAGAGGTGCGACCCTTGCTTTGGCGGTTAACAGACGCACAATGATTCTTCCATCCATGGTGATGGATCGGACATATATAGCAGCACCATATGCCTTCTTGCAGGTGTCTGTAAAAACGTGATGTTGGAATCGACTCGGTGTCTCATTCGCCAGAACATGCCGTAGAAACTGCATAGAACTAAGTCCATCTAGTGTACATTTATTGCGAGAGAGCAGCATCGCAGTCCAATGTTAGTTTTCACAGCTGCTGCAGGAAAATTTTAGCAAGAACAACCACTAGCCCCATAAGGCCAAGGGGATCAGACATTTCTGCAATGTCGGAGGCAACAGTCCATTTTGTTCTTCTTTTGTGCTCCGGTTGCCAGCTAATCCTAACTCGTAAATTGTCTGGCTTTGGTAGCCATGTTAGACCCAATGTCTTGATATGGTCTTCAGATTCATTATTAAAATTCAATTGAACTTTCTTGTCCTCGTGCGGTATGCCTCTTAGCAAACGCTGACAATTGGCGTACCCTTTGCTGAGCTTAAATCCAGCACCTTGAAGCAGTTTAGTCGATTCTTCCTGCATTCGCGAAGCCGTCATGAGGCTATTTGAACCCGTCATGACATCGACAACAAAGAAATCCCGTTGCAGGATTTCAGTTCCTAGCGGGTATCGTGCTGCTTCCTCCTTTGCCAGTTTATGTAGGCATTTGGTCATCAAATATGAGACAGCTATCGTACCGAAGGTTACTGTTTTAAGCTGGTAACAGCGCCTGGGCTGACTTGGCTCCTGTCTCCAGAAAATTATATGGTATCTTCGGTCATCGGGGTGCAATATTACCTGGCGGTACATCTTTTTGATGTCCATAGTAAATACAAATCGTGGTAGCCAAAAACGGAGAAGGATAGTTACGAGGTCATCTTGGAGAGTTGGCCTTGCGTGCAATATATCATTTAATGAAACATTTGACGCAGTCTTGCACGACACATCGATAACCACCGTAAGCTTTGTGGTGCTGCTATCTGTCTTGATAATGCAGCGTGTTACGGGGAAACATACACTACCCGAAAACGTGTCAACATACGAACGTCCTGCCGGTATTAATCAAGGGTAGCAGAATAAAAAAAAAAGTAGCAACCTTTCCCCGTGAGAAAGGCTGCCCCAATATATTTCGCGGAGCCACCACTCAATCTAGTAGGGCACGAATGTAACCACCACTCATGGGATGATAGTGCATTGTCACACCCGGTTTGTGTAATATACTTATCGGGTGCCGACGAGGTAGCATATGCAACTAGGCGATTAAGTTTGTTTCTAAGGTTAATATCACGCTAGTCCGTAAGGAACAAGACGACAAAGGGGCACATACGTCCACATGTCAATCGGCGAACTTGTGTACACCCGCTGCTCCAAAGTACCGCGCAGCCTCACTCCGCCTCATCGCGTTAAATCAATAATGATGGCGACGTTCACGTCGGAGGAATTCATTTATTAAAAGCACTCGGGAATATGTAAATGGAAAAGGTGCACCTACTTCGCTTTCTATACACTTTGACCTGGTTCGTGCACTGACTGCTGGTGAGTGTCTCGGGTGGCAAATGTGGGCATAACATTGAACGCACTCTCATGGCGCATGCAAGGGAAATTCAGCTGACATGCCGGCAAAAGGGAAATAACTGGAATTGAGAAAAAGTACCGGTGGTCAGAGGCTGGATGAGAAAGCAATTCTGGCGGTAGCTTTCTTTTTGAATCGAACCAGCAACGTGTGCGGACGAAGGCTCTTAAAAATTACAAAATCACAGGTGCGTGAGCGAAATTCTATTCTCGACTTTTCTGGCGTTTGGCTTTTTGAATCGAACCAGTAACGTGTGCGGACGAAGGCTCTTTAAAATTACAATATCACAGGTGCGTGATCGAACTTCTTTTCTCGACTTTTCTGGCGCTTGGCTTTTTGAATCGAACCAGCAACGTGTGCGGAGAAGGCTCTTTAAAATTACAATATCACAGGTGCGTGAGCGAAATTCTATTCTCGACTTTTCTGGCGCTAGGCTTTTTGAATCGAACCAGCAACGTGTGCGGACGAAGGCTCTTAAAAATTATAAAATCACAGGTGCGTGAGCGAAATTCTACTCTCGACTTTTCTGGCGCTTGGCTTTTTGAATCGAACCAGCAACGTGTGTGGACGAAGGCTCTTAAAAATTACAAAATCACAGGTGCGTGAGCGAAATTCTATTCTCGACTTTTCTGGCGCTTGGCTTTTTGAATCGAACCAGCAACGTGTGCGGACGAAGGCTCTTTAAAATTACAATATCACAGGTGCGTGAGCGAAATTCTATTCTCGACTTTTCTGGCGCTTGGCTTTTTGAATCGAACCAGCAACGTGTGCGGACGAAGGCTCTTAAAAATTACAAAATCACAGGTGCGTGAGCGAAATTCTACTCTCGACTTTTCTGGCGCTTGGCTTTTTGAATCGAACCAGCAACGTGTGTGGACGAAGGCTCTTAAAAATTACAAAATCACAGGTGCGTGAGCGAAATTCTATTCTCGACTTTTCTGGCGCTAGGCTTTTTGAATCGAACCAGCAACGTGTGCGGACGAAGGCTCTTAAAAATTATAAAATCACAGGTGCGTGAGCGAAATTCTACTCTCGACTTTTCTGGCGCTTGGCTTTTTGAATCGAACCAGCAACGTGTGTGGACGAAGGCTCTTAAAAATTACAAAATCACAGGTGCGTGAGCGAAATTCTATTCTCGACTTTTCTGGCGCTTGGCTTTTTGAATCGAACCAGCAACGTGTGCGGACGAAGGCTCTTTAAAATTACAATATCACAGGTGCGTGAGCGAAATTCTATTCTCGACTTTTCTGGCGCTTGGCTTTTTGAATCGAACCAGCAACGTGTGCGGACGAAGGCTCTTAAAAATTATAAAATCACAGGTGCGAGAGCGAAATTCAACTCTCGACTTTTCTGGCGCTTGGCTTTTTGAATCGAACCAGCAACGTGTGCGGCCGAAGGCTCTAAAAAATTACAAAATCACAGGTGCGTGAGCGAAATTCTATTCTCGACTTTTCTGGCACTTGGCTTTTTGAATCGAACCAGCAACGTGTGCGGACGAAGGCTCTTTAAAATTACAATATCACAGGTGCGTGATCGAACTTCTTTTCTCGGTTTTTTCTGGAGCTTGGCTTTTTGAATCGAACCAGCAACGTGTGCGGAGGAAGGCTCTTTAAAATTACAATATCACAGGTGCGTGAGCGAAATTCTATTCTCGACTTTTCTGGCGCTTGGCTTTTTGAATCGAACCAGCAACGTGTGCGGACGAAGCCTCTTAAAAATTATAAAATCACAGGTGCGTGAGCGAAATTCTACTCTCGACTTTTCTGGCGCTTGGCTTTTTGAATCGAACCAGCAACGTGTGTGGACGAAGGCTCTTAAAAATTACAAAATCACAGGTGCGTGAGCGAAATTCTATTCTCGACTTTTCTGGCGCTTGGCTTTTTGAATCGAACCAGCAACGTGTGCGGACGAAGGCTCTTTAAAATTACAATATCACAGGTGCGTGATCGAACTTCTTTTCTCGACTTTTCTGGCGCTTGGCTTTTTGAATCGAACCAGCAACGTGTGCGGACGAAGGCTCTTTAAAATAACAATATCACAGGTGCGTGAGCGAAATTCTATTCTCGACTTTTCTGGCGCTTGGCTTTTTGAATCGAACCAGCAACGTGTGCGGACGAAGGCTCTTAAAAATTATAAAATCACAGGTGCGTGAGCGAAATTCTACTCTCGACTTTTCTGGCGCTTGGTTTTTTGAATCGAACCAGCAACGTGTGCGGCCGAAGGCTCTAAAAAATTACAAAATCACAGGTGCGTGATCGAACTTCTTTTCTCGACTTTTCTGGCGCTTGGCTTTTTGCATCGAACCAGCAGCGTGTGCGGACGAAGGCTCTTAAAATTACAATATCACAGCGTGTGCGGACGAAGGCTCTTAAAATTACAATATCACAGCGTGTGCGGACGAAGGCTCTTAAAATTACAATATCACAGCGTGGGCGGACGAAGACTCTTAAAATTACAATATCACAGGTGCGTGATCGAACTTCTTTTCTCGACTTTTCTGGTGCTTTTGTCAAAAGAAAAGGTTTGTCAAAAGAACAGGTTAGTGAAATTAGTTTAACTTTTTATATGAATTCGGTTCGAATGATCAATGTTCATCAACATTGGTACATAAGTGAAAGGTTAGCTGCTAGAATTTAGTGAATTGTAACATTTAATTGTACAGATTGAGTGGTGGAATCCAGAGTGGTATTACCCAACATTAGGGTTATTATGTTGATCTAGCTTTTGTGACTTGAGAGAAATGGGATATTGAAATGAATAAAAAAATTTTAAAAGTAAATTTAATTACGAATAGTTCAGAGTGAGTCAGAGTGAAAAATAAGTGAATCGAGCTTCTGAAACGAATACGGGGAATTAACAACGGTAATTGAAGGTAGAAAGATCCGCGATCGGGAGTCTGAGTTAAAACGTTCGGAAGTAGGGTATTGTAGTTATTGGCCAAGGGCCGCGCGTATTCCGACCAGTGATCTGGGACGAAGATCCGAGCTTGAGCTCGATTCGAGTCAAGCCTACCGTGGCAGGTTCTGAATTTGACTGAGGCTGCCATACAATTGGTCGAGGCCGGTTTAGCAGAGCTTAGGGGCGAGTTTTTAACTAAGGCAGGGCCCCACTGACATCGGAGAGCCGAACCTCACTCCACGGCTCGAGGTCCCCCACTGGGTGAGTGAGTGGCGCCCACGCCCAATCTCCATTGAGCGAACCCGGGACCCAAGTGGACCTATCCGAAGTCGGAGCCCCCCGAAGAGGTCGGGTGGGTAACAAATTGGCGCCCAACGTGGGGCCCTAACGGGAAATATAACGGTGATCGAATCACGTTGTTTCGATAACTTTGGTCAACACCAAGTTTCTGTTAACACGATTTGAAGTGAAAGTGCCTGTGACAGTGCCGGTGAAAAGTGATCAAACTCTGAGGGACTGACCAATAGACAAGGACGGAATTGTAGTGACTAGAGAGTACCAGGAAGGAGTTGCAAGTTGCGGACCAAGAGGACTCTGGGTCATAATAGGAAGATAGCGAGCCGCACAGAAGCCTCAAACAATTTCCTCATTATTTCTTGAATTGTTATATTACTTAATATACTTAAATAAACTTAAAAGAATTAGTGCCTTTCAATTTAGTTTACAATCTTTCTTTAAGCGTGAAACAAACTTCCTTAGATATCACGGGAGGGAAAACCTAATATAAATCATGGCCCCTACATCGAGAATACTAATCGACCGGTTGAGCAAAGACGAGCTGACCTACGAGCTGGAGATCCGGGGTCAACCTGTCGGTACCGTGGAAACAATGAGGAAGACCCTACGGGTGGCTTTGAGAGCGGAGGCATCGATGGATGTTTCCCTGGTGTCAGTGCGGGATTACCCCTATACCCTAGACGAAGATATCACTGCAGTGAAGGAGAAACTGGACGAGATCCGAGCACTGACCGCGATTTTTTCAGGAAATACACAGGCGTCAGAATTTTTGAAAATCAAGTCAAAAATTGAATTTGGGGTGAGACGATTGAAGAACGCCCAGTACGAAGGAGGAGAGATGAACGATGAGGCCCAAAAAATCAGGGCTCAACTGATAATGGCAATGGGGGAGCTTCTGGTCAAAGCAGAGGGAGAGGACGGATGCGGAGACTCAGAAGGAGCGTTAAATGATGGTCATGTGAGCAACCGGGCAGCAGCACTTGGCGGAGGTGTTGCCGCTGAGCTAGAGGCAGCTATAGCTAACGAACCCATACCAGGGGTGGCCGACCCGGGTACTCCTCTTTTCTCTACACTTAGGACTTCTCCTGTGGTCACTAAGGGCCAAGACGTCTCCAAATGGGGACTACGTTACAGTGGTGACTCTGGGTCTTTGAGTGCATTCCTCGAGCGGGTGGAAGAGCTCCGGGAGGCGAGAGGAGTCTCCTCTCGGCTACTTTTTCAATCGGCGGTGGAAATGTTTGAGGGGAAGGCGTTCGTCTGGTTCCGTGCGAATCGTTCCAGGGTGAGTTCATGGCAGGAACGAGTACAGGAGATGCGGGCGGAATTCCTGCCGCCCGACTATGACGATCGCTTGCTCGCTGAGATTGTAAGACGCACTCAGGGCCCAGAGGAATCAATGGGAGTGTACGTGTCGGTTATGGAGGGATTATTCCGACGACGTGCTATACCCTGTTCAGAAGAGGAAAAGCTGAGGATCCTCCGGCGAAACATCGCCCCGTTCTACCAGACACAGCTAGCTTTAACCCCTGTCTGGACGGTGGCTGATTTGGTTCGTGTGGGACGGACCTTAGAAGCTACCCGCGTAACGGTGGAGGCATATTTACCACCCCCTACTCGAAGGACCCAGCGGCTGTTAGAGCCGGACCTGGCGTACGTAGAGGGTCCAGAAAGAGGTAGTTTAGCGTCAAGGCAGGTGAATGTTAGCCACTGCTGGAATTGTCGGCGTAGTGGTCATTTCTCCCGGAACTGCCCTGAACCACTCAGGTGTTTCGGTTGTAGTCGCATAGGCGCTCGGAAAGCTACCTGTTCGAACTGTCGAGGTGACTCAAACCGTAATAGCAGGGGGCAGATGGTGAGGAGTCATAACGAGAGGCCTGAACAAGGAGTCACTGGCAACCGAGGGTTACAACAACAATCTGCGGGAAACGGGGCGCGTGTTCAGTAGGCGGCCGTCTGAACACTTTGAACCAGACGGGAAGGGCCGCACATTTGACTTACTTATTAGACAAGAAGCAAGGGGACAATAGACCGCACCTAACGGTGGATATTCTGGGACACAGATTCCAAGGACTCTTAGATTCCGGCGCATCTTGCACAGTAGTGGGAGCAGAAGGTTGGCGGATCTTGGAGAACCTGGGAGTAGAGCTTTTGGAGACTGACCAGCGGACTATACGCATGGCCAATGACCAAGGTTGTCCAGTCACGGGGACGGCGGTTATCCCATTCAGATTGAAGGGAAAGTTGGAGTGGCTGCGGGTTTTGGTAGTTACCTCCCTACCTCAGTCTCTAATTTTGGGCGTGGACTTTTCTAAAAGATGCGGGCTGGTGGTCCGATTGAGTAAAGATAGTTGGGTTTTCGTATGCGCAATGCAACAGGTGGAAGGAGAACAGCTTAAGGCACTGGATCGACTGACTATTGCCGAAAAAGACATACTACATAAACTACTGACAGAGGAATTTAGTCTAATGGGGGCAGGGATCGGCTGCACAACACGGGTAGAACATGTCATAAAGACCGACTCTCCACCGATAAAACAACGCTACTATCCCGTCTCCCCAGCGGTTCAGAAGCACATCGACGCCGAGCTGAATGACATGTTGGCACAGGGAATAGTAGAAGCCTCAGTAAGCACTTGGGCCTCACCTGGTGAAGAAGAGGGACGGCACCTATCGGTTTTGTGTTGATTACCGAAAGCTTAATCGAGTTACGGAACATGACGCCTACCCTATCCCCTATGTATCAGCCACGCTGGATAAGCTGAGAGAGGCCAAGTTTTTGTCGTCTCTCGACATCAAGTCTGCCTATTGGCAAGTCCCCATGGCTGAACAATCGAAGAAGTTTACGGCCTTTACCGTACCACATCGGGGACTTTACCAATTCCAACGAATGCCTTTTGGGTTGCAAAATGCGCCTGCAACATGGCAGCGATTGATCGACCAAGTTCTAGGCCCCGATCTAGAGCCTTACGTCTTTACGTATTTGGACGATATAATTATGGTGACCCAGACCTTTTCCAAGCATATGGAAATTCTGCGGGAAGTTTTTGAGCGTCTGAGTAAGGCTGGGTTGAGGGTTTCTCGCGAAAAATGTGAATTCTGTCGTCCACAATTAAAATACTTGGGCTATGTGGTGGACGAAAAAGGTTTGAATGTGTACCCCGATAAAGTCAAGTGCGTGATGGAAATCCCTTCTCCTACCACCGTGAAAGGAGTAAGGCAGTTTTTAGGGATGTTATCCTGGTATCGGCGCTTCATGCCAGATTTTGCCACACTTACATCGCCACTTACCAACCTTTTGAAGAAGAATCAAAAATACGTGTGGACACAAGAATGCGAGAATGCCTTTGCACAAGCAAAGATGAAATTAGCTACCGCACCGATCCTTACGTGTCCGGATTACCACCTGCCCTTTTACATTCAGACCGATGCTTCGGAACATGGGTTTGGAGCTGTGCTTACTCAACAACACTCTGAGGGGGAGAAGGTCATTTGCTACCTTAGTCGTTCATTGACAAAGGCGGAGCGGAAATACTCCACGACCGAGAAGGAGTGTCTCGCAGTACTGTGGGCGATCGAGAAACTAAGGCCGTATGTGGAGGGGACGAAAGTTTCAGTGATCACGGACCATTACTCGTTGGTGTGGTTACATAACCTAAAAGACCCCACGGGACGTTTGGCTAGGTGGGCAGTCCCGCTTCAACAATATAATTTCGAGATCGTTCACAGGAAGGGTAAGGAACACTTGGTACCCGACGCGTTATCCCGAATGCTACCCCGTGTAGAGATCGCAGCGATTGAGCCGTTAGGAGATAAATGGAATGAGGCTATGAAAAAAAAGTGGAATGTGCACCTGAGCGCTACGCGGATTGGCGGGTGATGGATACCGCTTTGTGGAAGCATTCGCCTGGGCGATACCCGGAACTGGAGGGATCAGCAGCTTGGAAAAGAGTGGTGCCGAAAGCGGAAAGGAAGGAAGTGATGTACCGTTGCCATGACGACCCGAAGGCAGGACACATGGGAGTCTCTCGCACTTTAGGACGAGTCACAGAGAGTTATTACTGGCCAAAGATGGCAGCTGATGTGAGTAATCATGTCAAGAAATGTAAAATTTGCCAGGCTAATAAGGCTGAAAGAAGGGCTCCAGGGGGGTTGATGGTCTCCCGGAGTGGAGAGCCCCAGCAACCCTGGGATATGGTATGCGTGGATTTAGTGGGACCCCTGCCAAGATCTAGTCGTGGACACACTTTCATCCTGACTGTTCTGGACAATGTCTCGAAATTCACCTTACTATTCCCGTTACGCCAAGCGACGGCCTCTGCGGTTACTCGCGTACTCGAGGATCAGGTGTTCCTGCTGTTCGGAGCACCAAAATGGTTAGTATGTGATAATGGCGTCCAGTTTAGGAGCAAGCTACTTCAACGCATGACCGCATCGTATGGAGTGGAAATAAAATTCACGGCCCTATACCACCCCCAAGCTAATCCGGCCGAACGTCGAAACCAAGACATCAAGCGGATGTTGCGGTCCTATGTCGCTGACAATCACCGAGACTGGGACCGAAATCTGGCGAAGATTGCGTGCGCATTGCGCACGTATAGGCACGAAGTGACGCAGGTTACCCCGTACTTCCTTAATTTCGGCAGAGAGATGCTGACACTCCACGAGAAGGGGCCTCGGCCCACCGACGGAGGGGAGGACCTGAGACCGGAATTGAGAGCGTTGAAGCTACGTGAAATCCAGGAGGACGTCGTGCAGCGTATGAGGCGTGCAACCCAGCTGAGTGCGAGAAGATATAATCTCCGTAGACGTGAGGTGACCTTTGAGGAAGGTGACCCGGTCTGGCGGAAAAACTTCTCTCTTTCCGACGCGGCCAAGTTTTATTCGTCTAAACTAGCGCCCCAATACCTCGGACCTTTTTGGGTGGATAAACGCGTTTCAGGGTGGACTTATCGCTTGAGGAACGAAATGGGAAAAGACGCGGGAACATGGCACGTCAAAGATCTAAAGAAATATGTCGAATAAACGATTCCGGGGTAGGACTGCTTAAAATCTCAGACTTAAGATATAAACTTAACATATAAGCCTTAAGAGTCACACTTACACATCGAAGACGGAGAATTTAAACTTACTTTTACCAGCTCGAAAAGGAGGAAGAGATGCTAAGCTAAAATAGCAGAACGGTATAACCTAAGCCTTATCACTTAAGCCTTAAACTCGATCGTCGAGTCGCCCTTAGCTCCGTTCGACCCGTAGGTTTGTGTTTCGCCGCTTGTTGATTAGGTTCGCTTGGCGCTCGTTACTAGAACATTCTGGTAGAATCCTCGACATCACCAAGAAGCTAAAAATAAACCGTGAAAGTGAGAATGAGTACGTGAATTTGAAAAAAAAATAGGGTAATGAAATGGAGTAACACGGAGAGATAGGTGGGAAGTTAGTAGACTTAGTTAGTTAGTATTCGCTAAGAATAGATAGTAATACCTAGAGATAGTGGGAAATTTAGTAGGGTTAAGGAGTATTGGCTAAGAATAGATATTGGTAACTACAGATTAAGGGAAGTTAGTAGATTTAGATTGGATCAACTCAGATTGGGTAGGAACGCATAGTTGGATGGAATTGGCTAGAATTAGAGTGAAATAGAAATAATTAGATAAACACAAGCAGAAAGAGTTAAACTTGGACAAGAAGGTAAATCATTGTGACATACAAATTAGGCTAGGCGTTTGGCTAGGCGTTTGGCTATTAGTCTCAGAATATGATCAGAATTAGTAATGGAAGAAGGTAAGGAGAGGAAGATTTTCTGTTACAAGGTATGAGGCCAAGGGATATCTAGAATAGTTGTGGCATAGAGAACTCCTCAGAATGGAGCAGGACCTTAGTATTAGTCCGGAATCAAGGGGCACGTTAGTTACGAGTAAGGTTAGTATTAACTCGTTTTCGAATTAATACAAGTAGAGTTGCTATGAGGATTTACGAATTAATAGAGCTAGGATAGGTATTAGAATTTTCAAACACTCAGGAAGTCAGAATTAGAATTTTGCGGATAAATAGAATAAGTGATAGCGTTAGAATTTTAGAGAATGAATAAAGTACAGTCAGTAAGCGAAATCTAAAAAGGAAGGTAGGAAAGCTCGTAGGAAGTTCGGCTTGTGCAAACGTAGAACCTGGATTAAAACTAAAGTGGACTAACAATAGTCCTAATAGGTCAACTTTAGATCAAGAGTAAGAATTAGCTGCGCATAAATCAAACTACAAATAAAATTGAGTCTTGATGTAGGTTTATGGATACGAAAATGGGATTGTATCCAAAAATTGGGACTAGAATTAGGACTAAAATTGGGACTAGAATTGGGACTATAATTAGGACTAAAATTGGGACTAGAATTAGGACTAAAAGTTGGATTAGAACCAGATTTGAGTATTATTTGAACTCGAACCAAATTATCGTTCTGAATTTGAATTTATATTTAGGATTAAGCGCATGAATACCGGGTTGTGCTAAGAATACGGATCGATCTACGATTAGTTTCGAAAAAGACTAGGATTAACCTTCGGGACTGAGCATCAAAGTTAAGCGAACGGGGATTAGATCGGAATTGGAACTAAAGTAACGAAAGTAAAAGTAGTCTCACTAGAAGGAAACCGCAGGCCCATCCTTTTTTTTGGTAAGGGGGGAGCTGTTACGGGGTAACATACACTACCCGAAAACGTGTCAACATACGAACGTCCTGCCGGTATTAATCAGGGGTAGCAGAATAAAAAAAAAGAAGCAACCTTTTCCCGTGAGAAAGGCTGCCCCAATATATTTCGCGGAGCCACCACTCAATCTAGTAGGGCACGAATGTAACCACCACTCATAGGACGATAGTGCATCGTCACACCCGGTTTGTGTAATATACTTACCGGGTGCCGACGAGGTAGCATATGCAACTAGGCGATTAAGTTTGTTTCTAAGGTTAAAATGACGCTAGTCCGTAAGGAACAAGACGACAAAGGGGCACATACGTCCACATGTCAATCGGCGAACTCGTGTACACCCGCTGCTCCGAAGTACTGCGCAGCCTCACTCCGTCTCATCGCGTTAAATCAATAATGATGGCGACGTTCACGTTGGAGGAATTGATTTATTAAAAGCACTCGGGAATATGTAAATGGAAAAGGTGCACCTTCTTCGCTTTCTATACACTTTGACCTGGTTCGTGCACTGACAGCTGGTGAGTGTCTCGGGTGGCAAATGTGGGCATAACATTGAACGCACTCTCGTCGCGCAGGCAAGGGAAATTCAGCTGACATGCCGGAAAAAGGGAAATAACTGGAATTGAGAAAAAGTACCGGTGGTCAGAGGCTGGATGAGAAAGCAATTCTGGCGGTAGCTTTCTTTTTGAATCGAACCAGCAACGTGTGCGGACGAAGGCTCTTAAAAATTACAAAATCACAGGTGCGTGAGCGAAATTCTATTCTCGACTTTTCTCGCACTTGGCTTTTTGAATCGAACCAGCAACGTGTGCGGACGAAGGCTCTTTAAAATTACAATATCACAGGTGCGTGATCGAACTTCTTTTCTCGGTTTTTTCTGGAGCTTGGCTTTTTGAATCGAACCAGCAACGTGTGCGGAGGAAGGCTCTTTAAAATTACAATATCACAGGTGCGTGAGCGAAATTCTATTCTCGACTTTTCTGGCGCTTAGCTTTTTGAATCGAACCAGCAACGTGTGCGGACGAAGGCTCTTAAAAATTATAAAATCACAGGTGCGTGAGCGAAATTCTACTCTCGACTTTTCTGGCGCTTGGCTTTTTGAATCGAACCAGCAACGTGTGTGGACGAAGGCTCTTAAAAATTACAAAATCACAGGTGCGTGAGCGAAATTCTATTCTCGACTTTTCTGGCGCTTGGCTTTTTGAATCGAACCAGCAACGTGTGCGGACGAAGGCTCTTTAAAATTACAATATCACAGGTGCGTGATCGAACTTCTTTTCTCGACTTTTCTGGCGCTTGGCTTTTTGAATCGAACCAGCAACGTGTGCGGACGAAGGCTCTTTAAAATAACAATATCACAGGTGCGTGAGCGAAATTCTATTCTCGACTTTTCTGGCGCTTGGCTTTTTGAATCGAACCAGCAACGTGTGCGGGCGAAGGCTCTTAAAAATTATAAAATCACAGGTGCGTGAGCGAAATTCTACTCTCGACTTTTCTGGCGCTTGGTTTTTTGAATCGAACCAGCAACGTGTGCGGCCGAAGGCTCTAAAAAATTACAAAATCACAGGTGCGTGTTCGAACTTCTTTTCTCGACTTTTCTGGCGCTTGGCTTTTTGCATCGAACCAGCAGCGTGTGCGGACGAAGGCTCTTAAAATTACAATATCACAGCGTGGGCGGACGAAGACTCTTAAAATTACAATATCACAGGTGCGTGATCGAACTTCTTTTCTCGACTTTTCTGGTGCTTTTGTCAAAAGAAAAGGTTTGTCAAAAGAACAGGTTAGTGAAATTAGTTTAACTTTTTATATGAATTCGGTTCGAATGATCAATGTTCATCAACATTGGTACATAAGTGAAAGGTTAGCTGCTAGAATTTAGTTAATTGTAACATTTAATTGTACAGATTCAGTGGTGGAATCCAGATTGAAATGAATAAAAAAATTTTAAAAGTAAATGTAATTGCGAATAGTTCAGAGTGAGTCAGAATGAAAAATAAGTAAATCGAGCTTCTGAAACGAATACGGGGAATTAACAACGGTAATTGAAGGTAGAAAGATCCGCGATCGGGAGTCTGAGTTAAAACGTTCGGAAGTAGGGTATTGTAGTTATTGGCCAAGGGCCGCGCGTATTCCGACCAGTGATCTGGGACGAAGATCCGAGCTTGAGCTCGATTCGAGTCAAGCCTACCGTGGCAGGTTCTGAATTTGACTGAGGCTGCCATACAATTGGTCGAGGCCGGTTTAGCAGAGCTTAGGGGCGAGTTTTTAACTAAGGCAGGGCCCCACTGACATCGGAGAGCCGAACCTCACTCCACGGCTCGAGGTCCCCCACTGGGTGAGTGAGTGGCGCCCACGCCCAATCTCCATTGAGCGAACCCGGGACCCAAGTGGACCTATCCGAAGTCGGAGCCCCCCGAAGAGGTCGGGTGGGTAACAAGCGATGAGGAAGGAAGTAATTCAGTGCTTGAATCGTTTGCTCCTCTACTTCCTCCATGTGACCAAGTTCCATGTATTCCTGCGTAAATATCTTGTATTGCTGCCCGAGCTCGTCATTTTCCATCAATCTTTTTTCTAGCGCATCGAAGCTTTCTTGAACTGACTAGCCTTGTTGGCTCATCAGCAAAGGGTGAACTCACGACAAAATGGCCATCATTGTTTCGTTTTGCGGTCTGACACGCCGATTTCGATTTGGTCATTTTTTGTGAGACAGGTCAGCATCTTCTAGCTTCCAAAACCTTTCTGTGGATTTTGCAAGATTTTGATCTTCACTGAGTACTCCGCATGTAACGGCTGAAGATGGATCATCTGTGATTTTACCGGTTGCTACCCAACCAAGAAGTTTATTTTGTAACACAGGTAAGCCATTTTTTAGCTTGATTGCCCAACAAAAAGCAGTTCGTAAAAATGCTCAGCACTGACGAGCATGTCGATGCGCCCAGTTTCGTTCAACAATGGGTCCGTCAACTTTATATTAGCTGGTATTGGCCATTTGGAAATATCTATTTGGTGAGCCGGCTGTGGAGAGGCAATTTGAGGCAGCACGTATGAGTAAGAGTTTATTCTGGAGCGGAGTTCAAGATTCAATCTGTGCTGTCGATATAGGTTTCGATATAGGTTCCTTTCGATATAGGTCACAAATTGCTGGCGTGTGAATCTCAGTTGTTTCACAACGCGATCGGCCACCAAATTCGTGAGCCTGTTCCACTAGGGCTCGGCATACAAAGGAATCCCCGACTATATTGACAATCGTGACTCTGGCAGTACCCAGAAGCACGTAGCCACCTTTAAGCGGTTTTTCCACTGTGGTTAATGCGAAGGAGCTATCTTCATACTCCTTCGCCATGTCAACCGCCGATATTGTTTCCGGTGCTGACGGTACCACATGCTTATCTGGTTAAGCCATATATTTCATAGCACTCGTCTTCCTAAGGTGCATCAGGCTATTACGCTTCTTGGAGCATTGTTTGCAGCCTCTTAAGGTGCAGTTTCCAGATTTGTGGCCAGTTCAGAAGCAATTGGTGCAATATGTGTGCCTTGGGACTATTTTCAACCTATCTGCTGGTACCATTTGTAGGAAATTCGTATAATGGAACAACGGATGGCCCTTACTGCAAATGGGGCACAATGGTGTCGCTGATATGGCGGCTGTGAGTCTTGATCCGCCGTAATTTGCCGTTGAGCCAGCTGATTTTGCTTTGCTCCCTAACGCTTCTAGTGCCAGAAATCGATTCTGTAGGAAGGCCAAGAAACCTTTTATGTTTTGGATTTCTTTGGTATTGAGAATGGATTGCTCATATAAGGTGTGAGTTATGGAATCTAACCTTTTTGTCAACATATGGAGCAAAAACGGATCCCAGCCGATGGCTGAAATGCCCAGATTTTCCAGGCCCATAAGATACTCTTACGTGCTATCGTGCAAGGTCTTTAGTACCGCGGTAGATGGTTTGTCGTGCGCTCGCGATAGTTCCGCCATCAGTTTACTAACGAGAGCAGCTACAATAAGTCACTGATTGTCGTATCTATCTTCGAGTGTCTTTCAGGCTGACACGTATTTTTTTTTCTTGTGAGTCTTTTGGCCTCTCCTGTCAAGTTCATTTTAAACTACCACATTTTTTGGCAACCCGATAGTGGTTGGTCATGCACCGTCTGGACAAATAAGTCACGGAACTGGCACCACTTTATATATTCACCCTCAAACTTTGGAATGGATATTTAAGGAAGACTCAAATTGGGATTTGCAGCTGCTGGCGCTGTTGGCACGGATGGAGCACTGAAATCGTCTAATTCGGTGGACAGATACACCAACCACTCTTCTATTGCAGTTTGGAGAGCAACGTGCGCCTTTAAGTGATATCCGTTGGCAACTGAATCATCGCTGAGTTCGTGAATTTCCTGGTGATATTCTTGTAGCTGAGCCCAATGCTGCTTTATGGAGTTGAGTTCATATCGTTCACCAAACGATACCAGTGCCTATGACTTCATAGAAAGCCTAGAGATTTTTTTGCAAAGTAACGAAAATGTTCAGTAACATGTACTAGCTGGTGACATTAGTATCGACATATTAGAAAATAGTATAGAGTCAGTAGGACATAAAGACTTGAACGTCTTGCATAAATACGGCTTTGTCGGCTACTTTTACAGATGCACTCGTAAAAGTGTACCAAGAGTATCATGTGTTGACCATATCTTTCTCAAACGTCAAAAGCAATGTGTTTTCAATCAGCGACCTACCATACATCAATAACAATACAATAACAGATCACTTTATTACTCTTGGCTGTATGAATTTCTTTGATGACAAAGTCAAAGCTTAAAGAATCCAGAATTATCCACATGCAATACACTTAATTTGGATAATTTTAGGCTATAAAAAGGGAAACGTGGAATCATGTACTAAATAAAGTAGATGCCACCAAATCGTTTTCAATTTTCTATGATAAAATTTGAAATTACTACAACACTTGCCTTATATCAGAATCTTGAATTTGCAATAAGTTTCGAAAGCTAAAACGTTGGGTGACGAAAGATCTAATCATTTCAATTAGAAGTCGAGACAAAATCGCTCGTAGCCTCAGAAAGCAGCCTTTCAATTTAGATCTTAAGGAGTATTACAAAAAGTATAGCAATATTTTAGTGGCATTAATTAGGTGTGCGAAAGATACTTATTATAAGAAATAATTAGAAAAATATGGGCGGAGCATGAAAAAATTATGGGAGATTGTAAATGATGCAACCAACTCAAAAACTAGTAAGAAAATGTTTGCAAATTGTGTTCAATCTATGGAGGGTCGTGTAATTTCAAGCAACGATAAACAAGAAATTGCAGAGGAATTCAATAGATACTTTGTGAAATTCAAAGGGATGTCAGTTTGATTCAATGTAGCATTTTAGGGACAGCTGGCACAGTATTTGGTTCCCTTTTCATGCAACTTGTGTCTGAGTCAGAAGTAGTACTGCTTATTCTTAGCACTAAAGCAGAGGTAGCTCCAGGTTTCGATGGAATCAGTCCAGACTGTTTAAGAAAAACTGCTTTCTTTATAGCTCGCCCATTGTCCCATATTCTAAATCTTTGTTTTATCCAAGGTTATTTTCTGAGTCAAACAAAAAAAACGGTAGTGATACCTTTGCGTAAGGGCAGTGACAAGTATATATCTCTTCTTTCGAGTATTTCAAAAATCATTGCAAAGGCTATTAAGAAAAGACTTGTGGCGCACTTAGAAAAACATAATATTATTTCAGAATACCAATATGGTTTATCTTAGTGCAGAAGATGCAATTGTTTATGTAACGACAAAAATTGCAGGAAAACTGGATCAAAGATTAAAATGTTTGAGCGTGTTTTTAGATTTTAGAAAAGCTTTCGATACGGTTGACCATGATCTGTTCTTCAATAAAATGCATAAAATTGGAATAAGGGGTATAGTTCTAAAACATTTTAAACGTTATTTAAAAGATAGAGTTCAATCTGTAATTTTAAATGATCATATGAGCTCTGCATCGACCGTTAATATAGGTGTGCCCCAGGGAAAAGTGTTAGGTTCAATACTGTTTTTAATACATATTAATGATTTATTCAACTTGCAAGTAACTAATTGTTCGTTACAAGCTTACGCAGATGATACAGTGCACTCTTTTGGGGAGCAAGCTGGGAGACGGTTTTTGATGAGGCAAATAAAAACTTGAGAAACATTTCAAAGTGGATAATCACAAACCTTATAAGTATGAGTATTGATAAATATGTTGCGTTATCTTTTTCACTCAATTTATCTGGTGCTCCTCAGGAGTCATTTAAAGTAATATTTCATGTGAGCTCGTGTACTTGCTTAGCAAACTGCCCATGTCCTTCTTTAGCAGTAAAAGGCAGTATAAAATATCTGGGGGTGATAATAGATCGCCATTTGCGTAACAACGAACACATCTCTTAACTCTCTAGTCATTTGAGAAGAATTTTGTTCAAATTTACGCAATAAAAAATTATGTTCACAGAAGACAGACTAAGGACAATTTTCCTGGCCCTAGCGCAGTCCGTTATATAGTATGATTTCGTAAGTTGGGGCGGAACTGCCCATAGCAGCTTAATTCCTCTTGGGCATTTACACAAAAAGTTATAAAAATTTGTCTGAAAAACTAATTTGTTGCCCAACAGCAAACCTTTTTGATGATGTCAATAAATTTTCTATTTGAAATCAAAACAAATTTAAGGTTCTAAAGTTTTTCTTTATGCACCTCGCTCATTTTCTATTCAAAACAGAAGCAGAACATTATACACGAAGAATAGTTGAATACACGAAGAATAGTGTGACCCGGGAGCAAAAATTTAGGACAACTTTAGCCGCTAATCATGCATTCTATAATGCTTCACGATTATTTAATAGCTTACCAATAGAAATTTTTCACAAATTAATTTGAAAAGTTTTAAAAATGCAGTAAAGGAATATCTTTTGTTGAACGATGTAGCATAAATAGATAAATAGTGAAGCAATTTTTTTTTCTCTTTGAATACTTGTAGGTTATTTCACATTATAACGTCCACACAAACTAAACTATTAAATCATCCCACCTCACATCTCAAGCTTTGCTCTTTGTGGAGTGGCCAACAAAATAATAAACACATATAAAGTAAGAACTACATATATACATGTTGTGGAACTGAGTAAAATGGAATTAAGGAAATTTAAGTGATTGTTTATATGAGTTAAAGTTGGCAATAAATTTCAATTTGAATTTCATAAAACTGCCTTGGATATTCCTTATGATCCAAACGGGCAAAAACCCTGCCCAGAGAATCAGACAAGGCCTTGCGACTCCTTACTAGTCTGGTCACGTCATTCAAAGATGACGCGCCCTTCAATGTTGCTGGTAATGGTGCCAATCTAGCCTTGGGTTCAGGATTGCTCGTGGTGCCCCAGTCATCTGAAGGCCGCGCCGATTGATCAAGCGAGTGAATTTGTTCCTGAAAGTGCTGGCGAAAGTTTCTGACGTTCTGCTTTGTCGTATCATACAGGCCACTTGTGAAGTACTCGTGGCGGGTTGGTACGTTCTTCAAGTTCCGGATAGCTTTGTTGGTTTCTTTGAACGGTTGCCAGGCTGCTTCCAGTCGTTGCAGCGGCTCTTCGAAATATTCCACCCTAGTTTTCCGGCCCACGCAGTCTTTTTTATAATTTGCGACGATTTGGTCTATTTGGGCGGACCGATTCTGCTGCTGTTCAACCAAGCGCTCCATGATGTGTGTGCAGCTCGATGATGTCGGTGCGATTTGCTGGCTTGCTTTTGAGCCTTCCAAATCACGTCAGGGTCACCAATGTTAAGGTCGACGCTCTTTAGCATGTATCTGAAGCCCAGGTAATTGTATCTGTGCTACTCGATGGGTTGCCAACGATAGATGTATTGCTAGCCGACTACAGTCAACATTAGCTAGCCGACTACAGTCAACGCAAGCCATCCAACTACAGTCAACACTTCACCTTTTTGCGGAACCCTGTAGCCTAAGTACTCGTACCTGTGCTACTCGATGGAGCTGCTAATGATACTTATATCACTAGCAGACGCACCTGGTTCACTTCAACACTACGCTTCCCTAAAACTTGTATCCACTTCGTTCAGGTCGACGCTTCTTGCTCTGACCTGTAGCTTTGGTGCTGAAACCTTTGCTCTCTGCTGCTGGGTCGCAACGATACTTATATCGTAACAACGCTGCGAAATGAAAATTATCTTTATTTTATTTTCATGAATATCACCTTCCATCTTGAGATCTCTAGCACGAATGTCTAGAATTACAAAAGATAGCATCAGAACGAAGCATTGCTTTGTTTTTGCAAGGTGTCACATCACCACGACCAGAGTTGTTAATCTCTACGCGCGCGTTGGAGATAAGAGCCGCAACAATGTTGCATGGATTATCAGATAGGTACATGAGCCGCGACATTTTATACGATATCAAAACTCTGAGGTTAGCGTCTAGCGGGTAATGTGATGCCTTGCTTACATTTGGATATTACGATACAAACTAAAATATTGCTCTAATTTTGCATATTAATTGCTGATATTTGAATATGGAAAACTATAATATTGCTGTGAATTATGTTGAGATGAATATTGAAAACTACAATGCTGTAAAGCTGAATTGGTGATACTTGAATATGGAAAACTGTTTAAATTGCTGATACTTGAATATGGAAAACTACAATGTTGCTGTGAATTTTGTTGTGATGAATACTGAAAACTGCAATGTTGTTGAACACAGTACTTGAACCTTCCTTTAGGCCATATTTATAAAAATTTGGTTGATAAATTAGAAAAGAGCTGCCAGCTATGAACATTTTGTCACCTAAATCTTGTAATTTTGCTCAGGAGAATTAACCTTTTTTCCCTTTTACTTCCGATCCAGTTATGGAATCAAAACGAAACTTATGTAGCAAATGGACCACTTTATAAGCCAGTTTTTGTAAAAATTTCGTAGAATAGTATCAAAGGGCTGCCAGTTATGGTAATTTTTGTAATTTTTGGGCATTTTTTACGATGTTGTCATTAAATTTTCAAATTGGAATGATCCTGCAATCACAATCAGCAACAAATATTACGGTTTCGAAAATTTGGTAAGTTTTGAGGGTCGTAGCCCTAAAATTCTTTTCACCCCTTTAACTTCCAGCACAGTCACCCAATCGAAACAAAATTCACATAGGTGATTTAACTTAACGTGGAGCGATTTGATATATTGTGCTAACACAGGATTGCCCGCATAAGACATTTTCGTATCTATGGCACCAAAAGATGCTTTCATTTTGTATTCATAGGCAAAGAATTTACAATAAAATAAGCCACCAAAGTTTAAGTTTTCAGTGTTTTGGAAATTTTTTGGATGGTAGTTTCAGACACAGTTTAATTGGTGAAATTTTTGATGATATCATCGTATGAAAACGAAATTCAAAGGATAGGTTGATGTAAGCACTAGCTAGTTATGTATATGACACCTACACAATTGTATTGCATTAGAAATGCAACAAGCTAGTTATGTATATTACACCTACACATTTGTATTGTATTAGAAATGCAACAAGCTACAATTCACTGTTATAAACACTCAACACTGAATTATGTTTTAAATAAACTTAATTAAACAGTAGGCTAAGAAAATTGACATTTTGAATCTGAACACGAAGCCAAAAGTCGGCTTAAAAGACCTGGTGAGGCTGCTAGGTTATCTTGCTATAAATAAAATAAAATAATAATAATTAGAGAAAAGTTCGCGAAAAATTTACGCAAGGAGTGAGAAGCAGATTTACGTTTTCGAAGGCTCATGTTGAGAAATACACACAGTAAGTATTTTTGTTTGTAATTATAAACTGGGAAAAAAGAGAAAAAGATGACGAGCAATCGCAAGAAATTGACAATGAAGATTTAGTGAAAAAGAAACACGAAAAGAAAGTTAAGTAAACAGAAAGTTTTCTCAGCTGGATTACAGTAACGAGTCGAATTTTTAATATATCTATAAGCGAATGCGATTTGGGAATGAATGTACTATTAGGATAGTTGAAGTAGGATTTATCGAAGATTCCAAGAGAAACTTTAAATATGTAAAAAGACAAATTAATCAAACTAAAAATCAGTGAGATTAATATAAAAAAAAAAAACAATTTTTAACTAAAAATCAATTCCAATTAATGAATGATATGGCAAAATGAAAGGCAGCTGTCTTCAAACGAATAGCACTTGATAACATGTTAAGTCATTTTACTAATCAATAACAAAAGCCCTCCGGAGCTGAAAATCCGAACAGTGAGGACAAGATACTCAAAAAAAAATATTAATAGTTGTTACCAACAATAATAATAATAAAAAACAAACTGTTCCCGAAAAACAATTGATTCAATAATCAGTAAAAAAGAAATAAAAAGTAAAAAAAAAAAAAAAAAAAAAAAAAAAAATTTATTAGTTGTTATCACCAATAAATAATGAATGAATAATAGAAAAGAAAAGGGGAGTGAAGAATATAACATAATAAGAAAAGTAGATATTAAAAATTTTGAAATGGAACAGCAAATAGAAATATTACAACGTGAGTTAGCAGAAAGGGAAAGTCAACTACGGGTAGTAGGAGAAGCGTTAATACGAGCAACGACCCAACAAGCTGCAACACAACATAACGTACTAAAAACCATACAACATATGAGTATATTTACGGGCAATGGAGCAGTATCAATAAACGCATTTATACGAAGCGTAGAATTTTTTCTACAAACGATTGAGAGCGAAGAACTAAGAAAAACTGCAACGAGAAATATATATTTTGAAAGAATACAGGGAGAAGCAAAGGATGTTATTATAAACATACAGCAGCCAGATAATTGGAATTCGATAAGAGAAAAACTCAAACAGAGATTTAAACCCGATATGGAGCCATCGGACATCAACAAATGGATTAGCAGTTTGAAAGCCAACACAGTGAGTGAGCTTGCAGTAGAAGTAGAAAAAATTAAATGTAAATCCGATGAATTAATTATATATTATTCGAATAATTTGCTTATAGATCTAAGTAATGTTGATTCTTTGCTTATAAATACGATTAAAGAAATGACCCAAGGTGTTCTCTTGGATAAGATATATGAAATTTGTGAATTAGAAGAAGTGTTGAAAATTATGCGTAGTAGAAGATTCGAAAACAGTTGCATCAGACAAGAATACAGACAACAAAAAGTAAATAGTTTTTCAAAAGCAAATAGTTTTTCACGAAATAAACACCACCAATATAAAGAATTTGATGAACAAGACAGATTTTACAAACAAAACGGATATAATTACAGACAGTACAAACACCAAACAGACCGGAATTGGGAACGAAACAGACGTGACGACCAAAACAGACACCAACAACGTCAATATTCAGAACCGAATAAACCAAATCAACATCAAACTAATCGTTTTAAAAATTCGGAAAATATTGGTTTCAGTCATCAAACTAATCGTTCTAAAAATTCGGAAAATATTGGTTTCAGTCATCAAACTAGGTATTCACTTAAAAATCCCAACCAGCACAAAAGAAATTTTTGGGAAAATTCTGGGCAATATAGGCAACAGGGTGTAGAGCTTATGGAAGTAGATATTGTGCAGAAGCATATGGGGTACGAAAGTAAAAGAAATTCGTATCGAAATTTCAATAATGATCAGTTCCAAAGGAACGATAGACAAAATGATCACGTAGAGTCAAATCATGTTAGTGGTAGTCCAGTGCAGTCAGAACAGGCAACGTTTTTTCTAAACTAGCCTCGGACGACCTGCCACTAATTAATTTCACTATTAGCTCCATAAAATACACAGCATTAATAGATACGGGATCCTCGTTTAGCATCATTGACGAGAATCTGAGAGAGTTTGAAAAAATCAAAATCAAACCTCTATATTTCTCTACAATAACAGGAAAAGATTGTGTAAATTATGAAGTACATACACCCACCCCATTAGAATTTAAACTTCCAGCTGAAGTGAAAATAAGGTGGAAAGTTAGAAACCTGGCAAACAGGAAATATAATTTTATCATTGGTGTTGATTTGTTGGACAAACTAAGCACTGTGATTGATCTCGAAAACCAAACAATATCTCTTAACGGTCAATTAATAAATTTTTTGAATAATCCATACATCATTAATCAAATATATACGTTAGAACAAATCAAAAATGATTACATGAACCACCTCAAATTAGATCATTTGAACAGCGAAGAATATCGGGAAGAAATAAAAATAATTAACAGATTTGAAGCTATATTCTTCAAAGAAGGAGATCAACTCACAAGTACACCCAGTATAGAACACGAAATCCCAACCACCACAGATCGGCAAATAAACTCTAAGTTATATAGGTATCCTCCTAAACACGAAGAAGAAGAGGGTAGGCAAGTTAGGGATATGGAAAAACAGGGAATAATAAGGCAGAGCAATTCGAAGTACTCAAGCCCGCTGATAATTATTCCAAAGAAAATTGATAATTCGGGGAAAAGAAAATTCAGATTAGTCATCAACTATCGTAAGCTAAACGAAGTCACAATCGATGACAAATTTCCCTTACCTAACATAGATTCAATATTAGGTAAACTAGGAAATTCACAATATTTCACAACCCTAGATCTGGCGAAAGGCTATCATCAGATCTTAGTGAAAGAAGAAGATAGGAAAAAAACTGCTTTCGTAACGCCACATGGTCTTTACGAGTTTGTACGTATGCCATTTGGGCTCAAAAACGCCCCGGCAACGTTCCAACGTCTCATGAATGAGATTTTACGGGATTTTATAAACAAAACTTGCGTTGTCTACCTTGACGACATTTTGATTTTTAGCACTTCCTTAAAGGAACATGTAAAGGCTATTACATATATCTTCAAAGTTTTAGAGAGTCACAAACTAAAAGTGCAAATAAACAAATGCAATTTCATAAAGAAAGAAACTGGTTTTCTTGGGCATGTAGTCACAAATGAAGGATTGAAACCAAACCTGGAAAAAATTAGTGTTATTCAGTCCCTGGTAATACCAAAAACGGAAAAACAAATAAAAAATTTTCTTGGACTTACTGGTTATTACCGGAATTTCATTAAAGATTACGCAAAGGTGGCCCAACCAATCACAAAGTATTTGCAGAAAGGAGCTAAGCTCAACATCAAAGACCCAAATTACATTGAAGCGTTTGAAAAACTGAAAAACTTAGTTATCTCGCCACCAATTTTAAAATTTCCAGATTATAAAAAACAGTTTCACTTAACCACGGATGCGTCGAATTACGCGATAGGCGCCGTGTTGTCGCAAGATGGTCACCCGGTATTTTTTGCATCCAGGACATTGAGAAAACATGAAAGAAACTTTTCGGCTATAGACAAAGAGTTCTTGGCCATCATGTGGTCGATCCACTATTTCCGACCATACCTCTACGGAAGCAAATTTAAGATATATACGGATCACCAGCCAATTAAATACTTGAACGCCAAATATCAAGGTAAAGATCTCTCACCTCGACATCAACGGTGGCTTACCAAACTAGGCGAATATCAGTATGAAATAGAGTATCTCAAGGGAAAAGAGAACCATGTAGCAGATTTTTTAAGTAGAATCAAGCAAACGGGAGAAGACAAAACGGTATCAGATGAATTGGAAAAAGAGACTCAAGCATATTCAGATTTAGGAATTTTACTCAACGTCGAAGAGGATATTAATTCTACCATGGCGACTAAGCATTCAGCGGAGGAAGAACTTTTGGATTATATCCCAATAAAGTCAGAAATTGTAAACAAATATAAAACACAGTTAATCTTAACAAATAATAAGACACAAGAAATAGAGATAATGCATGGAAAAAGAATAATATATATATCCGAATACGACTTTAGGAATTTACGTGATATCTTAAGAAGGTATATCAAGAAGGGCATAACTGGAATATACACCGAGCTATCTGATAGTCAATATAATGTAGTACAGGAACATATTAGACAAATGTTTTCAAACGACAGGCAAATTAAATTTGCAAGATGCTCATTCAGAGCACAAGATATTCACACAGAAGTCGAGGCAATAAAACAGATATCGCTTTATCATGTCAGAGAAAGTTTTCACTCAGGCATACAAGAAACCTTCCAAATGCTTAAAAACAAAATCTACTATCCAAAATTACAAGAGTTGATACAACTAGTCATAAATCAGTGCGATGTGTGTCAGGAAGTTAAATACGAGCGACGGCCTATCAAACCGAAATTTCAGCTAACGGAAACAGCTACAGATGTAAATCAAATAATCCATATCGACATGTATTTTATAATGAAATATTGTTTCCTCACTTGTATTGATACGTTTTCGAAATTTGGCACAGCATATTATTTACCTGACAGAAACCATCTCACAATAATAGAAACTCTTGAAGAACATTTTACGAAATTTGGAAAACCAAACAAAATAGTTTCAGGTAATGAGTTTAATGCGATTCGAATCAAAGAATATTTTCAAAATGAAGGTATTATTCATCACATGACAAAGCCTCATAGCCACACTGGCATTGCTGACATAGAAAAATTACATAGCACAATAGCTGAAAAATTTTGGATTCTTACTTTTGGAAAGACAAAATTCGCACCGAAACGAATAATACAACAGGCATTACGAAATTATAATCAGAGATACCATTCATCTATTAAGTGCACACCATGCGAAGTGCAGAATCGAAAAGCAGATCTTGAACAAATAAAAAAAAATTTTGATCGACACTAAAAACAAAATGCTAGCAAAACAAAATGTAAAACGAGAGGAATATTTGGAAACACGTACAACAGGCTTTATAAAAAATTACAAAGCAACGAGACTCAAACAATTACCTAAATATCGAAAATCAAAGCTAGAAAATATTCATCCAGTCAATATTAAGAGGGTACGTTAGTCTGTGGATTGTAACGGAAACTCAATGGACCCTATTACGAAAGAAGAAAGAAAAGTGATTGACAAGGCTACAAACTCAATGGAACCTATTACGGAAGAAGAAAGAAAAGTGATTAACAAGGCTACAAATGGGGAATCACAGGAAAAAGTTATAATATCAAAATTTAATTTAACTCTAACACGTCAAGATATAAATAGTCTGGTGGGCTCATCATGGTTAAATGACAATATTATAAACTTTTACTTAAACCTTTTAGTAGAACGCAATCAACAGCAAATCAACATCTATTCAATTCATGAATTCCTGAAGGTTTTTACTATGAATACTTTCTTTATTCGAACTTTATTACGTTTAGGCTATAAAACAGTGAAAAATTGGACGAAAAATGCAGATATTTTTGCATATGATCTTATATTAATTCCTGTTCATGTCAACGGTACGCATTGGTGCCTAGCGGTAATTGATTTCCGGAACAAAACTATAAAATATTACGACTCTTTAGGAAATAATAATCCACAACTTCTTAATACATTAGAGAACTATTTAAAAGAAGAGTCCCTAGATAAAAAGAGAATACCGTTTGTTACAGAAGCATTCATCAAAGAAAATACTAATAATTGTCCAAGGCAAAGTAATGGGAGCGATTGTGGAGTTTTCTGCTGTATGATAGCTGAATACCTCACAAGAAATTGTAATCCAACATTTACACAAGTAGATATACCATATTTCAGGGAAAGAATGATCTTAGAAATAGTTCAGGGAAAACTAAATATATAAACAAACTTGTGTCCATACTAACAGTTAGTTTCATTTAAATATTACTTTACTTTACATTCAAATTTGTACCTTTTTGACACAATAATCATATTGATGACAACAACACAAGGATCTACTAAAAACGGAATTAAGACATTCGATAAATAAAGAACAGACTCTAATAAAAAAAAAATGAACGACAGAACTAAGAGAGGCTTGATTGACATAGTAGGCACTCACACAATACGCAATCGAGTATTTTATATATACATTGAAAATGTGAATGAAATGCATTATTTAAGTATGAATTGATGAGCGAACCATAATGTAAAATATATTAATTAGCTTAAAACGTACTTTACAAAAAAAAAAAAAAAAAAAAAACTCTAGCGCACCTGAACCGCTAGAAATACTAATGTTCGAAGAACAGTAGAAGAATCGTGCAGGTTTTGAGTGCATATTCCACCACATCAGCTGCTTATTGCGGCCAAACTGTTTCAAATGCCACGTTTTACTTTGGTCTCAAGAATACATTATAACTAATATGGTGGAAGGTTTCAGATATTACCACTGGCATGAATTTCAACGTTTATGAGAGCGAAACACGGGTTAATAATATTCGTTATCAGTTGCTTATTCCACAAAATTTCGAAAGCAGCGTCTCATATAACATCAATGAAGAAAATGCGCAGTGCCTGTAGCACTGTAACTAAAGTTGGTGTTTGGGGCTGCGATCCGAAAAATTTGCAGAACTTTGCGAATTGTAACATCGGTTATTTATTTTCATTGTAAATGTTTCCGGTATGAATACTAACTATACTAACTATAATACCGACTCGTGCTGCCAACCTTTCGCCAGTATCAAAGCCAAAAATATATCACATCTGCTGCATGTTGTTATATTACATTTGAAGTTATAGGAGTATCAAGAAATTAAGGATTACCTGCAGCGAGTTTTTTCAAATAATGGAAAGCTTAATATTTGCTTTTTATTGTCACTACAATATCATTACCATTTGAAAATTCTACGATAAAACCGCTTAATAAAGATATTGCAAACAAACACAAAACCAACAATAGCTGGCAACTCTATCGTGGCTTTTCAACCAAATTTGGCCTGAATAATGCTTATAGTAGGTTCCATTAATTGTATGAAATTCGTACTGATTTCATGACTGCACTGGAAGTTATAGGGCAAGAAGTTTTATTTTCCTGAGCGAATTTTCAAATCCAAATACACAAAAATTACCATAGCTGGCAGCACCAATCGAATTTTTCAACCAAATTTCTATCAAACAGAGTCTAGAGTAAGGTTCAGCTACTGTGTCAATTTCATGAAAATCTGGTAACTTTTTCACATTTCATAGGGCAAAAAGCAGTTTTTTTTCTTTGTAATTTTTCAAGATGGCACCACTGGCACAGAGTTGCCCACAATTCAAAATCGCTTCTATCAGACCTGGTCCTACTTAATTTCAATGCATTTTGTAAATTTCAATGGTATCTGATAATTGATTCGTGAGTTCCCGTGAACAGAAGTTTTTGATGCTAAAAATATAGGTTGACTGGGAAAGGGTTACCGTTCTTGTCCGACATGAAATTTCTAAAGTTTTACTTTGAACGTGTAGATAAAGCATAAGATTTGTATACAGATTGGTTTTATTGTAAGAAACGGACAATTTTTGGAAATTCGATGGTTTAATGTTTTCACTTCCAAATTTTTATTTTTTCAAATTAAAGACACCAAAATTATCATAGCTGACAGCTCCAACCGAATTTTTCGACCAAATTTCTACCAAACGTGGTATTAAATAAGGTTCAGCTACTGTGTGAATTTCGTCAAAATCGAACGATTCAATCAGAATTTATAGGGCTAAAAGCAATTATCTCTTTTAGTGATTTTTCAAGATGGCACCACTGGCACAGAATCACCCGCATTTCAAAATCACTTCCACCAGACTTGGTCCTATAAAGGACCAATACATTCTGCAAATTTCAATTAATTCTGCTCATTGGATCGTGAGTTTCCGTGAACAGAAGTTTTTGATGCTCAAAATATAGGTAAATTGGGCAAGGGTTACCAGGCGTGCCCGTAATACCATATCTTTTTTTTTTTTGTTTATGTAAACAAAGCACAAGATTTACATATGAGTGGCTTTTTTTTGAAAAAGCGGCAGTTTTTCAAGAGAGACGATGATTTGAAGGTTTTCACTTTCAGTGCCTGCCCTAGCTACAGGGTTGCCAGCACGCTCATCAAAAGCTACGAAAATCTACAACTAAATAATATCAATATGTCCTAAAAATTTCGTAATGATTGAATAACTCGATCAAAAGTTATCGCAATTTAAAAATTTTCAAGTTTTCCCGTTCTGTTTTTAGGCATCAAGCGCACACATGGGGTTAAAAAATTCCAAAACATTATCCGATTCACATGTAGAACACGTTCAAAATTTATTTCGTCAACTTTATTTTTGCAAAAATTATTTGTGTACGAAATAATAGGTATATTAAAAATATCACTAAAATGACCGCCGGCGCCAAAGGGTTAAAGATTATTAACTTTTCGTGAGACCTGGCACTATTCTGCATATACACCAATGTGTCCTGAAAATTTCAGCTCAATCGGATGGCGCGTTCCTGAGATTTTTTCACTGAAATTTTTTGATGATATATATATATATATATATATATATATATATATATATATATATATATATATATATATATATATATATATATATATATATATATATATATATATATATATATATATATATATATATATATATATATATATATATATATATATATATATATATATATATATATATATATATATATATAGAAATATGAATTTTTGGCCAAAGTGATTTTAATACTAATGTTCTTCTTCGAACATTAGTAAAAAGAATTCAATTTTGCATATATGTGACCGAATGTTAACAACAAATGACGATGTAATACAGAATTACTTATGAAAAAAGCTAAAGTTTATAGATTGTTTATATTTGAAAACCTAAATTTGTAAGATACAAATGGCTGTGAGAAGAGAAAAGATGAAAATCACCTGGAATCTATTATTTTATATTCCGTAGCCATATTGACGAAATAAAAGATCAGAATGCTGATTGATAATTTTGATAAAGTTCTCATATTAGAAAGAACAATTGTAATTAGCTTCACTGATTTTAAAAAAAAAACTCTAGCGCACCTGAACCGCTAGAAACACTAATGTTCGAAGAACAGTAGAAGAATCGTGCAGGTTTTGAGTGCATATTCCACCACATGTGCTGCTTATTACGGCCAAACTGTTTCAAATGCCACGTTTTACTTTCGTCTTAAGAATGCATTATAACTCATATGGTGGAAGGTTTCAGATATTACCACTGGCATGAATTTCAACGTTTATGAGAGCAAAACACGGGTTAATTATATTCGTTATCAGTTGCTTATTTCACATAATTTTGAAAGCAGCATCTCATATAACATCAATGAAGAAAATGCTCAGTGCCTGCAGCACTGTAACTGAAGTTGGTGTTTGGGGCTGCGATCCGAAAAATTTGCAGAACTTTGGGAATTGAAACATCGGTTATTTATTTTCATTGTAAATGTTTCCGGTATGTATACTAACTGTAAGCATTTATTGATACAAAAGTAGCACAACCGACTCGTGCTGGCAACCTTTCGCCAGTATCAAAGCCAAGAATATATCAAATCTGCTTCACGTTGTTTAATTACATTCGAAGTTTTAGGAGTATAAAGAAATTTAGGGTTACCTGCAGCTAGTTTTTTCAAATGATCGAAAGCTTAATATTTGCTGTTTATTGTCACTACAATATCATTACCATTTGAAAATTCTACGATAAAACCGCTTAATAAAGATATTGCAATTAAACACAAAACCAACAATAGCTGGCAACCCTATCGTGTCTTTTCAACCAAATTTGGCCCGAATAATGCTTATGACAGGTTTCATTAATTGTATGAAATTCGTATTGATTTCATGACTGCACTCGAAGTTATAGTGCAAAATGTTTTATTTTCCTGAGCGAATTTTCAAAACCAAAGACACAAAAATTACCATAGCTGGTAGCACCAATCAAATTTTTCAACCAAATTTCCACCAAACAGAGATTAGAGTTAGGTTTAGCTTCTGTGTCAATTTCATGAAAATCTGGTAACTTATTCACATTTCATAGGGCAAAAAGCAGTTTTTTTTTTTGTAATTTTTCAAGATGGCACCACTGGCACAGAGTTGCCCACAATTCAAAATCGCTTCTATCAAATCTGGTCTTACTTAAGTCCAATGCATTCTGTAAATTTTAGCTGTATCTGATTATTGGTTCGTGAGTTTCCGTGAACAGAAGTTTTTGATGCTAAAAATATAGGTTAACTGGGAGAGGGTTACCGTTCTTGTCCGACATGAAATTTCCAAAGTTTTATTTTGAACGTGTAGATAAAACATAAGATTTATATACAGATTGGTTTTATTGTAAGAAACGGACATTTTTTTGAATATTCGATGGTTTGAATGTTTTCACTTCCAAATTTTTTTTTTCAAAATGAAGACACCAAAATTATCATAGCTGGCAGCTCCAACCGAATTTTTCGACCAAATTTCTACCAAACGTGGCTTAAAGTAAGGTCCAGCAATTGTGTAAGTTTCGTCAAAATCGAACGATTCAATCAGAATTTATAGGGCTAAAAACAGTTATCTTTTTTAGTGGTTTTTCAAGATGGCACCACTGGCACAGAATTGCCCGCATTTCCAAATCACTTCTATCAGACCTGGTCCTATTTAAGGTCAATACATGCTGTGAATTTCAAATAATTCTGCCCATCTGATCGTGAGTTTCCGTGAACAGAAGTTTTTGATGCTAAAAATATAGGTAAATTGGGCAAGGGTTGCCAGGCGTGCCCGTAATACCATATCTTTTTTTTTTTTTTGGTTATGTAAACAAAGCACAAAATTTACATATGAAAGGCTTATTTTTGAAGAAACGGCATTTTTTCAAGAGAGACGATGATTTGGAGGTTTTCACTTTCAGTGCCTACCCTAGCTACAGAGTTGCCAGCACGCTCATTAAAAGCCACACAAATCTACAACTAAATAATTTCAATATGTCCTGAAAATTTGGTAATGATTGAATAGCTCTGTCAAAAGTTATCGAAATTTAAAAATTTTCAAATTTTCCCGTCCTCTTTTTAGGCACCCAGCGCACACATAGGGTTAAAAAATTCCAAAGCATTATCCGATTCATATGTAAAACACGTTAGAAATTTATTTTATTAACTTTATTTTTGCGAAAATCATTTGTGCACGAAATAATAGGTATATTAAAAATATTACTTAAATGCCCGCCGGCGCGAAAAAGTTTACAATAACTGACATTTAAAGAGACCTGGACCTATTCTGCATATACACCAATGTATCCTGAAAGTTTCAGCTCAATCGAATGGCGCGTTCCCGAGATTATCTCACTGAAATTTTTTGTACTACATATATATATATATATATAGAAATATGAATTTTTGGCCGAATCGATTTTAATACTAATGTTCTTCGAACATTAGTAAAAATGAACAACAAAGAAATTGATTTTAAGAAAGAAATTATATTTATGTTTAAACATATGTTTTAAATGAACTTAATTTAAACAAACATTGTATATTTAAAAAAAAGCAAAGAATTGTAAAATTTGATGTAGAAAATAGAATTCAGGAGAATTATAATTGTGTGAGGGGAGAAGTTATGTATATGACACCTACACAATTGTATTGCATTAGAAATGCAACAAGCTAGTTAGGTATATGACACCTACACATTTGTATTGTATTAGAAATGCAACAAGCTACAACTCACTGTTATAAACACTCAACACTGAATTATGTTTTAAATAAACTTAATTAAACAGTAGGCTAAGAAAATTGACATTTTGAATGTACGTAGACGATTGACTAGTCTACTTGGAATTTTCGAAGAAATAAAAACGAATAGAGTCGAAACTCGAGTTTTATTTAAATTCGTATACATATCTTTCATTTACAAAAAGATATAACTAGCTAGTTATGGTAGATTTATTGCCACTGCGTTGGAAAAATGTGGCCAGCACTGAACATTCTAATCTTTGTTTGATATGAGATGCTGTTAGCAAATGATCTTTCTTACTTTGTTACTACAAAGAAGTGTATTACGTCTTTCAACATTTCCAAGCCACTGATGCGCTAGACTTTTAAAAATTATTGACGATCGAAAAATTTTCTATAACATCACTTTTGTTAATGATCATAAGGAAAAAGTCGATAAAGTTTATTCGCTTATTCATTTATAAGAATAAAATATTATTTATTCAAAAAAATTATTTGTTATCATAAAGCGTTTATAGTAGCATTTATGCTTCTCAAAAACAAATAAATAAATAATAATTTAATTATTATTATTTAATGTCTACAACAACAGATCGAGTCCAATTATGCAATCGACAATGATAAATAGCAACAAAAATATATATAAAAAACTCTAGCGCACCTGAACCGCTAGAAACACTAATGTTCGAAGAACAGTAGAAGAATCTTGCAGGTTTTCAGTGCATATTCCACCACATGTGCTGCTTATTACGACCAAACTGTTTCAAATGCCACGTTTTAGTTTGGTCTCAAGAATGCATTATAACTCATATGGTAGAAGGTTTCAGATATTACCACTGGCATGAATTTCAACGTTTATGAGAGCAAAAAACGGGTTAATTATATTCGTTATCAGTTTCTTATTTCACATAATTTTGAAACAGATCTGGTCCTACTTAAGTCCAATGCATTCTGTAAATTTCAGCTGTATGTGATTATTGGTTCGTAAGTTCCGGTGAACAGAAGTTTTTGATGCTAAAAATACAAGTTAACTGGGAGAGGGTTATCGTTCTTGTCCGACATTAAATTTTCAAAGTTTTACTTTGAACGTGTAGATAAAACATAAAATTTGTATACAGATTGGTTTTATTGTAAGAAACGGACATTTTTTGAATATTCGATGGTTTGAATGTTTTCACTTCCAAATTTTTTTTTTCAAATTTAAGACACCAAAATTATCATAGCTGGCAGCTCCAACCGAATTTTTGGACCAAATTTCTATCAAACGTGGTCCAGTTACTGTGTGAATTTCGTCAAAATCGAACGATTCAATCAGAATTTATAGGGCTAAAAGCAGTTACCTTTTTTAGTGATTTTTCAAGATGGCACCACTGGCACAGAATCGCTTGCATTTCAAAATCACTTCTATCACACCTGGTCCTCTTTAAGAACAATACATTCTTCTAATTTATATATATATATATATATATATATATATATATATATATATATATATATATATATATATATATATATTTATATATATATATATATATATATATATATATATATATATATATATATATATATATATATACATATATATATATATATATATATATATATATATATATATATATATATATATATATATATATATATATATATATATATATATATATATATGGAAATATGAATTTTTGGCCGAATCGATTTTAATACTAATGTTCTTCAAACATTAGTAAAAAAGTCTAGCGCATCAGATCCGCTAGAAAATAAATTTTCGAAGAAATTGTCTTTGAGTGGCAATGTAGTAAGACGAAATGCACTTTTTTGTAGAATCATATCAACCATTCCTTATCCAAAGCAACAAAACTCAACTATAACACAAATGATAAAAATGTTCACTGCTGGCAACACATTTCCAACGAAGCAGCAATTAATTTATCTTAACAAGCTCATACTAAAATCAACTTATCTTAACTTGGAGCATTTCATCGAAAGTTTCAGCGGTTAAACGTTGCTTGAGGCTGCCATCCGAAAAATGTTCAAAACGCGGAAAATTTAAAAATTGGTTTCTTATATTAATCGCAAATACTTTGCATATGAGTCTGTAATTTGAAGCATCTGCTGGTGCATAATTTATGAAAATGGCTAATGCAGGTAACCCTTTGTCAGCAGCAGAGCAAAATGTATACCAAATCTGCTTCACGTTAAGTTAAACCCAACCAGCAAATTTCGTTTCGATTGAATCACTGCGCTGGGAGGTATACGGGTGAAAAGAATTTTAGGGTAACCACCCTCAAAACTTTTCAAAAATTTTAAGCGTTAATATTTCTTGTTAATTTTCATTGCAGGATCATTCCCATTTGCAAATCTAATGATATAATTGCCCAGTAAAGAAATTCCCCAAAATTACAAAAATGGTCATAGCTGGCAGCCCTTTCATGATTTTTTTACGAAATTCCTACGACATTTATTT
>OX376372.1:86087341-86113075 GCA_947369275.1 Nemotelus nigrinus | reverse complement strand
AGTAGAAGAATCGTGCAGGTTTTGAGTGCATATTCCACCACATGTGCTGCTTATTACGGCCAAACTGTTTCAAATGCCACGTTTTACTTTCGTCTTAAGAATGCATTATAACTCATATGGTGCAAGGTTTCAGATATTACCACTGGCATGAATTTCAACGTTTATGAGAGCAAAACACGGGTTAATTATATTCGTTATCAGTTGCTTATTTCACATAATTGAAAGCAGCATCTCATATAACATCAATGAAGAAAATGCTCAGTGCCTGCAGCACTGTAACTGAAGTTGGTGTTTGGGGCTGCGATCCGAAAAATTTGCAGAACTTTGCGAATTGTAACATCGGTTATTTATTTTCATTGTAAATGTTTCCGGTATGTATACTAACTGTAAGCATTTATTGATACAAAAGTAGCACAACCGACTCGTGCTGGCAACCTTTCGCCAGTATCAAATCCAAGAATATATCAAATCTGCTTCACGTTGTTTAATTACATTCGAAGTTATAGGAGTATAAAGAAATTTAGGGTTACCTGCAGCGAGTTTTTTCAAATGATCGAAAGCTTAATATTTGCTGTTTATTGTCACTACAATATCATTACCATTTGAAAATTCTACGATAAAACCGCTTAATAAAGATATTGCAATTAAACACAAAACCAACAATAGCTGGCAACCCTATCGTGTCTTTTCAACCAAATTTGGCCTGAATAATGTTTATGACAGGTTTCATTAATTGTATGAAATTCGTATTGATTTCATGACTGCACTGGAAGTTATAGTACAAAAAGTTTTATTTTCCTGAGCGAATTTTCAAAACCAAAGACACAAAAATTACCATAGCAGGTAGCACCAATCAAATTTTTCAACCAAATTTCCACCAAACAGAGATTAGAGTTAGGTTTAGCTTCTGTGTCAATTTCATGAAAATCTGGTAACTTATTCACATTTCATAGGGCAAAAAGCAGTTTTTTTTCTTTGTAATTTTTCAAGATGGCACCACTGGCACAGAGTTGCCCACAATTCAAAATCGCTTCTATCAAATCTGGTCTTACTTAAGTCCAATGCATTCTGTAAATTTTAGCTGTATCTGATTATTGGTTCGTGAGTTTCCGTGAACAGAAGTTTTTGATGCTAAAAATATAGGTTAACTGGGAGAGGGTTACCGTTCTTGTCCGACATGAAATTTCCAAAGTTTTATTTTGAACGTGTAGATAAAACATAAGATTTATATACAGATTGGTTTTATTGTAAGAAACGGACATTTTTTTGAATATTCGATGGTTTGAATGTTTTTACTTCCAAATTTTTTTTTTCAAAATGAAGACACCAAAATTATCATAGCTGGCAGCTCCAATCGAATTTTTCGACCAAATTTCTACCAAACGTGGCTTAAAGTAAGGTCCAGCAATTGTGTAAGTTTCGTCAAAATCGAACGATTCAATCAGAATTTATAGGGCTAAAAACAGTTATCTTTTTTAGTGGTTTTTCAAGATGGCACCACTGGCACAGAATTGCCCGCATTTCAAAATCACTTCTACCAGACCTGGTCCTATTTAAGGTCAATACATGCTGTGAATTTCAAATAATTCTGCCCATCGGATCGTGAGTTTCCGTGAACAGAAGTTTTTGATGCTAAAAATATAGGTAAATTGGGCAAGGGTTGCCAGGCGTGCCCGTTATACCATATCTTTTTTTTTTTTTTGGTTATGTAAACAAAGCACAAGATTTACATATGAAAGGCTTATTTTTGAAGAAACTGCATTTTTTCAAGAGAGACGATGATTTGGAGGTTTTCACTTTCAGTGCCTGCCCTAGCTACAGGGTTGCCAGCACGCTCATTAAAAGCCACATTAATCTACAACTAAATAATATCAATATGTCCTGAAAATTTGGTAATGATTGAATAGCTCTGTCAAAAGTTATCGAAATTTAAAAATTTTCAAATTTTCCCGTCCTCTTTTTAGGCACCCAGCGCACACATAGGGTTAAAATATTCCAAAGCATTATCCGATTCATATGTAAAACACGTTAGAAATTTATTTTATTAACTTTATTTTTGCGAAAATCATTTGTGCACGAAATAATAGGTATATTAAAAATATCACTTAAATGCCCGCCGGCGCGAAAAGGTTTACAATAACTGACATTTAAAGAGACCTGGACCTATTCTGCATATACACCAATGTATCCTGAAAGTTTCAGCTCAATCGAATGGCGCGTTCCCGAGATTATCTCACTGAAATTTTTTGTACATATATATATATATATATATAAAGAAATATGAATTTTTGGCCGAATCGATTTTAATACTAATGTTCTTCGAACATTAGTAATAAATCTTCGTTTTCGGGAATCCCCGAAAGGGAAGGCCGTCGTAAGCCGCGTAACGCCTTGTCTATCGTGTCGTCAGCATAATAGCTCCGAAAGGTCGACTTGGCTGTTTTGTTGTACATCGCTTATATTGTTCACGATCTGACCTCCTAACACACTTTGTTTCCTTCTTTCAAGCTGTGAAAGTGCATCATCGAACAAAGAAACTCAAGAAGTACGGTTAGTTTTTTTTCAGTAAACTAAGTGCGCGTCAACCTGACATTGTTATACTTCTCTGCTGTTCTAACCTTCAACAGCCACAATAGCGCAGTGGGTACGTACTCGGCTCTCTGATACAAAAGCTGTAGGTTCGTCCCCCATCAGCGCCGTCCCCCATCAGTTTTTGTTAAGTGTTGTTCGGATTTTAAAAATTCTAAAATAAATTTCAATTACATAAATAAAATTCTCAATTCAAATTCCAAAATAATACACAATTAAAATTCTAAAGTCGAAATCAAAATAATTGTATCACGTGGAATAATTGCATGCAGCGCCACCTAGCCGCCAACTTGGGACACTTGTGCTTGGCTAAAGGTGTTATGACACTACATTAATAATGCCATTAATAATCCGAGTAGAGAGAGACAATGAATAAACATTGATATGTGCATTTTGTATGAGCGAATAGGCCTCACTAGCCAATAATGTTAAACTGTTAAATATTAATGCCATAATTAATGTGTTGTGCTATAATAATGCGGCCGGCTTCGCATTAAGGTGTTATGACACTACATTAATAATGCCATTAATAATCCGAGTAGAGAGAGACAATGAATAAACATTGATATGTGCATTTTGTATGAGCGAATAGGCCTCACTAGCCAATAATGTTAAACTGTTAAATATTAATGCCATAATTAATGTGGTGTGCTATAATAATGCGGCCGGCTTCGCATTATTCAGCTGCTAGCAGCTGAAATTTTGACAAGTCGGAAATTGAATGTGTCATATTAGAATATTATGTGTCATATTAGAAAATACCTTCGACATTTCGATAACAGTTAATCGTCACTGTCAAAACGAACAATTGTTTTTACTGCACTCACCTACTTGTCTCTTTCACACTAAATATTTCGATCTCTTTTCTTTTCGGATTAATAATGAGATGATTAATGCGCAAAATAATGTAGTGTCATAACACCTTAACACATTCCACATCCGAGGCATGATCCATTCTAATTACTGTCTTTGATATGTCTACAAAAAATCAGAGACAGTACAGTAGCTTAGAACAAATTGATATCCACTCAATCCAAGACAGCTACCTACAGAGCATCCAACAAAAAACAAACGGAGCTATCTCGTCTCGTAAGCAGCTGGATGACATGGTTGGGAACACATCTAATGAAAATGGAGCATCTAATGCTAACGTAGATGCGAGGCCTCCAAATGCGGACAAGAAAAAGGGTTTGGACCGATACTTCAACATTGTCAAAAGACGCCGAATCCCCACTCGTCTCAAATTGGAAACGAGAAGAAAATTTCTAAGCCCGATGATCAGCAAGCTTCTACCAGTAGGAACTACTACCAACTACTTGCAACCGAAAAAGACTCCGAAATTGCTTCGTTGCCAAAGCAAATTAAGCCACCGCCAATATACCTCAGAGAAAAAACAAGCAATAGCTTTGTCAACATGTTGGTATCAATTGCTGGTAAAAACAACTTTCATGTCACACCGCTAAAACGTGGTCACGTTTCTGAGACCAAAATACAAGTTTGTTCTGAAGAAAACTTCAGGAAGGTGACAAAAGAGTTTGATTCACAGCGTCGTCAATATTATACTTACCAACTAAAAAGTTGCAAAGGATTGTCGTTGGTAATTAAAGGCATAGAACCTGATATTGATGTTGATGAGTTAAAGCAGGAGCTCGAAAGCCTCGGATTTGCAGTTAAATCTATCACAAATATATTTAATAAATTCAAACAGCCCTCACTGTTCAAAGTGGAACTAGAGCCCAAAGCCAGCAAGCCCAAAAGAGGTGAAACTCACAAAATTTATAGCCTGCGATATATTATGCACCGCAGAATCACCGTCGAAGAGCCGATCAAACGTAAAGGTCCCGTGCAATGTGCAAATTGTCAAGAATATGGCCACACCAAAACCTATTGTTCACTCTCTAGCGTGTGTGTTATATGTGGCGAGTTTCACGCTACCCAGTCCTGTGATAATAGTAAACTAGATCCTGCAATTAAAAAATGTAGCAATTGTGGTAACAACCATACTGCAAACTACAGAGGTTGCCCAGTATTCCAATCTCTGAAAGTAAAGTTGTTCCCGCCTCAGAACCACGATCAACAGGCTCTAAATATTGCAACTAAAAGACCAGTCCTCATGCCGGAGACTTTTGCACCTTCATCACTTGTAACTCCTGGTATCAAATATTCCGACGCAATCAAGCAAAACGCACATTGCTCTGCTGAAACCACTGCTCAAAGCAGCTCCAACAACGAACTCTCTTCGATTTTGTCAACGCTCTCAGACAACATGAATCGATTCATGACGACGATGAGCAACATGATGCAAGAACTACTTAAAAATCAAAACATGTTGCTCCAATTTCTCATTAACAGCAAATGAACTCATTCAAGATCGCCCATTGGAACGCGAATGGCATTGTCCAGTATAAAGCGGAAATAACCTGCTTTATATCAACCCACGATATTGATGTGTTCCTCTTAGCGGAAAAGAACCTCACAGAAAAAAATAATAAATTCGACATCCCAGGCTACATCTTCTACGATACCAAACACCCAGATGGTAAGGCTAGAGGCGGGTCTGCAATACTTATTAAAAAGCATCTGCTCCATCATCCTTTGGAAGAACTCAGAGAAAATTACATGCAAGCGACATCCATTTGCCTACGTGAGCAGTCGAGCGAGATTGTAATTTCGTCCATCTACTGTCCACCGAGGCACAACATTTCAAAGGCAGTATTCGAAAGCTTCTTCTCATCGCTGGGAACCCAATTCATCGTGGCTGGCGACTTTAACGCGAAACACACGTTTTGGGGATCTCGTCTCATAAAAACCTGGGGGCAAAGCACTCTTCGATGGTTTGAGTCATATTTCAACCGGCCAGCCAACATATTGGCCGTCAGATATCAACAAAATTCCGGACCTCATAGACTTCGCAATCTCGAAGGGAATACCTCCAAACTCCGCAAAATCAGAAGTAGTTTTTGATTTGTCCTCAGATCACTCTATGGTCATCATTACTCTGGATATGTCACCCCACTTCGCTTGCTGCAAGCGTAGATATTCACAAAAAACCAACTGGAGTGCATTCAGACGACACCTCACCAGCTCAACATCTCTTAGTGCATCTCTCAAATCACCGGATGATGTCAATTCCGCTGTTATCCTTTTCAACGAGCATGTCTTGGAGGCATTCGACATCGCGACACCTAAAATGGAACTACATCCGTCAACTCGGAAAACAACATACTCCTCATCAATAAAAATCTTAGTACAGAAAAAAAGACTGGCACGAAGGAATTGGCAGCTGCACCGGTCTCCCCAAACTAAAACACGACTCAACAAAGCTTCTAGTGAGCTCAGACTGGCACTTGCGAAAGACAACGAGTTAAAGTTCCATTCATTCTTGGAGAGCCTCAGTCCCACTAAAAATGCCGACTATTCATTGTGGAAAGCAGTCAAAAAAATCATTAAACCTACCATCAGGGAAGCCCCACTAAGAACTGTCAACGGGCAATGGGCCAAAAGTGACGCAGAGAAAGCCACCGCCTTCGCAGTTCACCCAGAACAGGTTTTCACACCTTTCACCACGGCAACATGTGACTTTCCAACTAATGTCAATGCTCAGGACTCAGAACTAATCAAGACTTCGGCTAAGGAAGTGCAATATATCATTATTCAGGAAACATGCTCAAAAAAATCTCCGGGAATTGATCTCATCACCAATGCTATGTTCAAACAGATGCCACCGATCGTATTCTCTTGGCTTTCTAATCTATTCAATGCTATCTTTTGAATCAGATATTTTCCTGAAGTTTGGAAAACAGGTGAGATCATAATGATCCCTAAGCCTGGTAAGGACTCTTCTCAAGTGAAGTCATACAGACCTATTAGTCTTTTGTCATGCGTCTCCAAAGTTTTCGAGAAAGTTCTGTTGAAAAAGCTACTACCGATACTAGAAGATGCAAAAATAATTCCAGAACAGCAATTTGGGTTTCGAAGACATCACAACACCATTCAACAGGCCCACCGAATCGCTTCAGACATTAAAATAGCATTCGAAGACAAGAAGTACTGCTCAACAATCTTTTTAGATGTAACTCAAGCCTTTGATAAAGTCTGGCACGAAGGGTTGATCTTCAAAATTGAATCATTGCTTCCAAAAAGCTTCCACAAAATACTCTCCTCCTACCTGACCAACTGCACATTCCAGGTGAGATACAAAAGCTATTCTACCGCTTAACATCGTGTGCATGCTGGTGTACCACAAGGAAGTGTTTTGGGACCGGTACTTTACACTATATTCACATCTGATCTCCCAATATGCGACAAAACAACGACAGCTACCTTTGCGGATGACGTTGCCATACTATGCACTGATTCAGACCCAGTTACGGCATCCCGTACATTGCAAGGCCACATCTAACTTCTTGAAGAATGGCTAGCGAAATGGAGAATCAGAATGAACGAAACCAAATGCATACACGTTACCTTCACATTGTTAAAACTGACTTGTCCTCAAGTATATTTAAACAATGTACCTATACCTCAAAGTAACGAAGTAAAGTATCTCAGAATGCACCTTGATAGGAGGCTCACCTGGAAACGGCACATTGACGCTAAAAATCAACAACTGAAGCTCAAATTCATAAACCTCAAATGGATGCTCAATAGCAGGTCAAAACTTTTTCTCGACTCTAAAGTGCTCGTCTATAAGTCTGTCTTAAAGCCAATCTGGACATATGGCTTACAAATATGGGGTGCAGCCCGCCCTTCAAACATCAACATCATCCAGAGGACCCAATCAAAAATACTTCGGAGCCCCGTGGTACTTCCGCAACGCCAATCTCCATAAAGACCTGCGAATCGAGACGATTTCAGAAGAAATTAAGAACCGTAGTGGAAAATATATTGCAGCCCTCGCTCATCACCCCAACAAGCTGGCAAAAAAATACTTACTCATCGTAAATTTCAGCGATTGAAAAGAACTCCATCTTTAACGTAGAAAAAACAGCCTGCGTAGCCAATTTCTTTGCTTTTCAAACTCAACATTGAACACTGTAATTCTATAACACAGATCATAGCTTTGCTCTTTGCTGTGTGACTCTATGTCAATAAAGTAACTTGGGTCCAAAATGTTCACGTCTTCAACTGTGAGGAGTGCACATCACTTGTTTTAGCATGTAAGATTTTAAAACTAACTGAAGCTTCTTATACGAAGGAAACAGTTTAATAAAGGTATTATTAAAAAAAAAAAAAAAAATATATATATATATATATATATATATACATATATATATATATATATATATATATATATATATATATATATATATATATACAAATATATATATATAAAGATATATACATAAATATATATATATATATATATATATATATATATATATATATATATATATATATATATATATATATATATATATATATATATATATATATATATATATATATATATATATATATATATATATATATATATATATATATATATATATATATATATATATATATATATATATATATATATATATTGTTACGTTGTAACAAGGGGGTGCGCTTGCACTTTGAAAAAAAAAAAAAACAAAAAAGCCTTCCCCGGGGAAGGCTGAGCCATGACGGGTAATCCACCACTCCACTGAGCAGGAAATATGTACACCTCCACCACTCATAAGTAGCGTACGGCCGTCGCATCCGACCTGTGTTTTGTACCCGTCGGATGCTCACGGCATAAATAGATGGTTAAGGTAAACGGATAGAATAAATAAGCATAAGTAAATGGGGCAGCATCGTAGCCAACCCTCTCCATCGAACGGAGACGAATCGCGATACCTCCAGCTACGTTTGGGGCTGCACAAGACACGCTGATCGCGGGTTGCTTTCGCGGCAACACAATACACATACACAAACCAACTCACCTGTTAATGGCATTCGCCACGGTCCCACAGTCGTGCGGCCTGGGTTTCGACACAGCCGGTTTGGCTTTAGACATCACTCGAAAACACCGCCAAAACGCGTCAGGCCAATAACCCGGTACGAGCTGCCACCTGGATAGTAACTCTCACAAAGAATCAGATGCTTCTTGACCCAGACCCAGATACTTATCTGAACCAACTCCGAATGATGCGGTGACCTAGCGCAAACCACGACCACCCAGGGACGCTCCCGAATCAAAGCCCTCCCTTCGGGGTTGATAGCACTTCCATCAAGTATCATTGGACTTCTAGCTGGATACAAGACGCGTTGTGACTATCAGACGAGTGATCATCCTATCTTGTACTGACTTGTTGCCTAAAAGAATATCAAAAGGAATTCAAATTCACCGGCATGGTGATGGATTACACTCAAGTAAACACAAAACCTCCTCTCGAACGAGCCACAATATTGATCGAACAGATTCGCAAAACGATTATTCGAATCCTTCCGAGACGGACTACGAGCGTCAACACGGCCACACATAGCTACCTGTCAGGAAATCGACATACAGTTGACAGTGGAGAACGTAAATAAACAACGGAAACCGACACAAACCAAAAGTCAATGAAATCCAGGGGTGGATTAACGACGACCACGGTAAATTCGATCGGCACGTGTAGAAAGTACATTCACCCAGTCGTACGGGAAAGAAGAATGTACGGTATCCGAAGGAGAACGGAGAAAGCAGCGGCAACTGATGAAGGAAGGAAAATTTTCCATTCTGTGTGCGACAGTGGTAACGAGCAGTTTGAAAATTTTGGAAATTATCAGGTACGGAAATTCAAGGATTCTGTGTGCGACAGTGGTAACGAGCAGTTTGAAAATTTTGGAAATTATCAGGTACGGAAATTCAAGGATTCTGTGTGCGACAGTGGTAACGAGCAGTTTGAAAATTTTGGAAATTATCAGGTACGGAAATTCAAGGATTCTGTGTGCGACAGTGGTAACGACCAGTTTGAAAATTTTGGAAATTATCAGGTACGGAAATTCAAGGATTCTGTGTGCGACAGTGGTACGGAAATTCAAGGATTCTGTGTGCGACAGATCCTAGGTGCGACAGTGGATTCTGTGTTCGTCAGTGGTGCGGAAAACTCAAAAGTCTGTGAGCGACAGTAGAATCGAGTAGCTGCGAAAATTCTGTGCGAAAATTCTGTGAAGCGAGCAACCCAATAAATTCTTGAAAAATCAGCAGAAAATCAGCAGGAACCCCAGCAAACCACCAGGAACGACAGGGAACATCCTTGGTGTGTCGAGGAGGGCGACAAAAAGGACCTCCGGTAGGAAAAAAAGTGGTAAAATCGAAATCGGGTCTCAGCGGGATTTGAACCCGTGATTCCCCGTGGCGTCCGAAACAGGCGGCGGGACGTTTAACTGGCAATAAGATCGTACATCTCGTACCGGCCCTGTAGTGCAGAGGCTAGCACGTCTGGCCGGGAACCGGGCGGTCTGGGGTTCAGAACCCCACCCGTGCTGATGAGATTGGGAGCCTAGGAAGATTCTGTGTGCGACGGTGGAGGCGAGCATTCAACATATCTGGTCGTGAAGAAACGCGCCCATCACTGAACTGGGACTCGGCTGGAGTCGGAGTTGGCTTTTTGACCAGGTGTTGTTCTGACGAATCGAGGGAAGAAGGTTAGTTCCTGTTTTAGCATATTCGAAAGATTTTATTTAGATCTAAGTACCATAGTATAGAATTTTCAGAATTTTTCATATAACCAGAATCTTCAGAAATCATTTTCTTGTGTAGAAAAGTTTGTTACGGTGGAATGGTGGATTGCGTAAAGTAGAATAAGTTAACGTAGTGTAGGCGGTAGAGTTACCAATTGTTTTGGTGTAAGGAATATCGCGAAATCGCGAAAACTGAGGAAATAAAGAATTTTGTCTTTTAGTTGCGAGTTCGTACTTTTGCTATCGTGACACACGTCGGTGAATAGGCATTCGATTCGTGGTCTGTTGGTTCGGCGTCGGTGAAATAGAGGGGCTGTGCTACACGCAACAGCGATCCTCATTCCCAGATTTTCTGACCTCGGTGAGCCGTAAGCTCACTCGGCGGCTCGTGGTCCATTTTTGGGGTGAGTGAGTGGCGCCCTCAGCGCCCTCCTCAGCGCACCAATCGAGATTCAGCCCTCCCAAAATCTTCGCGGTTGAGAATTTGCTGAACGATTATACGGCTCAGGTATATACGACCGCGCTTGAGGAAAGAATTTCACCAATGCTGCGCGACTCCAGCAACGTAGGTGTCCACGAGTTCTGGGAAGAGCTCAAAAATGCAATCAAGAATGTGGCAGAAAACGTTGTGGGATACAAAGCCCGACGTGCCCGAAACGAATGGTTTGACGAAGAATGCAGAAACTCACTTGACGCAAAGAACGAGGCCTACAGACAATGGGTCCAACGTGCAACCAGAGCCAAAAAGGAAAAATATGACGAGCTACGGCGAATATCCAATAGAATAATTAGGCGTAAGAAAAGAAAATACTCTGACGAGCAGTTGCTGAACATTAATGTAAACCTAGTTAGTAAGAACAACAGACAAGCGTACAGATTAGTAAATACGATCAAAAATGGCTACCAACCCAAGACTAGCCTCTGTAAGGACATAGATGGCAATATTATCAGCGACACCGAAAGTATTAACAAACGATGGGCGTCCTACTTCGAAGAGCTTCTGAATCCGCCATCAAACATCCTGGCAGCAGAAGCTGAGCTCCATGATGATACCGTTGGTCAAACCCCATCCACACAATCCCCTACAGTAGAAGAAGTTGATCTCGCCTTGCGCTCACTGAAAAGGAACAAAGCGCCGGGCGCTGACGAGATACCAGCTGAGCTACTCAAGTCTGGTGGGGCGGGTTTATTAAGTGCGCTACATCAACTACTGCTGCGAATATGGGAGACTGAGGTGATCCCAGACGATTGGCGCAGAAGCATCATCTGTCCCATACATAAAAAGGGAGACAAACTGCGGTGTGAGAATTACAGAGGCATCTCCTTAGTCTGTACGGCCTACAAAACCCTGTCAAAAATCCTGGAGTATAGGATTAAACCGTTCGCGGAAGAAATCATTGGCGAGTATCAAGGCGGTTTCAGATCTGGTCGCTCCACAATCGACCAGCTTTTCACGGTCAAGCTAATTTTGCAAAAGTGCTGGGAATACGACGTCGATGTATACCAAATCTTTGTCGACTTTAAACAAGCATATGACAGCATCAATCGAGGCGCTCTATATAGTATCATGCTGCAATTTGGTATACCGGCCAAATTAGTGAGACTTGTAAAGATGACCATGACCAACTCCGTCTCGCAAGTCCGGATCCAGAACAGATTGACGGATCCTTTCGAAACTCTGGGTGGCCTGAAACAGGGTGATGGAATAGCGCCCACGCTCTTCAACCTGGCACTTGAGTTCGCTATTCGGGCAATGAATCTGAACACCAGCGGCACGCTACTTTTTAAGTCGACACAATTGGCAGCGTACGCGGATGACATTAACATCATGACTCGAAAACTGACCGATGCAGAAGAACTTCTGCTTAGACTTGACACCGCAGCAAAGGAAGTTGGACTACGAATCAACGAGGACAAAACGAAAGTGATGATGCAATCTAGGACAAGGACGCCAGCGCACACGACCATCAACGTAGGGGACCTTTGCATCAAATTCGTGGACAACTTCATTTACCTTGGTAGCAATCTATCGAGTGACGCCAACGAAACTGACGAAATCAAGCGACGGATACAACTAGCAAATAAGACATTCTTCTCGGTCCTCCCCATTATGAAATCGAAATATGTGCACAGGAAAACTAAGCTCCGCGTTTACAAAACTATCATACGACCTGTGCTGTGCTATGGTTGCGAAACATGGACCTTGACACAAGCCTCCGAAAATAGGATCGACACCTTCGAACGGAAAGTTCTACGGCGGATTTTCGGGGCTGTTCGCGACCGAGATGGATGGCGCATCCGGTACAACAATGAGTTGTACGAACTGTACGATGAGCTGGAAGTCTCCAAGATCGTCAAATTGCAATGACTACAGTGGGCTGGGCACGTGCAACGCATGAATGACGATCGCATGCCAAAACGTGTCATGAACGCAAGACGTGTCGACGGAGCGAGGCCTAGAGGAAGACCAAGAGCTCGTTGGGAGAGCTCAGTGTATGCGGACGCCGGGCAACTACTGGGGCTCCAAGACTGGAGGACGCGGTCACGTGACCGAGACCATTGGAGGAATACTATCCAGGCGGCCAAGGCCCGACGTCGGGCTGTTGTGCCACGATGATGATGAGTGGCGCCCACGCCCAGTCTCCTGAGCGAACCCGGGACCCAAACGGACCAGGCCGAGGGTCAATACCCCCTCAATCAGGCGGGGTGTGTAATTAATTGGCGCCCAACGTGGGGCCTAAAAGGAGATTACTGCGGGGTAATGTCTTTGAAATTTCCGTTGGTAAAAACAGTGAAAGTGTGAAAATCGGAAAATTAGTGTCAAAAAAATTAGTTGGACTAGGAAAAACGGTTAACAAGTTGAAGATCGGGGATCTTAGATCAAATTACAAATTCCAAGCAGAGCGTGCAAGGAGCGACAGACAGGCGGCGACGATTGCGAGACAGAATAAAAGCGGCTGATTTTTTTTGACTTGTAATTTTTATCAAGATCCACTTTCAAATAAAAATTTGTGTTTTATTCTACTCTTAAGTAACATACGAACTTATCATTTTTAACTTAAGCACCTAGCAGTGGGGAAAATCCAGTATGGCGTCGAAAACCAGGATTCTAATCGACAGACTCAGCAAGGAGGATTTGGCATACGAACTAGAAATCCGAGGGCAACCTACCGGAACTGTGGAGGCCATGAGAAAGACGCTTCGGGTGGTGCTCCGGGCTGAGACTTCGATGGATACGTCGCTGATTACAACTCGAGCCTATCCTTTTACATTGGAAGAGGACTTGGAAGCCGTCAAAGAGAAGCTGGAAGAAATCCAAACCCTGACCGCAACCTTTACGGGCACCCCACAATCGTCGGAATTTATCAAAATCAAGTCGAAAGTTGAATTTGGAATGCGGCGATTGCAAAACGCACATCACGAGGCTGAGGAAATGGGAGAAGAAGCCCACAAGCTGAGAGTTCGGTTGATCATGGCTATGGGGGAACTTCTGGTTAAAGCGGAAGGAGAAGATGGTGAATTGGAAGCGGAACCGGAACCAGACCATGGAAGTATTGGCGATCGCGATGGACAGAACCAGGGTGACGAGCCTGCGAGGGAAGCCGTCAGGATCCGAGAGCCAATCCAGGATGGGGATGGACCGGGGAACCCTTTATTTTCCACACCCAGAGCGACTGTTGGGGCGTCCAAGGGACAGGATGTGGCTAAATGGGGCCTTCGCTATAATGGCGACTCTGGGTCCTTGAGTGCCTTTCTGGAGAGAGCTGAAGAGTTGCGGGAAGCCAGAGAAATATCATCAAGGCAGTTATTCCAGTCAGCAGTCGAATTATTCGAAGGAAAAGCGCTGATTTGGTATCGGGCAAATCGGACGCGCATCAACTCTTGGCAAGAGTTGGTCGCGGAGATGCGCGCCGAGTTCCTGCCTCCAGACTACGACGACCGGCTTCTCCTGGAAATAGGGAGACGCACTCAAGGGCCGGATGAAACAATTGGCGTATACGTGTCAGCAATGGAGGGGTTGTTCCGACGCCGTGCCACTCCTTGCACACAGGAAGAAAAATTGAAGATCCTCCGCAAGAACATAACCCCGTTCTACCAAACCCAATTGGCGCTGACATCCGTGAAGACCATTGCAGACCTAGTCAAAGTTGGACGTTCGTTGGAGGCAACACGAGTCGCGGTGGAAGCATATATGCCACCCCCTACGCGGAAATCCCAACGACTCCTAGAACCGGATCTGGCGTACGTGGGAGTTAATCCTGGACCAAACCTTGCCTCCTTACATAGAGAAGAAATACGCTGTTGGAACTGCCAAGGTCTCGGGCATACGACCAGAACTTGTTCAGAGCCTCAGAAGTGCTTTGGTTGTGGCCGAGTGGGGGTGAGGAAGGCAACCTGCCCTAATTGTCGTGGAGCGCAAAACCCAGGGCGAAATTTCAGAGTTCGTTCCGATACAAACCAGGGTGGAGTCAATTCCCAAGGTAGTACCGGTAGAGTAGGGCCAGTAGCCTCAACACGCCAACAGTCGGGAAACGAGCGGTGTGCTCAGTAGGCGGCAACCTGAGCACTAAACCGGTAGAAAACGAAGCCGCGGTGGGCGCACAGGTTAGTTATCTATTAAACAGGAAGCAAGGGGATAATAGGCCATATATTGAGGTGGAAATTTTAGGTCACAAGTTCCTTGGGCTTGTGGATTCGGGGGCTTCCCATTCGGTGATGGGTGGAGAAGGATGGCGGGTCTTGGAGCAGCTGGGAGTGGAGCTGTTGAAATCCGAACAACAGTCCATCAGAATGGCGAATAATCAGGGGTGCTCAATCGCGGGAACAGTGGCCATACCGGTGAAGCTGGAGGGGAAGGTGGATTGGTTAAGAGTGCTGGTGGTCCCAGAACTCCCACATCCTTTAATACTGGGGGTAGATTTTTTGCGACAGTTTGGACTGGTTATGACTCTGAGGAAAGAGCACTGGAAGTTTGTTGGAACGTTAGAGGGAGGAGGGTCAGAACAGCTGAAACCAAGAAGCCACTTGACCGAGAAGGAAGAAAGCATACTCAGTCAGTTGGTGCAGAAGGAGTTTGAGGACATGGGGGAGGGTATTGGCTGTACAGACAGAGTTGAACATGTCATCCGGACTTCGGCACTACCGATAAAACAGCGATATTACCCTGTTTCGCCTGCGGTTCAGCAACATATTGATTCAGAGCTGAACGAAATGCTAACCCAAGGTATAGTCGAGCCATCCTCTAGTCCCTGGGCTTCGCCCATAATCCTAGTCAAGAAGAAAGATGGCAAGTATCGTTTTTGCGTAGACTACCGCAAACTGAATGCAGTCACGGAGCCATTGCCATATGTGTCGGCTACGCTGGATAAATTACGGGATGCAAAGTACCTGTCATCGCTTGATGTTAAGTCCGCGTACTGGCAGGTGCCCATGGCAGAACAGTCCCGGAAATACACAGCCTTCACGGTACCACATCGTGGTTTGTTTCAATTTCGGCGGATGCCTTTCGGGCTTCAGAATGCACCGGCGACATGGCAACGTCTGATAGACCAAGTCCTAGGTCCAGAATTGGAACCGTACGTATTCACATATCTCGACGATATAATAGTGGTAACGCAAGACTTCGGGAAACATGTGGAAATTTTGAAGGAGGTATTTAGTCGCTTAAAGGAAGCCGGCCTTAAAGTCTCCAAGGAGAAGTGTGAATTCTGCCGTCCACAACTAAAGTACTTGGGCTACGTTGTGGATGAGAAAGGCCTGAATGTGGATCCCGACAAGGTGAAGGCTGTGATGGAGATCCCTGCGCCTACCAATGTGAAGGGGGTACGCCAGTTTATGGGGATGGTCTCGTGGTACAGGAGGTTTATACCCGACTTTGCCACGATGACGGCACCACTGACGAATCTTCTCAAGAAAAATCAGAAATTCGAGTGGACCCAAGACTGCGAGACGGCTTTTACACAGGCAAAGGTGAAATTGTCAACAGCACCCATCCTCACTTGCCCGGATTACAATCTGCCTTTCGTGATCCAGACGGACGCACCGAACTTGGGCTTGGGGGCGGTGTTGTCGCAGAAGTACGCCGATGGCGAGAGGGTAATATGTTATTTGAGTCGGTCCTTGTCGAAGGCGGAAAGACGGTATTCAACTACTGAGAAGGAATGTCTGGCGGTAATTTGGGCAGTGGAGAAATGGCGGCCATACGTGGAAGGAGCCAAGTTTTCGGTAATCACGGATCATTACTCACTAGTGTGGTTGAATAACCTCAAGGATCCGATGGGACGTCTGGCCAGGTGGGCTGTGCAACTTCAACAATACCCGTTCGAAATCATTCATAGGAAGGGAAAGGAGCATCTGGTGCCTGATGCACTGTCTCGACTGTTGCCAGAGAATCAAGTGGCCGTGGTAGAAACACAAGAAGACCGTTGGTATCTAGGATTGAAGGAGAAAATAACTAAGGCCCCAGCGCAGTACGCGGATTGGAGAGTAACGAATGGACAGATATGGAAACATCTGCCAGGACGTTATCCGGAATTGGAGGGAGCCGAGGCGTGGAAGAGGATAGTAACTAAAACGGAAAGAAAGGAAATTTTACAGAGGTGTCATGATGATCCCAGGGCGGGACACATGGGGATTAGTCGCACGCTGGGTAGGGTAGCAGCTCGATATTATTGGCCAAAGATGTCGACAGATGTGGCGATCTATGTTCGTAGATGCAAAACCTGTCAAGCTAATAAGGTGGAGAGGAAAGCTCCAGCGGGGCTCATGTCCTCTCGACAAGGGGAACCACAGCAGCCTTGGGAGATGGTTTGCGTAGATTTGGTGGGGCCATTCCCACGATCTAGCCACGGGTATACGTTTATTCTGACCGTCCTAGATTATGTTTCCAAATTTACCTTGTTGTTTCCTTTACGGCAGGTGACGGCTTCGGCGGTAGCTAAAGTCTTGGAGGATCAAGTATTCTTACTATTTGGGGCACCTAAGTGGTTAGTATGTGACAATGGTGTTCAATTCCGGGGAAAGCAACTGCAACAAATGGTCACCAACTATGGGACTCAAATCAAGTATACCGCGCTTTATCACCCACAAGCCAATCCAGCCGAACGAAGGAACCAAGACATAAAGCGGATGCTACGATCTAACATTGCGGAGAACCATCGGGCATGGGACCAGAATCTGGCAAAGATCGCATGCGCACTCCGTACTTACAAACATGAAGTGACGCAAATCCCTCCATATTTCTGTAACTTCGGCAGGGAGATGGTGACGTACCATGACGGCCAAGAACGGCCAGGAGAGGGGCAGGCGGCAGTAGAACCCGAGTACGCATGGATGTGTACGCATGGATGTGTTGGAGCGCATGAAACACGCAACTACGCGGAGTGCTCATAGATACAATCTGCGCAGGCGGGAAGTAACGTTCGCGGAAGGAAAGGTCGTGTGGCGGAAAAACTATACCCTCTCGGACGCAGTAAAATTCTATTCGGCAAAGTTAGCGCCTGAATATGTGGGGCCCTTTTGGGTCAAGACACGGGTATCAAGGGGGATCTACCTACTGGTAGATGAAAAAGGCCAGAATGCAGGATCATGGCACGTCAAGGATTTAAAAGAATTTGTCAATTAAGAGGTCTTGAGGAAAAATCAGTTAGGATTCGGGATGAGACGAAGTACCTAATCCTTAAAACCTAAACTTACAATCTAATTCTTAGGATCTAGATTTTAATTCTAAGTATGAATATTTACACTTAAACAACTACACCTGGAAATCTTTACTTAAGTTATTAGTTATAAGAAATTACACCTAATTTTCTAAGTCTTAAACTCTAAATCGCCGCTGTCTCGTTTCCCTTCTCGCTGCTTGTTGCCGATCTCACTCGAAAATTCCTTTTCTGTTCGGGGGGGCGCTGGCAGTCCGGGATCACTAACGTCCCGCTGCCTACCTATGATGGGATATAGGCACCCGATATTGACGTCACGTCGAGGAACCTAAAAGAAACCGTGAAAGTGCGATTTAGTAGGCGAATTTATGAAATAGTAATAGGTTGGAGAGTCTCAATCAGATGGAATTAAGGATAGCTAGATGGGAATCGGCGGGATTAGAGAGCTCTAAGTAAAAGGAAAAGAAAATTAGCCATAACCACATAGATTTAGGTGGAATTTCGGAAAGTTATAGTGTCCTAGGTAGCATTGGATAGAAGTACTGAGTGTTAGGTGAAGCGGGGTAAAAACATAGTGCATTAGTAAGAATGAATTAAAAGTTAGATTAGGCCAATATTAGTTATTAGCGAACAGTATCCATGAAATTATGAACCAAAACAAAAATTTGTTGAAAGAATAATTAAAACACGTTCAGATAGAAGGCAACTTAATAGTCAAATTTGAATCTCGAACAAACTCAATTTAACAAAGTAAAGCGAGCCAGATATAGCATATGAAAATAGAAAAGAATTAGCAACGTCAAATGGAAATAGATAAGAGAGAACGAGATGCATCATATGAAAATAGAAACATGCATAGAATTTTTGAATTAAACACTAAACCAACAGAATTTTATTTGAATTAGTAGTTAGAAGTTAGAGTTAATGTTGTTTTTAAACAGGCATACTCAAAGTAGAATAGGGTCTCGGAATATACTCCGCAAATGGAAACCGTCGTGGAACTGGGGATTATGAAATAGAACTAGTGTCGTTTTACCAACACACATACACGAATTAGAATATGGGCTAGAAGTAGGTACACCACAAATGAAATGGTAAATGGAATTGCGAGTTAGGAAATGAAGTTGTGTGTCGCGTTATGAACATAACTACCAAAAAGTAGGATAGGAACTAGGGTTAGGACTTACGATTAAAATCAGGAAATACACAAACGCACGCAATACCCTGCACAGGGCGATGTCGAGGCTTTAGGGCACTAATTCCGCGCCGCGTCAGGCAGACCATCAAGATCGACTACGTGGTAGAGCGTATGGCATGTTTGATTTAAAGCTATGTCGTATCCGCGAGGTTATATATTCGCTGTTAGAGTTACCGGGACAGTCGCGAAAACAATAACGGTGACGGATTTCCGGGGAAATCCTTTTCGGGTAAGGAGGGAGTTGTTACGTTGTAACAAGGGGGTGCGCTTGCACTTTGAAAAAAAAAAAAAAATACAGCCTTCCCCGGGGAAGGCTGAGCCATGACGGGTAATCCACCACTCCACTGAGCAGGAAATATGTACACCTCCACCACTCATAAGTAGCGTACGGCCGTCGCATCCGACCTGTGTTTTGTACCTGTCAGATGCTCACGGCATAGATAGATGGTTAAGGTAAACGGATAGAATAAATAACCATGAGTAAATGGGGCAGCATCGTAGCCAACTTTCTCCATCGAACGGAGACGAATCGCGATACCTCCAGCTACGTCTGGGGCTGCACAAGACGCGCTGATCGCGGGTTGCTTTCGCGGCAACACAATACACATACACAAACCAACTCACCTGTTAATGGCATTCGCCACGGTCCCACAGTCGTGCGGCCTGGGTTTCGACACAGTCGGTTTGGCTTTAGACATCACTCGAAAACACCGCCAAAACGCGTCAGGTCAATAACCCGGTACGAGCTGCCACCTGGAAAGTAATTCTCACAAAGAATCAGATGCTTCTTGACCCAGACCCAGATACTTATCTGAACCAACTCCAAATGATGCGGCGACCTAGTGCAAACCACGACCACCCAGGGACGCTCCCGAATCAAAGCCCTCCCTTCGGGGTTGATAGCACTTCCATCAAGGATCATTGGACTTCTAGCTGGATACAAGACGCGTTGTGACTATCAGACGAGTGATCATCCTATCTTGTACGGACTTGTTGCCTAAAAGAATATCAAAAGGAATTCAAATTCACCGGCATGGTGATGGATTACACTCAAGTCCACACAAAACCTCCTCTCGAACGAGCCACAATATTGATCGAACAGATTCGCAAAACGATTATTCGAATCCTTCCGAGACGGACTACGAGCGTCAACACGGCCACAAATAGCTACCTGTCAGGAAATCGACATACAGTTGACAGTGGAGAACGTAAATAAACAACGGAAACCGACACAAACCAAAAGTCAATGAAATCCAGGGGTGGATTAACGACGACCACGGTATATTATTGAATTGGTGGAAAAACTCGATCGGCACGTGGAGAAAGTACATTCACCCAGTCGCACGGGAAAGAAGAATGTACGGTATCCGAAGGAGAACGGAGAAAGCAGCGGCACCTGATGAAGGAAGGAAAATTTACCATTCTGGGTGCGACAGTGGTAACGAGCAGTTTGAAAATTTTGGATATTATCAGGTACGGAAATTCAAGGATTCTGTGTGCGACAGTGGTAACGAGCAGTTTGAAAATTTTGGAAATTATCAGGTACGGAAATTCAAGGATTCTGTGTGCGACAGTGGTAACGAGCAGTTTAAAAATTTTGGAAATTATCAGGTACGGAAATTCAAGGATTCTGTGTGCGACAGTGGTAACGACCAGTTTGAAAATTTTGGAAATTATCAGGTACGGTAATTCAAGGATTCTGTGTGCGACAGTGGTACGGAAATTCAAGGATTCTGTGTGCGACAGATCCTAGGTGCGACAGTGGATTCTGTGTGTGTCAGTGGTGCGGAAAATTCAAAAGTCTGTGAGCGACAGTAGAAGCGAGTAGCTGCGAAAATTCTGTGTGAAAATTCTGTGAAGCGAGCAACCCAATAAATTCTTGAAAAATCAGCAGAAAATCAGCAGGAACCCCAGCAAACCACCAGGAACGACAGGGAACATCCTTGATGTGTCGAGGAGGGTGACAAAAAGGACCTCCGGTAGGAAAAAAAGTTTTAAAATCGAAATCGGGTCCCAGCGGGATTTGAACCCGTGATTCCCCGTGGCGTCCAAAACAGGCGGCGGGACGTTTAACTGGCAATAAGATCGTACATCTCGTACCGGCCCTGTAGTGCAGAGGCTAGCACGTCTGGCCGGGAACCGGGCGGTCTGGGGTTCAGAACCCCACCCGTGCTGATGAGATTGGGAGCCTAGGAAGATTCTGTGTGCGACGGTGGAGGCGAGCATTCAACATATCTGGTCGTGAAGAAACGCGCCCATCACTGAACTGGGACTCGGCTGGAGTCGGGGTTGGCTTTTTGACCAAGTTTTGTTCTGACGAATCGAGGGAAGAAGGTTAGTTCCTGTTTTAGCATATTCGAAAGATTTTATTTAGATCTAAGTACCATAGTATAGAATTTTCAGAATTTTTCATATAACCAGAATCTTCAGAAATCATTTTCTTGTGTAGAAAAGTTTGTTACGGTGGAATGGTGGATTGCGTAAAGTAGAATAAGTTAACGTAGTGTAGGCGGTAGAGTTACCAAATGGTTTGGTGTAAGGAATATCGCGAAATCGCGGAAACTGAGGAAATAAAGAATTTTGTCTTTTAGTTGCGAGTTCGTACTTTTGCTATCGTGACACACGTCAGTGAATAGGCATTCGATTCGTGGTCTGTTGGTTCGGCGTCGGTGAAATAGAGGGGCTGTGCTACACGCAACAGCGATCCCCATTCCCAGATTTTCTGACCTCGGTGAGCCGTAAGCTCACTCGGCGGCTCGTGGTCCATTTTTGGGGTGAGTGAGTGGCGCCCACGCCCAGTCTCCTGAGCGAACCCGGGACCCAAACGGACCAGGCCGAAGGTCAATACCCCCTCAATTAGGCGGGGTGGGTAATAATATATATATATATATATATATATATATATATATATATATATATATATATATATATATATATATATATATATATATATATAAATATATATATATATATATATTTATATATATATATATATATATATATATATATATATATATATATATATATATATATATATATATATATATATATATATATATATATATATATATATATATATATAGATATATATATATATATATCAGTGGCGGCTCGTGTCTTTACGACTCGGGGAAGCATATATATTTTTGCATATTTTTTGACTCAGTGACTTTTCTACCCATAACGATCACCACCAATCTCACTAATATTTAAATGGCACAAGATTACAAATAGCAATGCAAGATATTTCAAATTAGACCTATTTTTTTTAAATAAAAAGTGAAATTAGTGGTCCTGATCACCACGAATCTATAAAGTACCTTTTTCTAAGGTAAAAATATACCGCTGTAGTTGTTCTATGGTGAAATTCAATTTCAAGACAAAATAAATTAAACCTTCGGCAAACAACGTGAAAATAATTCCCCGCCCATACAAGGTGGTTAGATTTACCTCATAAAGCATTTTGTCTATTCTGTGTATATAGATATTAAACAGAATGTATTCAAATATTTCTTTTATTCTATGTATTGGCAAGCCAATAATAAAGCACAAAGCATTTGTTAAAAAAAGTACTTTCATAACTCTTCCATAAAATCAGCATGTGTTTAAGATTTCGGATTGAAATAAGCTCACGTTGTATGCTGAACGTTAATACTCTTGTACTACTTAAGTGAAAAATAACTATCTTTTTTTAATCATTCCAATGCTAACTTACGCACTTACAGCACAAACAAACACACAAACAAAAAAACTCAGTCACCCGAAGCATACCAGCTCCAAGCTCTGTACCGAAATAGAAACCAAACAGAGTACGCTACAAATCGTGCTGCGTCCATTCACAAATATTTCTTGGCCATTTAGCGGCCGAATAAGCAAGGGGTATTTGATTTTCTCTGCGCAGAAAGACGCGGTGTGCTGAGCAGTGTCCGCGCTGCTATTCGTGATGCTTGCTATGGAATGTATGCACCACATCATGGTACGTGCATTAAGGCGACATAGCACCTTCAAATTGAAAAAAATTTATTATTTTCAAAGGATTGTTTTTAATTGAATAAAAAGACATATCTTAATGAAACTTTTTAAACATACTTTATTTGTCTTAGACTACATAAACAAAATTGTTAAAAATGTTTTGTGGCCCCTTGTCGCCTGTTACAATTTTTTGGAAAATACACCAAAAAAACCTGGCGTGCATGATAACTGCCCTCAGGAAAATCTGAAAAAATGGGGTTTTGACCAGCATCAAAGCGGCCTTGGAATGAACTAAAAAAAAAATTTGGTTGAAAAATAACAAAATGGCGGTGTTTTTTCGAAAATCGAGGTTTTTTTCCCCAAAAATCGGCGATAACTAAAAAAGTTTAATGCCGATTTTTTCATCCGTAGTTCATTCTGAGCATTAACATGTGCAGATTAACGTGCTAAAATTTCAAAACGATTGGATAATATTGTTTTTCTGAATCATGCACGCCAACTTGAAAAACGTTGTTTCGAGAAAATCGCGTTTAAAGTTAAAATTCAATATTTTTTGCAATCAATCTAACCGAAAATTAATCTGCGATGCTTGGACCATACAATACACCTTCTTCTTGCTCATACTCTTCCTTTTCTAAAGATTTTTGTTCCCTTCGAGCAGTTCTGGCCTCTTTAGATGCCTCAGTCGAGTGTTTTTCCGCCTGGTTAATTCTTGCAGCATCTCTATGCTCTGCATGTTCCAGCGCACATTAGCCAATTGTAATTCCCATGACTTGCATTATTTTCAAGATAGCCATAAATCCTTCATTAAATGTTCATACAGAAATATTTGCAGTCATATTTAGTACGTTTTTCCCACAAAAAGTATGTTAAGGGGTCAAATTCCAAACACAGGAATTATAGCTTTCGTTATTATTCTGCGCCAAATTGCCCAAGCAACGCTTTAATAAATCTTCTGATGATAAGTCATCATAAATAGGCTTTAAAATTTCTTGTACTACTGTATCTAAAGGTGGAGGATGCTTGAAATTGTTTAATGCAATATCACCCGCTGCCTCCGCCTTGCGCCAGTTACAACAAGTCGTTTCTCCAACAGGACAATAACAGTGTTGAGGGTTCTCATCAGTTGAAATTTTGTGGTAATATGATGCCCAAATTTTTTTGCGCATATTTTCAACTGAATCAGGATTTCGTCGTTTAGTTAGGCCATAATATGTGGCTAAATTTTTCATTAATTTTAGTGTCAGGTGAACTTTTTTCGGACCTTTTTTTGGAGATTCTACACTATTTTTAAAAACATCTTTTACAGCATTTTTTTTGTTTTTTTTTTGCCAAGGCTAGCTTTTTTTGCTTCTTTTAAAGGAGATGACTCACTTATATTTGTCTACTCTTTGGCTTAAGTCGATGTAGCGATATAACAAAGTGAACGAAAATCATAGAAAAAATGATCTTGGGGCGCTTCGCTATATATACTCATAAAAATTTTTTGTTTTAGAATTTCAATTTCATATTATTAAAATCATGTTTTAAAACCTTCATTCTAACATATTCAATCAAAAAACAAAAATCGATTTTTTAAAAATTTGGAGGTGCTACGTTGCCTTAAGGCGGTATTCCGGTTTTTCACGCGATAATCATTCATTATTTCAATATGAATTTTAATACATAAAAATAAATACTCAATGGATATGGTTTTATTTTGCGTTTATTGCAGGATTTAAACTTTAGAAAAAACTTGGATTTAAAAAAAAAACTTGAAAATTGTTGTTGCTATGAGGGCTTGAAGTTGACCTTTGAAAATCAATCTTGGCAGGATTGCGTCCGTTTGAATTATCTGAAATTAGCAAATGAGGTGTCATTTTACTCAGGAAAATACCCGTTACAAGATGAACTACGCTTATCAATATCCAATTATTCGTTAAAAAATGGCAGCTGATAACAAATTTTTTTTCCTAATTTTTTCAGTTTTTTTTTTCGTTTTTTTTATTAAAAATTATAGTTAATTGTTTTGTATCATCACAATCGTAGTTCATCTTTTTCCTTAATCATAGCAAATAATTTGATATATCATTCATTAAATTCTGTAAGACCGTTTTCGAGAAATCTTGTCAAGAATTTGAGAAAAGATGGTTTTGAGAAAATCGCGTTTAAAGTTTTATCTCAAACACTCTCGCCTCAAGCGTGCCAGGAATTTTCCAGAGATGATAGTGGTGGAAATGCGAATAACTTCAAAACGAAAACAGATACTGCGATAAAATTTTAAAGCAAGATTATATGATCATAGTGGAATAAGAAAATGCAAAAAAAAAATTTCGATTTTTTCAAACCGAAAGACCGGAATACCCCCTTAAGGCAAGATCACTTTAGTGTTCTGTGTAGCATATTTCAATACGCTGCAATGAACCGAGCGTTCTGGCTTACAATGGTACGAGATGCTTGAGGTTTTCACTCAAACGCAAGACATCCGATCGCGTTGATGTGAAACTACTTGTAAGGCACTTAGGCTGTTAGAGCTATCTCATGTGTGAGATGAATAGTGTTTCGTAATTTTTTTTATTGATGTTGGGTGCTAATTCATATAAAATCAATTGATTTGTTTTGAATTTACAATATGTATTGTTAAGCTATTTTTCTTGCATAGGGAATATTAAGCAAGAGAAGCGCTGTTTCCTTTGCGTA